>CM029023.1:169787431-170387431 GCA_016801055.1 Panax notoginseng | reverse complement strand
GTACCAAAATGTATCATGATCTTCGTCATACATTTTGGTGGAGCAATATGAAGAGAGAGATAGCGTTGTTTATCTCAAGGTGTCTAACTTGTCAACGAGTCAAAGCGGAGCATCAAGTACCAAAAGGTCCATTGCAACCACTTGAAATTCCAGAATGGAAGTGGGAGCACATTACCATGGATTTCGTTACCGGTCTTCCTAAGGTTTCTCAAGGTATAGATGCGATTTGGGTCATTGTTGATAGATTGACCAAGTCTGCTCATTTCTTACCGATACGAGAAACTTATACACTTGAACGTCTTGCTCGTATGTACATAAACGAGATTGTAAGACTGCATGGTATGCCAGTATCCATAGTTTCTGATCGAGACCCAAGATTCACTTCACGATTTTGGGTTAGTTTACAAAAAGCTATGGGCACGGATTTACGATTTAGTTCGGCATATCATCCTCAGACGGACGGACAATCAGAGAGGACTATTCAAACTCTAGAAGATTTATTAAGACTCTGTGTCTTTGACTTCAAGGGAAGTTGGGACAAGTTCTTACCATTGGTGGAGTTTTCCTACAACAACAGTTATCAAGCAAGTATTGGCATGGCTCCATTCGAAGCATTGTATGGAAGAAAATGTCGTTCTCCAGTATGCTGGGATGAGGTGGGTGAAGCAACGTTGTTGGGACCGGAGTTGGTACGTATGACTACAGAAAAGATTCAAACGATCCGACAACGTATAAAAACCTCACAAGATCGACAAAAGAGTTATGCTGATCTTCATCGAAAGGACGTGGAATTTGATGTAGGAGATCATGTGTTCTTACGTGTTGCTCCATGGAAAGGAGTTACGAGATTTGGAAAGAGAGGAAAGCTCAATCCTCGATTCATCGGTCCATTTTTAATCCTCGATCGAGTAGGAACTGTGGCTTATAGACTCGCTTTACCGCCAAGTATGTCTCGTGTTCATAACGTTTTTCACATATCCATGTTACGCAAATATGTGGAAGACCCGAACCACATTATTGAGTTAGAACCGGACGAAATAGCGGAGGATTTGACGTATGAAGAAGTTCCTGTTCAAATCTTGGATAAGAAGGAACATATTCTACGCTCCAAGGTTATACCTCAAGTCAAAGTTTTGTGGAGAAACCACGATGTTGAGGAAATGACTTGGGAGTTAGAATCTGAAATGAAATCAAGGTATCCTTACCTCTTCGACATACCAGGTACGTACCCTAATTTCGAGGGCGAAATTTCATAAGAAGGGGAGGTTGTAAGACCCCAACTTTTATAAATAAAGATGAATTTTCTATAAATATCATTTTTGAATATTATGGAGTTAATTTGATATAATGTTATAGTTGTGGGTAATATTTATAAATTTTGCAAAGTACGCAAGTTGTTATATAATATTCGATTGGTCGGGGAATATTCGTTTTAACAGGAAATATTCGTACAACGACACAATCATTGGTGGACCCCACAACGAAATTATTGTCGGATTGAGAAAACGACAAAAATATTTTATTAAAAATAACGGCAGAAATTTTATCATTGTTACTGTTGAACTACTCGGTAGTAAAAGTACAGTAATACGTGTGGTTGCATAGTAGCACACGGTATTGATTATTAATGCTTATGTGAGAAGTCACTCTGTTTGATTCAATTATTGTCAGTTAATAATATGAATTATTTAGCGATAATGACGTTTTGTTTTATTCGTATTATTAACGTAATAAAACAGAAACATCTTTTTATATAAAACAGAATACTTTATTAAAGTTATTCTATAAATAAAATATATTATATTTTTTTTTAAAAGATTTTTCTTTAAATATGGACCGTCAGATTAATGTAATCAATCTGGACCGTTCATGGATTAGTTACTATGCATTCTATTTTTCTATAAATAGCAGCTCATTCCTTCATTATTTCTTACGAATTCACTGAACTCTAGAGAGAGAAACTATAGAGAGAGAGAAGAAGAGTATTCTGTTACTTAACTACTTTCTTATTTCAGCTCGTCTTTAAAACGGTAGGGGTATTATTTCTTTTATATTCATGAAGAGAACTTTGTTATTCCATTCTTTATTATTCTGTTGGAATAACCTGTATACGCGGTCTACCCTATACTTGGTGACATTCTTCTATTATTCTGTTGGAACATCCTGTCTGTGTGTTTTACACCGGACCTGGTTCCGTTTTTATTATTATTCTGTTGGAACATCCTGTCTGTGTGTTTTACACCGGACCTGGTTCCGTTTTTATTATTATTCTGTTGGAACATCCTGTCTGTGTGTTTTACACCGGACCTGGTTCCATTATTTATTATTCTGTCGGAATATCCTGTCTGTGCGTTTACGCCGGACCTGGTTCCATTATTTATTATTCTGTCGGAATATCCTGTCTGTGCGTTTACGCCGGACCTGGTTCCATTATTTATTATTCTGTTGGAATAACCTGTCTGTGCGGTCTATCGCATGCATGGTGATTTCTTTTGTTATTCCATTCTTTATTATACTCAGTTGGTTAAGTTTTGACTTCTATACTCCATGAAATTTGTGGAATATCCTTGATATTTGCGCTTCATCCAGTATCTTTTCATGAAAATATTCTTCTAATCATTCTTGAATTTTACTCCACAAAGCAGTATCATGTTGACAATTTGGACGTTGTTAATTCTTGGATAAATTAATTCTTGAACTTGTTTTATTGAATTCTTATATCATTGTCATCATCCTCATGTTTATAAAATGTTGAAAGTCATCTGTGGCCTGTAGTGCATAGATGGACTTGGTATGATTATGACCAGGGATTATTCGGTATAATCATGACCGTAATGTTACAAATGATGTGGTAAAAGTCCTCATTGGCCCGTAGTGCATTGATGGACAGTTGTTGGCATGATCATGACCATTAATGAATATACGAATATCCTTGGCCGTAGTGCAGGGGTGATTCGATGATGTGGATTATTTTATTAAGCTGAGTCTCAGCGATCACAGTGTTGGAAAATCTTTTAAATCATAAAAGATAGTAGAGTTTATTTTCTACTTGACTCTTTTAATGGATTGCTTGTTCCGCTGCAGTTAAACTTGATGTCTATTATATTTTATCAGTTTAACATTGTTGAAGGCTAATGATAATTTATTCTGCATTATCTTAGTCATAATATTTCTTACTGGGCTAGTTGAGCTCACCCTTTCTTTCACTGTTCTCTTCAGAAAATGAGAACGTAGCTGTGGCAAGTCGGGGAACGGAGTGATGGTCCGAATGATAGTATTAGTTAGTAGTCCTCACTATTCTATGTAATGGTGTGTTAATAAATGTAATGAGGACTCCTTTTGAGTATGAATACTCTCTAGAAGATAATATTTGTATTCAAACTCATAGTTTATATTTTGTCGTATTGTACACGACAGTTGTATTAGTAAGTTGTATTTATTTTTTGTACTATGTATCTGACGACCCAAGATGGGTGATGTATACCTAATTTTGGGGGCGTCACAACATTCTTCTGTTATTCTGTTGGAACATCCTGTCTGTGTGTTTTACACCGGACCTGGTTCCTTCTTGTTATTATTCTGTTGGAACATCCTGTCTGTGTGTTTTACACCGGACCTGGTTCCGTCTTGTTATTATTCTGTTGGAACATCCTGTCTGTGTGTTTTACACCGGACCTGGTTCTATTATTTATTATTATTCTGTCGGAATATCCTGTCCGTGTGTTTACGCCGGAACTGGTTCCATTGTTTATTATTCTGTCGAAATATCCTGTCTGTGCGTTTACGCCGGACCTGGTTCCATTATTTATTATTCTGTTAGAATAACCTGTCTATGCGGTCTATCGCATGCATGGTGATTTGTTTTGTTATTTCATTCGTTATTATACTCAGCTGGTTAAGTTTTAACTTCTATACTCCATGAAATTAGTGAAATATCCTTGATAATTGCGGTTCATCCAGTATCTTTTCATGAAAATATTCTTCTAAGTATTCTTGAATTTTACTCCACGAAGCAGTATCATGTTGACAATTTGGACGTTGTTAATTCTTGGATAAATTAATTCTTAAACTTGTTTTATTGAATTCTTATATCATTGTCATCATTCTCATGTTTATAAATGTTGAAAGTCATCTGTGGCCTGTAGTGCATAGATGGACTTGGTATGATTATGACCAGGGATTATTCGGTATAATCATGACCGTAATGTTACAAATGATGTGGTAAAAGTCCTCATTGGCCCGCAGTGCATTGATGGACAGTTGTTGGCATGATCATGACCATTAATGAATACACGAATATCCTTGGCCGTCGTGCAGGGGTGATTCGATGATGTGGACTATTTTATTAAGCTGAGTCCCAGCGATAACAGTGTTGAAAAACCTTTTAAATCATAAAAGATAGTAGAGTTTATTTTCTACTTGACTCTTTTAATGGATTGCTTGTTCCGCTGCAGTTAAACTTGATGTCTATTATATTTTATCAGTGTAACACTGTTGAAGGCTAATGATAATTTATTCTGCATTATCTTAGTTATAATATTTCTTACTGGGCTAGTTGAGCTCACCCTTTCTTTCACTGTTCTCTTCAGGAAATGAGAATATAGCTGGGACGAGTCGGGGAACGGAGTGATGGACCAGATGATAGTATTAGTAGTCCTCACTATTCTGTTCAATAGTGTGACAATAATTGTAATAAGGACTCCTTTTGAGTTTGTATAGTCTCTAGTAGACAATAATTGTATTCAAACTCACAGTTATATTTTGTCGTATTGTGCACGACAGTTGTATTAGTAAGTTTTATTTGTATTCTGTACCATGTATCCGACGTGTAAGATCCCGAATTTTATGAAATAAAAATATTCAATTTTTCTTATAATTACAATTCAGTAAATGGTTAAATTGATAAAAAGTTAAAGTTATGGGTGAATTGTAAAAATTTTCTCAAAATAAACAAGTGGTTATAAAATAATCATTTTTGTCGGAAAATATTCGTTGGTCGTAGAATATTCTTTCTGTCGGGGAATATTCGTACGACGGCGCAACTATTTGTGGGCCCCAAAACGAAAAACGGTCGGATGAAGATAACGACAAAAATTGAGTTTTTATAATTAACGGCATAGTTGTTACCGTTAACACTGTTGGAATACCCGGTGGTTAAAATACAGTAATACACGTTATTGCACATTATTTTTGAAATTATTGATTCTTACGTAAGAAGGCACTACTGAATATTTGTCACAGTAATTACTGTTCAATATTTTATTTTATTGATTCAATAATTGCTGCGTTGATATTTTATATTATTGTTGTTACAATAATTATTACTGCACATCATCTCCATTATCAGATCAATAATTCATATTATTTGAATAATATTATTAGATAGCATTATTGGCAATGTCTAGAAAGTTCTGTACAAAGAGAGGTTTGGTTATCTAATTGTGCGCCAATAAGGAGAATTCCATATTAGAAAGCCCTCTCTTTCCTGAGAACGGCCTGGTTGCCAGTACTGTGATTCTGTAATATTATTTGTGAATAATTAATTATTGATTTATATGATGAGAAATATATTAATTTTATGTGGATATAGATGGAGAAAATTTTTTTAAGTGACAATAGTTAAAAAATGATATTTTATCTTTTCTGATAAAATAATTTATTATTATAGAAGGAAGAGTATTTTTGTTGTATTAAATGATTAACACATATTTTGTGTGTCGGTGGACCCCATTTCTTGACTGAAATTTAATTATAGCCTGTAAAATCGCCCGTTTATGGATTTCGGTTAATTTCTGTTTGGAATTTGGAAAAACTTTCTTCTGTAAAGTTGTAGAGAATTGAATTTTCTATAAAAAGTCGCAAGATTCGAATTTTTTGATAAAAGGACTATTTTCTATGAATTGTTGAAGTTTCGGAAAATAAAATAATTTTTATTAATTTATGGGTGGGACCCACTTATATTATAAGCATGTGGGCTACTGAATTTTCTTCAATGAAGGCTGTTGGTGGCTTGGTTGGTGAAGGTGGCGTAGAAGGAAGAAAGGAAATAATATTATTATATTATTTTAGTCTCCTTTGGCGTTCTAGCATTTTCCTATAATTAGGTGCTTAAGTTAGAATTGAAAATCACACCAGAAATAAGTTTTCTTTCTCTCTATATTATCAAGCATATTTTTGAGAATATTTAGATACTTGAGAGTTGCGATTTAGTAGAAGTTTCCTCCGATTTTTCCTCCGAAGTACTGCTCTTTTGAGGTAAGGGATTTTAAGGGTTATTATGTTTTTCAGTTCGTAACTCTTCTGACCTTCAAAAAATTCTGAAAAAATTTAAAATGATATTTTGATGAGTTTTATTGATTGTGTCCAAAAATAGTGATTTTTGGATGTATAGATTAAGAGTTATGAATTTTACGGGGAAAGAATATTTTAAAAGTAACCGCTTATAACTCCTTGTGGTTAACTCCAAAATTGATAAATTTTTTATTAAAAGTATATCTATATAATATCAGTATACTCTGTGAATTTCGGAATTTTTGGATAAAAGTACAATTTATGATAAATGTCTAAATATTCGGTAGTTTTGGCCATATGAAAAATAGTAAATGAGTTTTAAAAATTCTGAGAAAAATATATGTTCAATATGGGACTATATTCTGCTAAATCCCAAAAAAGAAATATTTTTAGAACTGATTTGGTATTTTTTATAAAAATAGACTAGTTATGAGTAAATGAATTAAATATGTTATGTGAAGTAAGAAAATTTAAAAATAGGATTTTATGGCTTGAGAATCCTATATGAGGTATATGCAGATTGTTTATGAGGGTTTTGGTTATTGGTAATGAAATCTTATGAGTTTGGCATTTTAGGATGATTAAATACATTATTTAGTAAAGTGTAAACAATTAAAAATAAATTGTTTATAAGCTTAAGAAATATTATTCTTTCAATATCATTATACCGAAATATTGGTATAAATTTTATTGTGGAATTTCTACCTTTTTGTGTCGGGGTTACTATTTATGAGTTACTATTCACGAGTTACTATTCATGAGTTACTATTCACGAGTTACTATTCACGATAAAATTAGTTTTTTTTTCTAACTAAATTATAGTTGATTTAAGAATATTACTCTTGAAATTAAATCCATATTTTAATCATACTATTTTAATTATCATATATAACATTTTTATAACCCTGATGTTGAAATTCTCTTTCACTTGAGTGTAAAGATGGGTAGATTGTTGGTATGATCATGACTATGGGTTCTCTTTGGCCAGTAGTGCAAAGTTGAATTGTTGACTGGTATGATCATGACCATTGAATTTATAACTGAATATCTTTAGCTTAAGTGTAAAGGTGAATTGATCAACATGGTTATATTAATGTTTATATAATTCTGAAATGATTATATATTTCTTTGAGATATTAATATATTTGGCCTATAGTGCAAATATGAACTGTTGAAGAATATCTTTGGCCTGTAGTGCAAAGATAAATTATTGATGAATATATCTTTGGCCTGTAGTGCAAAGATGAACTATTGTTGAATATCTTTGGCCCGTAGTGCAAAGATGGTTTGTTGATGAATATCTTTGGCCGTAGTGCGAAGATGGATTTATTAGCATGATTATGAATAGGAACTGTGATTTGGTATAACCATGATTTTGGATGTTTCAGGTAAAGACAGGTGATGAAAATATTCTTCGTCTTGGGTGCGAAGAAAAATTTAGAATCACAATTATGTTATGAGTTATTCATATGATTGTGGAAAGGAACTGTTGAGTGATGTTACAGGGATAAAACATTGTTGGTGAATTTTTAACATGGAGAAGATAATAGACTTTATTGTCTATTTGACTCTTCTAATGGATTGATCGTTCCGCTGCAACTATGGTTGAAATTTTTATCATCTACCATATGTTCTAAATCTCTGATTTATTACTGATGAAGACTATTGATAATTTATTTATCTTTAGTCATGATATTCTTTACTGGGCTAGTTGTGCTCACCCTTTTGTTTCACAATTCCTTTCAGGTAATAAGAGTGTAGCTGGGTCGATCGGGGGTAACAAGAGAATTGAACGGTGGTCATCATTTAGTAGTTATATTTGGTGAAGAAAATAGGGTGAGGCGAACCCAACGTTGGAAGGGTGTTTTGTCAATATCATACAAGATGTCTAATGACATACAACCTCGTGTCATCATAAGACAGGGTTGTGCTCATCCACTTGCTGAGTATATCTACGAGCACTACCTATATAATCTTGGTGTTTATTTGAAGTATAATCCACGATTAAAGACAGTGGAGATAACGATATGTCAAGAGAAGACTCACCATTGGGAAGAATATGATAGTAATCTTCTCGTTTTTTTTTGGGGTCTATTGGGTCAACCAAGGATAATTCTGTGGCCATATGATATCTATCATAACCTAGACGCATGGCCTCCCATGTACGAAGGTTTTCTTGAGCACTTCCCAAAGATTCTAATTTCTAAAACAGTTTTTGACTATACCTTTATGTAAGGTGTCATTGTGAGGAGCTGTCCACGGTTGGGACATGAGTCACATTTGGTATATATTTGTATCCAAACTCACAGCATATATGTTGTTGTATTTTGCACGAAAATTGTTGTAATAAAGTTGTAGTTGTTTTCTGTACCATGTATTTGGCGACTCAGAATAGGTTGGATGGAATGGACCTATTTTGGGGTTGTCACATGACGACCCAAGATGGGTGATGTATACCTAATTTTGGGGGCGTCACAGTTGGTATCAGAGCTTAGGGATATGATCCCTGGCTAAGATGTGAGAATAGAACTAGGAGGGGAGAGAAGGGGAATTCCTTCGCTAGTATGACCTACCTAAGTTTATTTGCATGGTATTTAATTGGTAGGTCAGAATATAAGGATAATATATATCAATTAACTTTTATTTTATGGCAGTATCTGAAAATGGCATCCGAGAATGTTGAGAATAGCAATGGAGCACAGGCGATTGTTGATTCACCACATATCAATAATCGGAATAATGTGCATCAGGAAGGCGACAATCCTCATGCAAACAACAATACTGACCAAATAATGAATGATGAAATGTTCAGAAGCTTTATGCAGTTCATGCAACAGCAGGCAAGAGCGGCTCCTATTCAAAATATAGGTGGAAACACTAAAAATTATCGGACGGTCACCGCTAAACAGTTCAAGGAGTTGGGACCACCGGAGTTTAAGGGAGAGCCAAAACCACTTATAGCGGAAACATGGATAAAGCAGATCACCAAGATATTTGATGTCTTGGGATGCTCTGAGGAGCAAAAGGTTCCCTTTACCGCCTTTATGTTGCGAGAAGAGGCAGATTACTGGTGGGAATCGATTAAGCGTACTCAACCTGCCGCACTAAAGATGTCTTGGGAGAAGTTCCAAGAGCTGTTCAATGACAAATACTTTCCCGAAAGTGTTCGTCACATGAAGGAGGTGGAGTTCATCAAATTAGAGCAGAATAATATGACTGTGTCGCAGTATGAGGCTAAATTTGCTGAGTTGTCCCGGTTTGCGTCCCACTTGGTGGATAATGAAGAGCTAATGACGCGAATATTTTTGTGAGGTTGGAAACCTGAGATACGTCAACATCTTATTTCTCATAAATTGTGTTTGTATTCAGATGTTGTGAATATGGCTCAATTAGTGGAGCGCGATAATGAGTCAACGCAACCAAAAGAGAGCAGTCGGCAAAATGATAATACCAGTGAGAGCAGTCATCGAAGCGGTGACAACAAGCGTGGAGGGAATAAACAGGCCAGAAATGGTAACCACTTCGGTGGTAATCAGGGCCAAAATAATAAGAATGGTCATTTCAAGAAGAGAAGATTCAATAACGATGGAAAGACGTCAGCACCAGCACTCGTTGTTAAGGAAGGAGAACGACCACCTATCATATGTTTCAAATGCGGAGGGGAGGGGCACATCAGTCCAAACTGTGCGATGCCGTCTAAAGCATGTTATAATTGTGGAAGAGAAGGTCATTTAGCTCGATTTTATCGTTTACCAAAAACAAGTTCAGCCAAGATGGAGACACCAAAGGCCGTCCCAGAAAAGTCAAAATCGGTAGTGCAAGGGAGAGCATTTGTTGTGACCTCCCAGAAAGCAAGGAACCCGAATGAGGTCATCACGGATAAGCTTATCATAAACTCTAACGAAGTCTATACTTTATTTGATACCGGTTCTACCCATTCTTTTATTTCTCCTACTTGCGCTCATCGATTGAATTTGACTCCGGAGAAATTAGACTTTGACTTATCTGTTGAAACTACATTGGGAGAAACCTTCATTACATCCACGGTTTATAAGTCTTGTTTGGTTCAAGTTGGTACCCACACATTACCTGTCGATCTTATTTTATTAAAAATACTTGCATTTGACGTGATTCTAGGGATTGATTGATTAACTACTCATCATGTAAAAATTGATTATTTTTGTAAGGTTGTTAGCTTTCATATTCCTAATCGACCTATTATGCGAATTCAAGCAACCAAACCATTAAAATCAATCGTTGTCATCTCAAACTATAAAGCTATTTTTTTATTGAAAAACGGGTGTCAAGCTTTCTTAGCTCATGTCACGGATCTAAACAAAAATACGTCAGTTTTGAATGATATTTCTATTGTTAATAAATTTCCTGACGTATTCCCTGAAGAACTTCTTGGCCTACCCCCAGAGCGTGAAATTGAATTTTGTATCGACCTTGAACCCGGTACAAAACCCATTTCCAAAGCCCCATATCGAATGGCTCCTATTGAACTTCAGGAGTTAAAAATCCAACTGCAGGAATTGTTAGATATTGGCTTTATTCATCCTAGTACTTCTCCTTGGGGTGCTCCTGTTCTATTCGTGAAGAAGAAAGATGGAAGTATGCAGCTTTGTATTGATTATCGGGAGTTGAATCATGTCACCATCAAAAAATAGGTAGCCATTGCCACGTATTGATGACCTGTTTGACCAATTGCAAGGAGCACAATTCTTTTTAAAGATCGATCTTCGTTCTGGATATCATCAGCTGAAGGTTAGAACTGAGGATATTCCAAAGACGGCTTTCAGAACTCGGTACGAGCATTATGAATTCCTAGTCATGTCCTTTAGATTAACTAATGCTCCTGCTGCCTTCATGGATATGATGAACCGGGTATTCAAGAAATATTTGGATCACTTTGGGGTCGTTTTTATTGATGACATTCTTATTTATTCCAAAATCCGTGAAGATCATGAGCAACACTTGAGGCTGGTACTCCAAAAGCTTCGTGAATACAAGTTTTATGCCAAGTTGAAGAAATATGAGTTCTGACTGGAGGAGGTAGCATTCCTTGGGCACGTAGTATCAAGTCGTGGAATATATGTTGACCCGGCAAAGATTGAAGCTATTCAAAGCTGGGAGCAACCTAAATCAGTGACCGAAGTACGTAGCTTTCTTGGTGTAGCTGGTTATTACCGGAGATTCGTGGAAGGATTTTCTCGAATCGCTACTCCATTAACTCAGCTGACTCGAAAAGATACAAAGTTCGGTTGGAGCGAAGAATGTGAGAAGAGTTTTCAAGAACTCAAGAGGAGACTCATTTCAGCACCAGTTCTAACAATACCATCTGGCTCGGAGGGATTTATCATCTACAGTGATGCTTCGAGCAAAGGGTTGGGATGCGTTCTCATGCAACATGGAAAAGTCATAGCCTATGCATCAAGACAACTCAAGGAATATGAGAGGAATTATCCTACTCATGATCTATAGTTGGCAGCTGTTGTCTTTGTACTCAAAATTTGGAGGCATTACTTGTATGGGGAGAAGGTGGAGATCTTTACGGATCATAAAAGCCTCAAATATTTCTTCACTCAAAAGGAACTCAACATGCGACAACGACGTTGACTTGAACTGTTGAAAGATTATGATCATACCATTCAATACCATCCTGAAAAATCGAACGTGGTAGCTGACGCATTGAGTAGAAGATCATATGCAAGTACGAGTGCGATATTGTCAACACAAATGCCCATTTTGTGTGGCTTGCAAAGGATGGAGATAGAGTTAAAGACTCCAGGGACCCGTGTGGTGAAGACGAATATACGAGTAGAACCAACTTTAATCGATAAAGTTAAAGCTGCTCAAGCTACAGACCTGGAGCTGATGCGTATGAGGAAGAAAGTGCAAGAAAGTGCTATGTCGGAAGCAAGAATCGATGAAGAAGGAATATTTCGAGTCAACTCCAGACTTTGTGTTCCTAATAACCCTTATTTAAAGTATGAAATTATGATGGAGCATGATCTTCGTCATATATTTTGGTGGAGCAATATGAAGCGAGAGATAGTGATGAGTATGAGATATGTTATATTTTTATTCCTTAATACTTAATCTTTTGAAATTTATTTTGTGCCTAAATAAACTCATTATTCTTATATTTTTATTTTAGGTACAATTGAAGGGGTTTCATGATTTTGGAAATAAATTGGAGGAGGTTTACGGGATTCCTAGCAAATCAAGGATTCAACAATTAGTATCATAAATGGATTTGGATTCACGCGGCAATGAGTTTAAGCCCATGGCAATTGAGGGATTTAATTCCAATTTCAAATCTGAATTTTAGATTCTAGAAGAATAGTTTTTACAATTCTATTGTAATTAGGATTTCTTTTAGACTAAGATTTATTTCTAAATTGAATTCTATTTCTTTATGGAAATTGGTGTAATCTGTAATTCCTTTTAGGATTTGGATTTCTACTTCCTATGGGATTTAAGACTTTGCCTAGCACTATAAATAGAGGATGAGAGTCAGGATTTTATTCATTCAATCATCTACTACATTCTCTCATCTACAACATTGAAAGATTGAAGACATGAGCTAAGTTCTTTTTATTCAATTCTAAGGGATGTTGAACCTTATTTATAATTAATGGTTAATTGAGCATTCATTATTTATTCATTCTCACATGAAATTCATTCTTGATAATCTGATTTAATTTCTGAATACTATTTGGCTTAACTGATTTGATTTCTGCAGGATTGAGTTGGTTAACGAATATCATATGCTAGATCAAGGAATAATATTACGTGTAATTGATATTGTTTCTAATCACAAGTAGTAATTAGTAATACCTGATTGTGGACAAGCTTTTGAGTATTGCTATGATTATCAGAAGACAAGTTAAATAATTCGAGCTTATGTGTTTGTTGCTTGGAATAGTCTAATTCCCTAGTTCTTAATGCTGCTATTATATTAAATCTAGAGAGCTTGTTCAAGGTTATATAATTGTTAGGATCTTGTGAAGAGCTTGTTTCATTGAGTGACAATCTAAGGGGAGTTTTGGGTAGCAGAGCTTGTTGTTACCTAGGGCTATTAGTTTCATTGAAGGGTAAATAATGTTACACTTGATTAATCTATAATTGTAAAAAGGTGATACTGAACTAAAGAACTGAAGATTTTTATTCATTGTTTATTCTTATTACTTTATTCTTGTTAATTTAGTTAATTAATTAAAAATCCTCTTTTCATTAAAAACCATAGGATAAATATAAAATAAATCACTCTCTGTGGGATCGATCCTTGCTTACTACTGTGCTAATTGTTTAAATTTGTAAAGTAAAAGTGAGGTTCATTTAGGAGTGTAAACGACAGCTCCTAAATTTTGGCGCCGTTGCCGGGGAGTGTTATTTGTTTTTGTTTATTCTTTGTTTTCGTTTATTTTTATTATTTTCTTTTTCTTTTTGTCTTATGACTCAATCCTCTAACTTTGTTGACTTAAATTTTGATCAAGAGATAGAAAAAACTGTAGATACAAAAGAAGCTCTTATTCCATCACTTGAAGTGGAAGAGATGGCGGTGCCACACAATAACAGAACTTTGAAAGAATTGGCTACTCCTGATCTGACTCAACTATCTTTTTGTATTGAGTATCCTACTTTAGCTGTTGCTTTTGAACTTAACTCTAGACTAATTCATCTTTTGCCTACTTTTCGTGGTCTTACAGGTGAAAATCCATATAAGCATTTAAAGGAGTTCCATGTGGTGTGTTCGACGATGAAAGCACAAAGAGTGGCAGAGGAGCAGATAAAGCTTAGACTTTTTCCATTCTCATTAGCAGATTTGGCTAAAGACTGATTATACTATCTACCTTCAGGATCAATACGATCATGGACTGATATGCAAAGGTTATTCTTGCAAAGGTTATTCTTAGAGAGGTATTTTTCTGCATCAAGAGTTACCGAAATAAGAAAGGAGATATGTGGAATCAGGCAGTTCAATGGAGAGAATCTCTATGAGTATTGGGAAAGGTTCAAGAAGTTGTGTTCCAGCTGTCCGCCTCATGGAATTGATGAACATTACTTGATCCAGTACTTCTATGAGGGGTTGCTACCAATGGAAAGAAGCATGATTGATGCAGCAAGTGGAGGAGCACTGGTAGGCAAGACTCCAGAAGCGGCAAGGAACTTAATTGCAAACATGGCAGCTAACTCACAGCAGTATGGAACTAAGATGGATCACACACCACAAAGGGTAAATAGGGTAAGAACGAGAGACTTAGAGCAACAGATTTCTGATTTAACTCTTTTGGTTCGACAAATGGCTGCAAGGAATAACCAAGGTATGCAGCAAGCTCAACCTCAGTACCACACAGAAAACCAAGAAGTACCTGTCAATTCTGGGACATCTATGGAGGATATGTTCAAGGCATTCATGAACCAAACACAACAGTTCATGAGTCAAACACAACAATTTCAGCAAGAGACAAGAACTTCTGTTCAAGATCTGAGGGACCAAGTTGGTCAACTTGCAACCACTGTAGGAAGGTCACTTTCACAAACTGTTGAGAATGTAAGTGCTATAACATTGAGATGTGGTGCAGAGGATCAGCAGCAAGAAAAGTCAATACAAAGCAAGTCCGACCATAGTGAAATAGGCAGCAGTGATGTACTCAAGCACAGATTTCCACCTCTTTCAGCTTATGAACCGAAACTACCTTTTCCCCAAGTTCTAACAAGGAATTGGAAAGTTGGAAAAAATTCAACGTGGTATAGAGAGTCTAATGAAAAATTCCTAGAAGAAATGGCGAATAGGGAACAAGAACTTAAAGATGATAAGGAGTTCACTAGTGGAAACCATTTGGATGTGCTCGAGACTACTACTAAATTTGAAGAAATTAGGTATTCAAAGTCTGAAAAAGATGAACAAGAGGTAGAGATGGAAGAATTAATAATTCCTGCATATTTCTATAAGTAGGACATAGATAATGATACTTTCCTTGTACCAGCAACAACACTGAATGATAAACACCATGGGACCTTACACATGGAATTCGACGACGCACATGTCCAGTTCGGCATATATAAAGTTAAGAGGTATCTTGGTAATGTTAATTTTATTTTTGCTATTGATGTTGTTGACTCTATAGTGCAGGAATCTCTTGAGCAAATATACAAGGAGGATTTGAGGGCTGAAATGGAGCAAAATCAGGATCTGAAGGATGCTCCTAATGAAGAATTGAAATTGTTACCAGTCCATTTGAAGTACACAAGTCCAATTACATAGGATGAGAAGGATGATGTCAAGCCAATGACAATAAACAAGGGCAGCTGCTTAGGAGGCAACCCAAGATCTCAGATTTAATTTTTCTATCCCTTTACTTTTTAGTTTTTTTTATTGCATGTTAGCTACTAGTATTTTCTTCTTTGCATGATTTTCTTACATTGGGGACAATGTAAGGTTTGAGTGTGGGGAAAAGATTTAGATTTTTATTTTACTTAGGAATATTGATCTGATTTTGATGGGAAATTTGAAAAAAATTAATGCTTTTGAAAATTTTTAAAAATTTTGGTTCCATGGTTCTATTTGCCTATATGTTCGAGGGTTAAAGTCAAAGATTAAAAATTAATGCTAAAATTCAGAATCTGTTTGATACTTAATTTGTTAATGAATGATGACAACTAAGCCATGATCCATAGTAATTGATTTGAATTGAATTTGTGATTCATAAGTACTTGAATATGAGAAGCATGTTTATTTGGCTAAGTTATTTGTGGAGTTGTCTATGTGCACTGATTTCATGACTTAGAACTGTTTAACTTGCTTATGTTGTTGCAGAACCATGTGAAAAAAATGATGAATGAAAAAAAGAAGAAGGAAAATATGAAAATTGAAAATCTGTTTCAATGTTCATTGTGCGAAATAACTGGATATCTAAGCCTCGGGAAGCATCGATATTCACGCTGAAAAGTGCGATGGATAAAAGCAGCTTGACTAGTCGACTTTTGTGGCCTTTGTTACTTGAATAAGTAAGCCTTAGGGGTGTCTCTACACCTAGCGCCCTAAGATCATCTGGTTTGGTGGAAATTTCGCAAATGGGTAACTCTGAAAAGCCTAAGAAAAGGAGACATTGCACATGTCAAGAAAAGAAAAAAAATATACGAAAAAGAAGAAGCATGAAAATACATTCATCTGTGCTAAAAAGAAGGTTCTATGAAAAAACTTAAAAAGCAAGAAAAATTTGTTCTTGGTTGCTAGTCAGTATGCACGATTTTTGCTCCATGGTAACTAAGTTGAGTAAGTATGTAGATTTTAGGAAAGTTTCTTATGTGGTTACAATTAATGAAATTCATTGGTGAAATAGTAAGGTTGTTCATTGTGAGTTAACTGGCAAGGCATTGATTAAATGTTTGTAAATTTAGTGTTGATAGTCATGATTTGTACCTTAAAATCTTTTGACATTATGGTTGAATAGAATTTTTCTAGAAATCAAATTTTTGGTTTACACGAGGACGTGTAAAAAGATAAGTGTGGGGGAATTTGATGAGTATGAAATATGTTATATTTTTATTCCTTAATACTTAATCTTTTGAAATTTATTTTGTGCCTAAATAAACTCATTATTCTTATATTTTTATTTTAGGTACAATTGAAGGGGTTTCATAATTTTGGAAATAAATTGGAGGAGGTTTACGGGATTCCTAGCAAATCAAGGATTCAACAATTAGTATCATAAATGGATTTGGATTCACGCGGCAATGAGTTTAAGCACATGGCAATTGTAGGATTTAATTCCAATTTCAAATCTGAATTTTAGATTCTAGAAGAATAGTTTTTACAATTCTATTGTAATTAGGATTTCTTTTAGACTAAGATTTATTTCTAAATTGAATTCTATTTCTTTATGGAAATTGGTGTAATCTGTAATTCCTTTTAGGATTTGGATTTCTACTTCCTATGGGATTTAAGACTTTGCCTAGCACTATAAATAGAGGATGAGAGTCAGGGTTTTATTCATTCAATCATCTACTACATTCTCTCATCTACAACATTGAAAGATTGAAGACATGAGCTAAGTTCTTTTTATTCAATTCTAAGGGATGTTGAACCTTATTTATAATTAATGGTTAATTGAGTATTCATTATTTATTCCTTCTCACATAAAATTCATTCTTGATAATCTGATTTAATTTCTGAATGCTATTTGGCTTAACTGATTCGATTTCTGCAGGATTGAGTTGGTTAACGAATATCATATGCTAGATCAAGGAATAATATTACGTGTAATTGATATTGTTTCTAATCACAAGTAGTAATTAGTAATACCTGATTGTGGACAAGCTTTTAAGTATTGCTATGATTATCATAAGACAAGTTAAACAATCCGAGCTCATGTGTTTGTTGCTTGGAATAGTCTAATTCCCTAGTTCGTAATGTTGTTATTATATTAAATCTAGAGAGCTTGTTCTAGGTTATATAATTGTTAGAATCTTGTGAAGAGCTTGTTTCATTGAGTGACAATCTAAGGGGAGTTTCGGGTAGCAGAGCTTGTTGTTACCTAGGGCTATTAGTTTCATTGAAGGGTAAATAATGTTACACTTGATTAATCTATTATTGTAAAAAGGTGATACTGAACTAAAGAACTGAAGATTTTTATTCATTGTTTATTCTTATTACTTTATTCTAATTAATTTAGTTAATTAATTAAAAATCCTCTTTTCATTAAAAACCATAGGATAAATATAAAATAAATCACTCTCTGTGAG
Source organism: Panax notoginseng (assembly GCA_016801055.1). Classification (NCBI taxonomy): domain Eukaryota; kingdom Viridiplantae; phylum Streptophyta; class Magnoliopsida; order Apiales; family Araliaceae; genus Panax; species Panax notoginseng. The sequence goes on along the minus strand of CM029023.1, from coordinate 170,369,386 downwards.
ATCGATCCTTGCTTACTACTGTGCTAATTGTTTAAATTTGTAAAATAAAAGTGAGGTTAATTTAGGAGTGTAAACGACAGCTCCCAGATAGCGTTGTTTATCTCAAGGTGTCTAACTTGTCAACGAGTCAAATCGGAGCATCAAGTACCAAAAGGTCCATTGCAATTACTTGAAATTCCAGAATGGAAGTGGGAGCACATTACCATGGATTTCGTTACCGGTCTTCCTAAGGTTTCTCAAGGTATAGATGTGATTTGGGTCATTGTTGATAGATTGACCAAGTCTGCTCATTTCATACTGATACGAGAAACTTATACACTTGAACGTCTTGCTCGTATGTACATAAACGAGATTTTAAGACTGCAAGGTATGCCAGTATCCATAGCTTCTGATCGAGACCCAAGATTCACTTCACGATTTTGGGTTAGTTTACAAAAAGTTATGGGCACGGATTTTCGATTTAGTTCGGCATATCATCCTCAGACGGACGGACAATCAGAGAGGACTATTCAAACTCTAGAAGATTTATTAAGACTCTGTGTCCTTGACTTCAAGGAAAGTTGGGACAAGTTCTTACCATTGGTGGAGTTTTCCTACAACAACAGTTATCAAGCAAGTATTGGCATGGCTCCATTCGAAGCATTGTATGGAAGAAAATGTCATTCTCCAGTATGCTGGGATGAGGTGGGTGAAGCAACGTTGTTGGGACCGGAGTTGGTACGTATGACTACAGAAAAGATTCAAGCGATCCGACAACGTATAAAAACCTCACAAGATCGACAAAAGAGTTATGCTGATCTTCATCGAAAGGACGTGGAATTTGATATAGGAGATCATGTGTTCTTACGTGTTGCTCCATGGAAAGGAGTTACGAGATTTGGAAAGAGAGGAAAGTTCAATCCTCGATTCATCGGTCCATTTTTAATCATCGATCGAGTAGGAACTGTGGCTTATAGACTCGCTTTACCGCCAAGTATGTCTCGTGTTCATAACGTTTTTCACATATCCATGTTACATAAATATGTGGAAGACCCGAACTACATTATTGAGTTAGAACCGGACGAAATAGCGGAGGATTTGACGTATGAAGAAGTTCATGTTCAAATCTTGGATAAGAAGGAACATATTCTACGCTCCAAGGTTATACCTCAAGTCAAAGTTTTGTGGAGAAATCACAATGTTGAGGAAATGACACGGGAGTTAGAATCTGAAATGAAGTCAAGGTATCCTTACCTCTTCGACATACCAGGTACGTACTCTAATTTCGAGGGCGAAATTTCATAAGAAGGGGAGGTTGTAAGACCCCAACTTTTATAAATAAAGATGAATTTTTTATAAATATCATTTTTGAATATTATGGAGTTAATTTGATATAATGTTATAGTTGTGGGTAATATTTATAAATTTTACAAAGTACGCAAGTTGTTATATAATATTCGATTGGTCGGGGAATATTCGTTTTAACAGGGAATATTCGTACAACGGCACAATCATTGGTGGACCCCACAACAGAATTATTGTCGGATTGAGAAAACGACAAAAATATTTAATTAAAAATAACGACGGAAGTTTTACCATTGATACTGTTGAACTACTCGGTAGTAAAAGTACAGTAACACGTGTGGTTGCATAATAGCACACGGTATTGATTATTAATGCTTATGTGAGAAGTCACTCAGTTTGATTCAATTATTGTCAGTTAATAATATGAATTATTTAGCGATAATGAAGTTTTGTTTTATTCGTATTATTAACGTAATAAAACAGAAACATCTTTTTATATAAAACAGAATACTTTATTAAAGTTATTCTATAAATAGAATATATTATATTTTATTTAAAAGATTTTTCTTTAAATATGGACCGTCAGATTAAAGTAATAAATCTGGACCGTTCATGGATTAGTTACTATGCATTCCATTTTTCTATAAATAGTAGCTCATTCTTTCATTATTTTTTACGAATTCACTGAACTCTAGAGAGAGAAACTATAGAGAGAAACTATAGAGAGAGAGAGAGAAGAAAAGTATTCTGCTACTTAACTATAATTTATTTCAGTTCTTCTTTAAAACGGTAAGGGGTGTTATTCTTTCTTATTCATGAAGAGAACTTTTGTTATTCTATTTCTTATTATTCTGTTGGAATAACCTGTATACGCGGTCTACCCTATACTTGGTGACATTCTTCTATTATTCTGTTGGAACATTCTGTCTGTGTGTTTTACACCGGACCTGGTTCCGTTTTTATTATTATTCTGTTGGAACATCCTGTCTGTGTGTTTTACACCGGACCTGGTTCCATTATTTATTATTCTGTCGGAATATCATGTCTGTGCGTTTACGCCGGACCTGGTTCCATTATTTATTGTCAGAATATCATGTCTGTGCGTTTACGCCGGACCTGGTTCCATTATTTATTATTCTGTCAGAATATTCTGTCTGTGCGTTTACGCCGGACCTGGTTCTATTATTTATTATTCTGTTAGAATAACATGTATGTGCGGTCTATCGCATGCCGGGTGATTTCTTTTGTTATTCCATTCTTTATTATACTCAGTTGATTAAGTTTTAACTTCTATACTCCATGAAATTAGTAGAATATCCTTAATAATTGTGTTTCATTCAGTATCTTTTCATGAAAATATTATTCTAAGCATTCTTGAATTTTACTCTACAAAGCAGTATCATGTTGATAATTTGGACGTTGTTAATTTTTGGATAAATTAATTCTTGAACTTGTTTTATTGAATTTTTATATCATTGTCATCATCCTCATGTTTATAAAATATTGAAAGTCATCTGTGGCCTGTAGTGCATAGATGGACTTGGTATGATTATGACCAGGAATTATTCAGTATAATCATGACCGTAATGTTACAAATGATGTGGTAAAAGTCATCATTGGCCCGTAATACATTGATGGGCAGTTGTTGGCATGATCATGACCATTAATGAATACACAAATATTCTTGGCCCGTAGTGCATGGATAATTGTGGTCGTGATACTAAAGAATATCCTTGGCCGTAGTGCAGGGGTGATTCGATGATGTGGATTATTTTGTTAAGCTGAGTCCCAGCGATAACAGTGTTGAAAAACCTTTTAAATCATAGAAGATAGTAGATTTTATTCTCTACTTGACTCTTTTAATGGATTGCTTGTTCCGCTGCAGTTAAACTTGATGTTCGTTATATTTTATCAGTTTAACACTGTTGAAGGCTAATGATAATTTATTCTGCATTATCTTAGTTATAATATTTCTTACTGGGCTAGTTGAGCTCACCCTTTCTTTCACTGTTCTCTTCAGAAAATGAGAATATAGCTGGGACGAGTCGGGGAACGGAGTGATGGACCAGATGATAGTATTAGTAGTCCTCACTATTCTGTTAAATAGTGTGACAATAATTGTAATGAGGACTCCTTTTGAGTTTGTATAGTTTCTAGTAGACAATAATTGTATTCAAACTCACAGTTATTTTTTGTCGTATTGTGCACGACAGTTTTATTAGTAAGTTGTATTTGTATTCTGTACCATGTATCTGACGACCCAAGATGGATGATGTATACCTAATTTTGGGAGCGTCACATTATTCCAATTGAATTCATTTCTTAAATTTACCTACATGTCATATTACTATTGAATAGTGTAAAATATGTACTGCTAATTTTACATGTTATTCTTATATTGTAAGTATTCCCTATATATATTAAATTAATAGATATTCTTAGTAGTATAAGACAAATTGGAGTAGGTTCATTAATTGTAAAGGTGGTTTAAACACACAATAAGTTTGAGGAAAGAATAAGGGGCAAGGCAATTGCGTAGAAAATTCCCTTAATACTTCTTGTCTTTCTTACTACGACTATGACCATTCAATTTCATGGGTCTTAATCAACTATGCTTAACAATTAGCCTATAAAGCGTAATGAGCAAGGGATTTGTTTAATGGATCATCAATTAATTATATTTCGCAACTTTATTTTTTTTTAAATTGTTACTCTATAAATAGATAAATATTTTATAGTGATTCGTTTGACACTAATATGAGAAAAAAGTAGCTAAATAATTTATTTAATAATAATGTAAACATAATAACGAAATAAAAATATATAATGTAAATAATAATATAAAAAATACAATCAATTTTCTTTATGATAAGCATATAGCTAGGCTGGGTATAGAGTTTTTATTCGTGTACGGAGTAGTGGTTACGTGTTTCTTAGATATATATGTCTAGTAATTTAGAGTAAATGTGATGACATGTACTTTTTTTAAATTATTAATAATAGTGTGTTTCTTATACTATCATCAATAAAAATAATATTCTTAAAGTGCATCTTAATTGAAGTTTTAATTTAGAAAGAAGAGAATATAAAACAAAATTAAATTAAGGGGAGCAATCCTCACTCGATAGCTTGAAAACGGATCAATACAAACTCACGTGATCCGTATTGGTCGTACTTGGCTTGACTACTCATCTTTCACTGACTTCTACTTGTCTTTCGTACACCGACTTCTTCTCTTTCACTGGCTTCTACATGTCTTTTACTGATTTATTTGTACCCTCAGTTGACAACATCTCCGTCCTAGCGTAGGCGATTGAAGTAAAGTCTCTGCCAACAATTTTAAATTTTAAGTTTTCACAAATTAATTTTAGAAAGTCTAAATATATCTAAAATTTTAAAGCGGGTTGCAGTATTATGTGCCTAACTAACTAGTCGATCAAAGGTTTAATTTGTGCTCTTACAGTTAAAATAATCTCGAATCTGTAACATTAATTAATCCTGCTTAAGTAATCGATATAATGAATTTGTTAATTGAGAATTAATTAATGAGATTTTGCCTTTGGTGAGGAATCAGGATGATTTTTGAAGATGCTTTATGCTTATGTCTATTCTTTTTTTCAACCCAACCCCATGACATGAGTAGTGTTTACCGACCATATATAGTTTAAACTATAAAGCATTAGAAAGAACTCACAGAAGAATCACAGGCAATTGTAAATCGTGCAAGTTTACGACTGACTGTCATGCAAAATTTTTGACATAATGAACATACATGACTCTAATGGGTTGGGCCCAACAAATAGCAGCTCAAAGAGATTTCACGTACCTTAAGTAAAGCCCAATTGAGTAAAGGGAATCTCTCTCTATATATATAGACTAATAAACCTCCCTATACAGTTGAATATGGACTGATGCTTTGTTCATATACTCTATATTCTGAATGAATTGTTTCTACAACTGTCCGCATTTTTAAATGGAAAATGATATTTTTATATTTGTTTTCGATATTTTTATATAATTATCTTTTATATAAAAAAAAAGTGGATCCCACCCTCATGTGAGAGAAGACGGTGTGGAAATTAATATAAAAAATTCATGTAAAAATAGTGCTTCTCTTCTTAATTAAATTTAACTACTTCTCCATTCAGCGGCGGAACTAGGGGGGGCGGGTGGGGGCATCTGCCCCCTGTAGCAGGCGGAGGCAGAACTAGGGGGCGACGATGGGGGCGGCCGGGCGGGGGCGGGGGGCGGTGGTGGCTTCCATTCGTCTGCAGAGCTTCTCCATTTTAGAGAGAGAAAAACTTTGTGGATAAATGCGCCAATGCCCTCCTCCGTCTATTTGTGGTTTGACTTGTGCTCCCGTATTTCAAATGCACATGAACAAGCATTTCAGGTTCATCTGACGGTCATGAACAAGTATTTCAGGTGGATTTAATAGTAAGGAGGTGGACTTAAATTTTTAGGAGATAATGGAATCATGGAGAGGAGAGAGAAAGTGATGGTGATGGTGATGATGTTTTTAATGAGTATTGAAATTACTATTTAAATAAAATTAGTTTTTAAATTTTAACTCATGCCAGGCGCATGGCTATTTTGTTTTATTTAATATAATTAATATTTATACATATTTAAGATGTTAATTAATGTTTTGAAAAAAATTAGTAAGATTTCCTTATAACAATGATTCAAGTAACAACCATAACACAATAAAAAATACAAAAAATAAGGATAAAAATACATGGTTGAACCATGTACCGGTAGGTGTAAAATTTGTCTTTTAAAATTGTGCACATGTTATGTTTGATAAATGTTCTCTAAGAGGTTGTCAAACCAAAGGACCTTAATTCCGCTCCCTCGTTGCTGCAACCTATACGTCGTTGGATCCGGACCTCCGGTAACCGCCCTCAAATTTTGTCCCCCCCTCACATTTTGTTCTGATTCCGCCATGGTCTCCATTAAATGATTGCGCGCACAATAATCTTCGTTCCCGCCTTTATATAATGTGGTTGAGCAAAGGAAATGCATGCGCTTCGCCTTCAAGAAGGTTTGTGTCTGATGCCTCAAAAATAATACTAGCAGCAGCTTTCAAGAGAATAATTCTTGTGTTGTTGGACTGGACGGACACACCGGATGATGATGCGCGTGGGGTGGGGTGGGGTGGGGTGGAGTGGAGTGGGGTGACTTTAGAACAACTAGACATGCCCTTAATTATATATTTCAACGTAAACATGCATGCACGAAATCCATCTATTAAGTGGAGTACTCCATACAACAATTAATTAATTTGCATGTCCATCAACTTCTTCAACTTTGAATTAATTATACTACATCATATCCATCGGATATTAGTATAAATTACTATAAGATTAATATATATATTAAAACTCAATTTCCAACATATTTAAATTCAAAATTCATACGAACTCATTTATTTTAAGTCGATACTAAAAAATACTACTAGTTATAAGATTTATTATCTTAAAAATCTAAATAAATCATGTTGATTTTTTTAAAAATAATTAATATTTAAAAAATTATAATTGGATACGTAGTGAGACGTGATGAATTGGATCAAACCAGCAAGGACATCTGGTCCAGCTAGCCACCAGCAGTTCCAGTTGGATCTAGATCAATTGGTTTTGAAGCTGCAGCTGTGTTTGGGCTAAACCTGATGTAATTGTCCAACAAGGATCTAGATTCGTTTTAGAGAACTGGGCTTAAGAGTAAGTGGTGAAGCTGAGGAATTCAAAATACCACCACCTTACTCAATTTACAGTTACATAGAAGCCTATATATATATATATATATATATATATCCTTTAAAATTTTAATTTTCAACAAATATGGATTTTATTAAGACTAATAAATTAGATTAGTGTTTGCTAATTGCTACAATGAATGTCTGACCGAGAAGACGATATTAATTGGACATTCACACTACTTTACAAGAACAATATCTCTTTTAATTAATTTATTATAATCTTATTCTTTGTACATAATTTGTGAGTTATTATGTACATCCGATAATAATTAATCAATTAAAAATTCGGTCATATACTTATTAATCAAATATGATATCATGTCACCGTTTTAATATATCCGTCCCCTAATAAAAAAAAATATAATGTTTAATAGTACTTAATAAGGAAAAAATTTGTATGTCTATTTTTTATGATGAAAATATCGGAAATTAGAAAGCCAAGGTCCATTAATATTTATATATAAAAATTCGGCCAACAATCATATTTCATTATCATTCGAATTAACTCAATAATCAAAATGAATTAATTCAAGTGATAATGAGTTAACTCAGAAGGTCAATACTCATATTTAATATGGTAGCTAATAATCATAACTACTTAGCAACTAATTTTTCTCAAATTGTGGACGTATAAATATGGAAAGTAACTTATTGGCAAACTAAATATTATATGTAATTAGAATAAATATAATAAATTTCCTTCAAATTGTGGACGTAGGAGTGTAGAAAATGATTACTACCTCCATCCCATAATAACTGTCATTTTAGAAGAATTTTTTTTTTCTAATTTATTTGTCGTTTGCAACTTTCTAGAGAATAAATTATTTACTTTTCTATATCACCCCTACCTTCTCTCATTGTCTCAAGAAATTTTTCCCTTGTATTAATAGTTTTCAACTTCCCATAAAGGGGTAGTGATGAAATTTCACACTAATTTTAATTAATAAATAATAGTACTAAATGACTTTCTTAATTCATGTGCATCAAGCTTAAACGACAGTTATTATAAGATGGAGGGTGTAATTTTTAATTTTTAATTATCAAGTAATCATAGTAAAATAATAGTATCCAACCAAAAAAAAAAAGCAATTTACAATTTGAATTGCCTCTTAGGCACCTGCCAACCAATGACAGACAACATAAGATGCTAGAAGTATTATTTAAAGTAGTGTTCTAAAAGTAGATAGGCGTACACTTAACACCTAGGCTATAAGCGGATAAGTTTTTTTCTTAGAAAATCTCATTTATTTATTTTTATTATACGTTCTTGATATATAATACAAAATATAAAAAAAATATTTTTTTAAAATTTTACATGAAAATTATCAAATATAAAATTTTTAAAACTTAAAAAATCTCTTAAATATTGTAAAACTTCAAAATAGAGATTTGATTCCGCTTTGCGGAGGCCTAAACGTCCAATCAAATTTAGGCAATAAATGATGGTCAAACATCCAAGGCGGGAATTAATTGGATGTAGGAGAGAATTTTGGAAACATTGATTTAACATTTAATTTAAGAATAATATTAGAGACACAAATTATTCTATAAATATTTTATAAACTACTGATGTGGTATACTCCATCTCAGTATATTGTGTGGGGCCGAAAACTATATTGAAATAATTTGTTTATCAATATGCTGAGGTGGAATATACCACATTAACAGTTTATAAAATATTTGTAAAATAATTTGTGTCTGTAGCACTACTCTTACTCTTAATTTAAAGAGCACATGATTACAACTCAGCGCCAGCTTGGAAGAAGCCAAATGACAAAGCACGGGTGAGCAGTACGCACCCACCAATCCACGTCAGCACCAACGAATTAGTAGAGGATAGGATAGCAAGTACTATATAGTAGTACATGTTTTCGTTCAAACATCGAAGCTTCTCTTCTTTCTCCAGAGTCCAGTCTCAACACGCTTGTTACCCAAAATTGAATTAGTCTCTTTAACTCGCCAATGGGTTTTCATTTCATATACCCTAATCCAAACTCAACACTCTCAATTAATTCTAAAAAATCTCAAATTTCTCTTTCTCTCTCTTCTGGGTAAGAAATGCCGAGCTTAACCGTGAAACTCTACAGTGTAATTTTCAAATTCCTCTTTAAACGCCGATTACAAGCCCTTGTTGGACAAACTCACAATCCCACCACCAATTCATACGGTGTCGTTTCGCGGACCGACGAGCCCATCGCCGCCGCTAACCCCAGCTTCTCCGATGATGGGGTCGCCACCAAAGATATCCACATCGACCCTCTGACCCCTCTCTCTATTCGGATTTTCCTTCCCGACACCGCCCTATCTTTCCCCAATTCCAAAACTAAGGTTGGAGTTTATTCTTTGAAGCAGGAAAATGGGGTTTATGGAGGTTATTTGCCGCCGGCGGATAAGAATTGCAGAAAGTTGCCGGTGATTTTGCAGTTTCACGGAGGAGGCTTTGTTAGTGGTAGCAATGATTCAGTGGCGAATGATTTGTTTTGCAGGCGAATAGCGAAACTGTGTGATGCGGTGGTAGTGGCTGTTGGGTATAGGCTAGCGCCAGAGAATCGGTTCCCGGCGGCGTTTGAGGATGGGGTAAAGGTGTTAAATTGGTTAGGAAAGCAGGCGAATTTAGCTGAGTGTAGTAAGTTACTTGGCAAGAAGTTGAGGAGTGGTGGTGGGGTTTATAATAGTCATCATCACAGCTGGGAAATTGTGGATAGTTTTGGTGCATCAATGGTTGAACCATGGTTGGCTGCTCATGCGGATCCTTCTAGGTATCACTGACATTTCATCTTTCTAAATATTTAATATATCTCCCCAGAAAAAAGAGTCAACTTTTTAAAACTAAATTAAATTAAGGAAAGACTAATATACCTCTAATATGCATCTTGAATCATTGTTATTTAAATTAATTCAGGAGGTAAAAAGTTAAAAAGCATCAAAATTGCCAAATATACCTCTAATATGCATGATCTATATCATACATTTATTTGCTTTGGAGCTGTCTGTTTCTACTTTTTTAGTAATTGTGAAGGAATGTCTATTCTGCTGTTAGAACATTTACCTTTATGGAGTATGTTAGTATGCAAATTGTTCCAGCTGATGGAAATTAACTTCTCTTAAATGTATAAATTGAATACCTTCCTTGTTGAATTGACAAAGCTGGAATCTTCTGAAAGTTTAATTGTTTTCTTGTATTTGCATTGCTAGTAAACATTTTAAATGATGCATTGTGATAGTGGTACACAATGAGATGTATTATACCCTCTGAACTGATGTGTAATAGTTGTAACTGTTACTTGCTTGAAATGCGCCTATAAATTATTGTTGTCTAAAGCAGTTTTAACAGAGTTTAATGACAGCCAAAAAAGTAGTACTGGTGAAGTACAACTCTTTTTCACCTGAGCTCTTATTGCGACCTTAAACTTAGCTGAATACCTTGTGATGATGTAATAACCAAGTGGAGACATGGTGTAGTACCCTCAAATGATCAATAATCGTCTACTTTTCGACTCCTAGATTTTTTCCTCGAAGTAAATTAGGAGAAAGATAAATGATTTATTGATTTCAATATTTTTTTAATAATTGGGAAATGCTGTGTGAACATTTTAAGATGGAAGGATATACCTAGAGAAGATGTGAAGAACTTGTATGTGATAATGTGAATGAGTACTCACTTTAGTGCTAATACTGCTTTGCTAAAGGTACTAGAACTGTTTTCCTTCTTAAAAACAATTAAACACTCTGTTAAACCAAAATTGATTTCTTGATTAATGGAAACATTGATCCGAAACCAGAGAAAAAATATTGGTATCATAATTCATCTACTTTCGTTGTCTATTGTTGAGAAATGAGTGTGGAAGATGGTTTGAAAATCTTACTTGGATTTGCTAATGTTTAACCTGTTAGTGTGGCTACTAACTGTCATGCTAGAACTTATCATGAACCAAGTATAATCTTCTCACTTTATTTAGCTACTGATGCTAAGTCTTGCTTTGGTTTATGTTTTGCTAATGTACAAAATTGAGAATCATTAGCTTTGTGTTTAACTTTTATAGGTGTGTTCTCCTTGGAGTGAGCTCTGGAGCCAATATTGCCAACTATGTAGCTCGAAAAGCTGTGGAGGCAGGCAGGCTTTTGGATCCCGTAAGAGTGGTGGCACAAGTCCTCATGTACCCTTTCTTCATTGGGAGTGTTCCCACACATTCTGAGATTAAGCTGGCTAACTCTTACCTCTATGACAAATCTTCGTCTGTCCTTGCATGGAGACTCTTCCTGCCTGAGGATGATTTCAGTCTAGATCACCCAGCTGCCAACCCTTTCACTGCCATTCCTGGGAGAGGAATGCCCCTGAAGTATGTACCACCAACACTAACAGTTGTGGCAGAGCATGACTGGATGCGGGATCGGGCCATCTCTTACTCGGAGGAACTTCGAAAAATCAACGTGGATGCTCCCCTTCTCGATTACCATGATGCTGTGCACGAGTTTGCCACCCTTGATGTCCTCCTCAAAACACCACAAGCGCAGGCCTGTGCAGAGGACGTTGCCATATGGGTCAAGAAGTATATATCACTTAGAGGGCACGAGTTTTCGTATTGAGATTGTTAAAAAAGGAAAATATACACGGCTAAATATACAAAGCCAAAAAAGAAAATATAGAGGACATTGCCATATGGGTTAAGAAGTATATATCTTCAGTTTTGGTGAGGTAAATAGCGTGAGCGAGTCACATGATATTAGGTTTTTGTTCAATCTTGAGAAGCTTAGCTTCTCCTGTGTCACTAGGTGTATTTATTTGTTCAATTTATTCTTTGAGATGTGCTACTATGTACAGGATATAAAATGGGTTCGATTTTGTATCTTTATACTTGTTATTGATCTTTCGACAACTGTTTCCCCTCCCCCCCCCCCCCCCTCCTCCTCTGAATGGTTTAGTTTGATGGAATGATTTATTTCTGCTTCCAGATCCCTAGTGACGCAAATTTGTTTTATCCTACTGATAAACACGACCATAGATAATATCAAGAAGCTAAAGCATTACATGGTATATTCCCTTTGGCGGCTGAAAGCTGTCCAAATGCATCTCTATTATGATTCACCTCTTCAATAACCGGCTACACAGCTTGGTAGCCTTTGTGCACTAATTTTGAGTCACAACAATGACCTTGTAGCCCAAGGACTGCACCATTAAGGTCTGACTAAGAGTTGTGTAAAAATAAACATGTTGTAATATAAAATTCAGTATAGAGTGAAGCCTATACATGGGAGAATACTGAAATCGGAAATTGACAGTAGCATAAGGATGATACATTTCAACCTGATGAGCTGTAATATTTATTTAAGGGAAACAGAAGATATTTATCCTCCAAAACTATTGGGATTCTATGAAAACAATGGAAATAATGTATATTATGATTGATCTATGCTTCACATTGTTCGATGTGTTCTTGAAGTTGTAACTCTCAAATCATTTCATTAATTTAAAATAAATGTTCTTGTCATTGACTTAATGCTTTTTTATTAGGAAACCTAGAAATCTTCACCAACCTCGGCTAGAGAAAGCATGGATAAGTATCCTGCCATGGCAGATAGTCTTCAGAGCTGCATTACAGTTGAGAGCTTTTTTGGCCCATACTTTTCTGTTTATTGTAGGATGGTTCCTGGTCTCTATCTGCAATCCAAGTTCTGCGGTGATGAGAAAAGAAACTATGCGAGGCTCCTTGATCTTAATCTGTCTAGCATGAAACGTTATTCTGCCCCTCGTCGGCTCAAGTTGGAAGATGGCCTGGCCTCCTGTTTCATTCCCTTCTTGGATGAAACACCAAACCCGAAGAGGCTAAAGGAGACACCAAGCATAGATGAATCTGTTTCAAGTGATGAAAGTTTTTACAGTAGAAGTACTAGCCTTTATAGTGGTAGCAGCAATGGAAGTACAGAGAGCTTGAACGGTGTACCAAAACTTCATTTTCGTGATCATATATGGGCTTACACGCAAAGATACTTAGCAGTTGAAGCCATGGAAGAAGCAGCTGCGGTCTTGATGGAAGGCGAGGGAGATGAAATCAAGGATGAAGGAAGTGCAGATGGAATGAGACTTGTTCAACTGCTTATTGCCTGTGCTGAGGCTGTGGCTTGTCGTGACAAGTCACATGCATCGACGCTACTGTCTGAGCTTCGGGCTAATGCCTTGGTATTTGGAACATCATTTCAGCGAGTTGCTTCCTGCTTTGTCCAAGGGCTCTCTGATCGCCTAGTGCTGGTGCAGCCTCTTGGAGCAGTTGGAGTTGTTACCCCAAATTCGAATAATGTGGCAGTTTCTTCAGAGAAAGAAGAAGCTTTAAGCCTTGTTTATGAAACTTGCCCGCAGATCCAATTTGGTCATTTTGTAGCTAATTCAATGATACTAGAAGCCTTTGAGGGAGAGAGTTCTGTCCATGTTGTGGACTTGGGGATGTCCCTTGGTCTTCGTCATGGTCATCAGTGGCGCAGTTTGATGCACAGCCTAGCCAACCGGGCAGGCAGACCACCACGCTGCATACATATAACTGGCGTGGGACACTGTGCCGAGCACCTCCAAGAAATTGGGGATGACCTGGAGCAATATGCATGCAGCTTGGGACTAAATTTCGAGTTCTCAGTGGTGGAAAGCAATTTAGAGAACCTGCAGCCCAAAGATTTCAGGCTGGTTGAGGGAGAGGTGCTAGTCATCAACAGCATTCTTCATTTGCACTGTGTGGTGAAAGAGAGCCGAGGAGCATTGAACTCAGTCCTACAAAAACTTCATCAGCTGTCACCAAAATTTCTCATTCTGGTGGAGCAGGACTCGAGCCACAATGGACCTTTCTTTCTAGGCAGGTTCATGGAGGCTTTGCATTATTATTCTGCAATCTTTGACTCACTAGATGCAATGCTGCCAAGGTATGACACAAGGCGAGCCAAAATGGAACAGTTCTATTTTGCGGAGGAAATTAAGAATATTGTGAGCTGCGAAGGGACAGCCAGGGTGGAACGGCATGAAAGGGCGGATCAGTGGCGTAGGCGGATGAGCCGTGCAGGGTTTCAATCAGCCCCCATCAAGAAGATAACACAAGCCAAGAAATGGTTGGAGAAGATGAAAGTTTGTGAGGGTTATACAACTGTGGAAGAAAAAGGATGCTTGATTCTTGGGTGGAAATCAAAGCCAATAATTGCAGCTTCTTGCTGGAAATGCTCCTCAATTTGACACCATGCCTAGTGCAAGGGTATGTATTTGGTCATAAGTAAAGAAAAGCTTGTTTGCTTCAAATAAAAGGGTGTGCAGCTTGTGATCAAGTTGGGATGTTTTAGTAGAAAACAGTTGAAATAAATAAAAGAAGAGTATGCAGGGTGTGCACGTGGAATCGAGAACCAACCCACATGTACCCTGTGACATTCTATTTTATAGTAATTTTAATTTTATTTTGCTCAAAAGAATGCAGCTACCAGCTAGCCAAAACATAAATGTCCTTAACTTGGGGGTATAATAAAAATAAGAGTCATGATTAAAATTGAGGATTTCATTTATCATGTAATTATTTAAAAAATTACTATTAATAATTATCAATGTAGCTATGACAATCAAAAAATTCAAAAAAATATTATATATATATATATATATATATATATATATATATATATTAATTTCCTAAAAAGAAGCATCTTAAAAAAAATTCTAATGTGTTATACGTGTATGGTTCATATTTAATCATGTACAATGCTCAAAGAGATTGGAGTGGATAAGAAGACTTTAAAGAAATATACTGATTTGAACAACTATAGTATAAACTAGTGAAGAGGAGAGAGGGGTGCAGAGGGTGGTACTAATGGAGGTGAGTATGTCTTTAAACGCACTGGTGCGGATACACAATTCAAACCCTTCATCATCATGAAGACATCAAGATGAAGTTGGGTTGATCAGACACACTTTATTTTCTACAAGAATTGCCCAATACCCAACTCAATCATATTCCTGCCAGAAGCAAAGAGGAGGTGGAGGAGGAATATTGGTGGTAAAAGCAAAGGGAAAGAGATCAGGATAGGTATGAAAGCTCGTCAATTCCAACGCCCACCACGTCCTCCTATATATGCCCAAGATTGAGGACGGTGGTAAGCCTCGTTTCGTCATCTTCATTCGCATGGCCAATGTTCGTTCCCTCTCTCTCTCTCTCTCTGAATCACTTGATTTGATATTGTTTTAAGTTTTTTTGCACTTCTTTCTTTACTGGGCAGGTGTATATGTGGTACCCACTTAGTATTGTAGCTGGTGGTACAACAGCAAAAATTATGGTTGCGGCCAAAGATAATTTCCTGGGGAAATATATTTATAAAGACACTCTAGCTAGAAATCTTGCAGCTGTTATATACAATGTATGTTTTGCATCTACTAATATCATAGAGTCATGCATACCTGAAAGTTAATCATTGTTAAGCATCTCTGTTTTACTAACATTTTTATAAATATCGTTGAGTTGTTATCTTCTGATTTTAACTATTATATCTTCTGATAATTTGCTGTAGTGTGATAACTGATAAATAAAATGAACAAGCATGTAGTGATGGTATGTAGAAAAACTAGTAGCTAAGCATGCACAAAACGGCCATCTCCCCATGTCAATAGTGTTCTGGAGTTATAATGAGTGTTGTAGTGGGGGGAGTCGATCTTCTAAACATCCCATAAAATGCTGTAGTTTTATGTATATTTGATTAAGCTGAACATATTATGAAACAACCCGGGTCAAATCCTGAGTCCGGAACAAATCTTGGGTCAAATTTCAAGTCCGAATCGAATCAAATCCATCAAAATAAGGCCTCAAACTACTGGCCCAATAGTATATTCTTGGGTCAACTTAGCCCACCACAGTCTCCCAAAAGGTCATGACTTGAAGGTACTATTGGTAGTAACTTATTTTCTTATATGCAGACAAATTTTTTTCCTATCTTTCGATGTGGGACTGGGGTGTTACAAACTCCCCCACTTAAATTTCTGACGTCCCCGTCAGAATCGATCACACACACGGCCCAAAGATCTTTGCCTCTCTAGCCATTGTGGGATAATACCGGCTGGCTTCGTGTCCCCACCTCCGGACCTCCATCTCTCCATTGTGGGATAATACCGCCAGCCTTCGTGTCCCCACCTCCGGCAACCCGATCGGATGACCCAACCCGAGCTTTCGAGAGTCGGCTCTGATACCATAAGAAATAACCCGGGTCAAATCCCGAGTCCGGAACAAATCTTGGATCAAATTTCAAGTCCGAATCGAATCAAATCCATCAAAATAAGGCCTCAAACTACTGGCCCAATAGTATCTTCTTGGGTCAACTTAGCCCACCACAGGCTCCCAAAAAGTCATGACTTGAAGGTACTATTGGTAGTAACTTATTTTCTTATATGCAGACAAATTTTTCCCCTATATTTCGATGTGGGACTGGGGTGTTACATATGAATCATTTCTGTGGACTGTAATCCTCGTGTGAAACTAGATGTACAAAATGAACATAGTTAATTTCTTTCATTTGCAACTGAAACATAGAAACATATGTGACGCCCTCAAAATAGGTATACATCACTCATCTTGAGTCGCCAAATACATGGTACAAAATTCAATTATAACTTAATAATACAACTGTCGTGTAAAATACGACAAAATATAAACTGAGTTTTAAAACGAATATTGTCTTCTAGACAGTATTCAACTTAAATGGAGTCCTCAATACATTTATTATCACACTATTTCATAGAATAGTGAGGACTACTAATGCTATTATCTGGACCGTCACTCTGTTCCCCAACTAGCCCCGGCTACGTTCTCATTTCCTGAAGAGGACAATGTAAGCAAAAGGGTGAGCTCAACTAGTCCAGTAACAAATATTATGACCAAGAAAATGCAAAATAATTTATCGTTAGCCTTCAACAGTGTTAAACTGATAAAATATAACAAACATCAAGTTTAACTGCAGCGGAACAAGCAATCCATTAGAAGAGTCAAGTAGAGAATAAAATCTACTATCTTCTATGATTTAAAATATTTTTCATCACTTTTATCGCTGAGACTCAACTTAATAAATAATCCACATCATCCCTGCACTACGGCCAATGATATTCATTAGTATCACGACCACAAATTATCCATGCACTACGGGCCAAGGATATTCGTGTATTCATCAATGGTCATGATCATGCCAACAACTGTCCATCAATGCACTACGGGCCAATGAGGACTTTTACCCATCATTTGTAACATTACGGTCATTATTATACCGAATAATCCCTGGTCATAATCATACCAAGCCCATTTATGCACTACAGGCCACAGATGACTTTCAACAGAATATAAACATGAGGATGATGACAATGATATAAGAATTCAATAAAATAAGTTCAAAAATAAATTTTTAAAGATTTATAATTTAATTTACTCAGAAATCAATAACGTCCAAATTGTCAACATGATACTGCTTTGTGGAGAAAAATTCAAGAATAATATTGTATCAAAAATAATTTGGACCGAAAACGAATCAATTTTTATCATGAATAGTATTCCGGGTGTGAAAAAATTAAAAACTTATCAAGAATGCTCAGAATAATATTTTCATGAAAAGATACTGGATGAAGCGCAAATATCAAGGATATTCAACTAATTTCATGGAGTTTAGAAGCCAAAAAACTTTAACAATACGAGTATAGAATTCGAAATCTGAAACGAAATACTATTACTTACATACTACAGAGTATAGAAGAAAATATTATTTCAAACGAATATTGAACAAAAATAACATCTCTTACCTTGAAAAGAAGAGTATTCTAACTTGTATAGCGGGAATATTCTTGAAGAAAACTTTTACTATTTTCTACGCTCAAAGCTTTTTAAAACTCGAAAAAAATACGCTCAAGATTATAGAAGAAGAATTCTCTGATTCTGGTGTGATTTTCTATTCTAATTTAAGTGCCAATTTATAGGAAAAATGTTAGAATGCCATAGGAGACTAAATTAATAAAATATTATTTTATTTATTATTTTATTTTTCTTTGCTACACCACATCTCTTGAAAAACTGAGCAGCCTTCTTTGAAAGAAAAATATCAGCACATGTTTTCAAAATAAAACAAAAGTGGGTTCCACCCAATTTTAAAAAAATCATTTTATTTTTCTAAACTTCAGTAATTCATATAAAATAGCCATTTTATCAGAAAAATACGAATTTTATGTCCATTCCACACGAAATCGAATTCTTTACAACTTTGTAGCTTTAAATTTTTCCAAATTCCAGACAGAAAATATCCAAAATCCACAAACGGATAATTTTCAACACCTCTTAAAATTCATAACAAATCATACGTTAATTTTTAACGGTTCAAAATTTGTGGACATATACTCAACTTATATATGTATAACATATCCAAAAATCACAACGATCCAACGGTCGGATCAAAATTATCACTCACGCAATAGAGCTTTAAGAACACCGATTTGATTTTTAATACCTCCACTCTGACAAAACACCTCAACATTAATTCCTTCATTTATAACCACATAAAATAAATATTTTCCTATCCATCAATTATGTCCACATAAAATAAATATTTCCTTATCATGTAAATCAATAATTAATTATTCACAAATAATATTACAGAATCACAATTATGATAACTAAGCCGTTCCCAGGAAAGAGGGGGCTTTCTAATAAGGATTTCTCCTTACCAGCGCGCAATTAGGTGACCAAACCTCTCCTTGACAGAACTTTCTAGATATTGCCAATAATGTTATCTAATAATATTATTCAAATAATATGAATTATTGATCTGATAATGGGAAATACTGTGAAGTGACAATTATTGAAACAACAATAATATAAAATATTAACGCAGCAATTATTGAACCAATAAAATAAAATATTAAATAGTAATTACTGTAACAATTATTGAGTAGTGCCTTCTTACATAAGAATTAATAATTCAACAATACTGTGCAATACCGTGTGCTACTGTGCAACAACGCGTATTTTTGTATTTTAACCACCAAGTATTCTAACAGTGCTAACGGTAACAATTACGCCGTTATTTATAAAAACTCAAATTTGTCATTTTCTTCATCCGACAGTTATTCTGTTATGGCGCCCACCAATGGCTGCGCCGTCGTACGAATATTCCCCGACAGAAAGAATATTCCACGACCAAACGAATATTCTCAGACAACATGAATATTTTATAACCACTTGCTTATTTTGCAAAATTTATAAATATTGCCCATAACTATAACATTATATCAAATTTACTCCTTAATATTTAAAAATGATATTTATAAAAAATTCATCTTTATTCATAAAAGTTAGGGTCTTACAACATAGGTCTTACTGATTTACAGATTTGGGGAACTAGGTGTTATGTTAAGCTAATCAGCTGTAACTACTACCTAGTTGTGAGCACACTTACCTATATGTAATTAATTAATTTGGTATAACAAAATGTTCTTTAGCGTAGAATTTTCAGAGTTTCGATATTAGCAGCTCCTCAATTTGTCTTCAGCTACTCAAAAATCAAGACGTATATTAACTGCGTACTGAACTCCATGCCATCATTGGAAAAACTTGTTTTGTGGGACATGATTTACATTGTTATAGGATGTTTTGACTGTTTCCCTTTGTTTTTAGGAAATTCTTTCAGTGTAAATGGTTTCTGCTCATTATAAGCATGAACTTGATAACAATCTCCTTTTGAGAAACTATTTGTGGCTACATTTTAATCACAATGTTTTAAAATATTTTGCCCATAATTTTATAAGTTTCTTTGTTTTTCAAAATTCAAAACAGGATGAGAAAGAAATACAGAAGACCGCAATCAAACAGCATCGTGTGTTGCGGTCAGCAACAAAGTTCAGATATGGCTACAAGCTTGTTGTAATAATCCTAGTTACTGTTTCATACGGAGCAACATTTATTATGGTCTTCCCACCCTTATAAATAAGATAAATTTATATAAAGACAGAGTAAATGGAGTTATTAATTTATGCTTGTGGTATATGCAGGAAAATGGAAATATGAGAGCTGCAATTTCTACAAATGATGTTATTGAGGTGAGCTTCGCATATTTTTTGTTATTTTCCTTTTGGCCTTTGCATGTGATATAGAACACGTACAAGACACTCGTTAGATTGTCATATAAAATGGAAGATCTTAAATATGCCAAAAGTAATTAACCTTGGAACACTCATTTGGAAATTAATAGATTGGTCACATCACCTGTGACTGCTCATACTATAAAATGTTGACATATCTAGGTTAATAATGATGTTACTTTGAAGCTACCTTTCCTTTGCATATGTGCAGTTTGAGTACAGTTAGTACTTTATGTGGTCTCTTTTTCTCTTCCTTTTATCTTCATAATGTTCAAATTTGTATGCAATTATCAGCTCCCAAGACAAGATGAGCTCAAACCAGTCGTTGATAAAGTAAAGGATTTCTTTGGGGATGCCAAAGAATGCTCAACAACCACCACGGAGGCTGAAGAAAAATCCAGCGAAAAATCTAAGTGAGTTAAAACAGAATTGGAGCAAATCTAAGTGACTTTGTTATAGTTTCTTAAATTACATACCATAATTTTTTTGGTTTCCTTTTCACCAGGGTCAAAAGCTGAAGGAGAAGGAGCATTTGATTGACATTTAGTAGCGTTTGTTGTTTCTATGTGAATGAAAAGGTTATGTTATATATCACCACTTGCCAACAATACAGTGCTAGGTCATGCACACCAAATTTCAACTGAACAATTTTGTTTACAGATCTCTCTACCCAGTTATATATTTTTTATGAATTCAAAGCCAGCACTTGCTGTTCATTTTAATAGATGTTGTTCTTAAAAGTGTCGATTCAAGAGAATTTGTCTAACATTGACATGAAATTGATAGATCAACATCGTAACTTGGTGTTCTTGAAAGTGCTGATTCAAGACGAACATCCGTGCATTGACATGAAACTAACAGCTCAACATGGAGAGTTCTGAATCTCCTTTTGGAGCCTGACATGCTACAGCACATTCAATTCGACCTACTCTTCCTTCTGCAAATCTAGTTTTAATTAGTAATTCATTGAATGTTCACTTTTAGTATTTGTTATTGCATTGCTGATTATATTACTGATGTTGGTAATTACAGTAACAATCTATTCAAGGAATATAGTTGTGTGCAAAGAAACTGATAATGTGTTCAATTATAATTTTTTAAGATATATATTTGCCCTCTAATGTACATATTTTTCATCTGTTGTGTCTATTAATTAGTTTATCCTCATTAGTCTCAACTTAGTTAACTAACTTTTATACGGACCTGCAATAATATAATGTCTACCACCGCGCATGAGGTTGAGAAAACATTATTAATATCTTCCACTAATACAAAGATTAAAGATAAGTGAAAGTAATATCATAAACTTTAGAATATTCAGGATAATCAACCATAGATTTGGTGTTGGGAATAAGTTTGTACTGGGTTCTATGAACTTAGCCAATGAAGAACCATTGCCCTCCATTAGAAGAAAGAGAGTTGTCCCCCCCCCCCCCCATAAGTGGAACTGGACAACCAAAAGGGAACAGAGGAATCTTTCAAATTATTAATGTTTTACTTTCCTATAAATCATTGGATGAAAAAGACTTTGTGGGCAAATATTAAACATGTTAACAACAAGGATTCACGTCATTTTCTCCGTTAATTTCATTGTTTTATGATCCCTTTCCCCCTTATTTTCTTAACCCCAAGTGCTTTTTATTATTGTGACAATAATGGTGATCAATATGTTAATAACAACTGCACCATTATGGTTGTAGTTGTGGAAGTCTGATGCCTTCTAACTCAATCATTAGGTTTGTATAAACTATTCTCATTTTATACATGTATGATCTGGCAGAATCTTTGCATGAACATATAAGCACCTTTTGGGCTGCAGCCTATACATTCCATTTCCTCATCTGAACTCTAATTTTCTACACTTGTTGTGCTTTGGGTTTATTGTCGAAACTTGGCTGCAGGATGGGAAGGCAACCTTGTTGCGAGAAAAGTGGACTGAAGAGAGGTCCATGGACTATTGAAGAAGACCATAAGCTCATGAATTTTATCCTTAACAATGGCATACAATGTTGGCGAGTCGTTCCAAAACTTGCAGGTGCTAGCTTAATTTTGTAAATTTTTGTAAGTTAATTATGTTATACTGATATGAACTAGTGGGGATACAGGATTACTGAGATGTGGAAAGAGTTGTAGGTTAAGATGGATTAATTACCTGCGGCCAGATCTTAAAAGAGGAGCATTAACAGAAGCAGAAGAATATATGATCATCCAACTTCATTCTCATTTAGGTAACAGGCAAGTCAAATACTTGCTTCTTTACCAAATTGTTTAGCTCAATTGTTACATAGTAATTTTTTGTAGGTGGTCCAAGATTGCTGCACATTTTCCTGGCAGGACAGATAATGAAATCAAGAATCACTGGAATACCAGAATCAAGAAGAAGTTAAAACTCCTTGGTTTAGACCCCTTGACACATAAACCCATTGAACAACATGAGATTAAAAGGGAATCTAGTCCTTCAATAGAGCATCAAAAACTATCAGAGAGCAAAGAAACATACAACTCTTCACGTTTGGATGTAGGGTCCCAAAAAACAGATACAATAATATTCTCAGGGGGAATGGATATTGAACCTCAACCTGAAGATAATCTTGGACAGTACTGGATTAATAGTCCAATGTCATGGAATGTCTTTAATCATTTAGAATATGATACTTGTGTATGAGAAAATCAACCATTTAACATTTGTACCTGTGCACCAAGTATTTTATAGTATATCTTATTTGTTTCCTTGGTATAGTATGTAAAACTTCCATAAAGGTTCAGGTTCCATTGAGGGTTCAAATGACTTCCAACCACACTGATTTCTTTATGGTTATGGGTGACTAAATTGGTCAAATTATCAAAGAAATAAATAACCAGGATAAATGTTGAGTTGACAAATTGTGCTTTTCTTAAAAATTAAAAAAAACATAGATTGATTGTAATAAATGTCTAAATCAAATTTACTTTAATATTACCTTTATTTCCTAAAAATAAAATATTTACTATAGATATATTCCCAAATAAAATAGATTGCTTCCAATCTTGTATTATATTGTATAGCTAGTCATGTAACTTCAATCTGTATAATTAAATATCCAAATAATTAACCTAATTAAGTAATTGACTTTAAATACCGTCGTAACTAAAACTTCATCCGCTCAAAAATATTAGATGAAGTTTGACTTTTCAAATTCAAAATATTGATGTTGTTCAAGTAATAATTTTTAAAAACAATAAACATGTTAGTAAACAATAAATATTGAGTTTATATGTATTTATTACGAATATATAAATAATTTTCATTTACCATTAATTAGTAATTTATGTTTGATACAATATTTATAGATTTTGTGCGCAATAAAACCTAATCTGGATCTGGAATCTGGATTAGTATGTAGTAATTAATTAAATAGCCGTTTGAAATTACTATAATAGTCACATATTAGTGGGGCCCATCCTTTTTCAAACTAACAAATTAGATTAGACCACACATTTTAATAATCTTAATTTGAGTTTTATGATTCAGTTAGTAATTTCTAAAATACTACTAAGTAGGGAGTACTAAATATTGTATTCATTTTAATAATCTTAATTTGTGTTTTACGATTCAATTAATTATTATTTTTAAAAGTAATAAATCATATTACTATTTTTAAAATATATACGGAGACATTATGATAATAACAAAACAAAAATATCGTTGTAGATGTATAGTGACGGTAAAAACCGTCGCTATAAGATCTATAGCGACACTTTTATTGTGAAAATAATATTTTATATTGTAGATTTAACAATTTTTTAAATATAAGGGATTATCAACGTTTAGTGTATTAGAGACTATAACAAAATTAAGGTAACTAGATAATATTAAAATTGTCAAAAAAAATCATATCTCTATTATATTATATTAAAAAAAAAAAAGAAACACTAGTACTAGTAAGTAGTAACAATTGGTGCCTGTAATAAATTTAGCTAAATTAATGTAATTAGACTAGATTTGCAATATCCTTATTATCATTTATTGACTTAATGAAATTTGGAGTATTTAAAAGAATTCGTCACACCTTAATTAAATTACCCAACTTAGAGTTATTACTACAATAGCTAGCTAGACCGTCCCTCTCTCCCTCGCGGCCTCCCCCATATATATATCTATCCATCTTACTGAAATTAGGAGGCACTGTAATGTTGTCACCCCCAATGTCAATGTGAGGTGGTGTATATGAAAATCAAAACCAAACTTCATGCAGAAAATCTTTCCTTCTCCTTCTCCTGTAGGGCAGCGAATCCATTTGGTCCTGAGATTCATATAAGTGGAAAAAAAACGTAAGCTTTTCGTAGGGTGGATAGTAGTAGTAAGGTGGTCGAAAATTGGAAGAGAGCGAAAGGAGACTGGAAGTGGGATTCGAGATGGGTGAATCATCAGCTTGCATCGTGCGATCGTTAACTCAAACTATTTCTTATAGAAACGACGAGGTCAGTTGAAGTATAAAAATCATGCCTTTCAGCGTCAATCTGTATTTTTACTTGATGGCTATTTTATGTTTGCTGATTTTCTTTTTCCATCTTATTTTGAGCCTCTTCTGTACTAAATTCACATTCCTCAAAAAGTTTTTGTATCAAGCAACTTCATTGGGATTTTCATGCAATGGGTAGTCAGATTATTATTGGTTATTTTTCCAATTTTGTTTGCAATTCTAAATCAAGTTTCTGATTTGGTATATGTTTCTGAATCATTATTTATATGGCATTGGTTTTATTTAGACTTCGATACCGAGAATTTTCTGATAAACCTCACAAAAATCTCATCGCAGGATCATCCCCTTCGTGCCCTAACATCATCAGTTTCATTTGGGAGGTTCACGTCTGATACATTGGATTGGGAGAAATGGTCGTGCTTCACTCAAAATCGGTGCTTGGAAGAAGTTCAAAAACTTTCTAAACCTGGTTCAGTTGCTGCCATGAAAGCTTTCTTTGAAGCCCACTATAAGAGAGTTGGTATCAAGAAAACTACTGCTGCATTGCCTGGGAAAGAAAATGAGGTGGCTAATGATTCCCCTTCACCCAGTTGTATGAATGAAATTCACGATGATTCTCTAATGGTCTCAGATTTCGTAAAATCAAATGGAGATGTGTCCTTTGATGGAACAAAGGAGAAAGAGGTTCCTAGTAATGAGGTAGTTTTCTCTATATCAGCAAATGGGTGCAATGTTATGGAAACTGCCCCTATTGAAGGAGCAGAAATGGCAATAGAACAACTGGTTTCTGAAGAGAATTCTAATTATGTTGATTCTTCGAACCGGCTTGCAAATGTTCAAAAGCATAGTAATACCAGGTTTATGCAAGAGGAGAAGATACCCTCCAAGGTATACATGTTCAACTATCTTTTGTTTTCTCATGTATGCTGATTAACTCTATTTCACTATCTTCTTTTTATTTTCTAGGGCACCACTAATATGGGAGCTCTTACATCTTCGAGCATGAAAACGCCTGCAGTTTCTTCATCGAGGTCGTCAATTTCTAGTGGTGTGTCAAAGCTCCGAGCTCCTGTTAAACCAACTATAGTTGTTAGCCTTGGGAAGGAAGACAACACCACTCCAAATAATAAGAAGACTGCAAAAGATTCTATGGAGAAAAAGAGATCAACACCAGTATCACTTCAGAAGTCAATCAATTTTGTTTCTCATGCTGGTGAAGCCAGTAAAACATCCTCTCCTATTCTTGACAGAATCAGAAATTCAAGAATCATCAAAAGCTTTGGCAAGTTATCTAAAGACTGCTTGACTAAACAGGCTCCAACTAGGGTACTTTTCTTTCCTTGCCATTAACACACCACACTCACACGTAGACCACTAACATATAGAAAGTGGACATAAAATTCAAATTTTAGTTGAACTATTTTAATAGAAATTTGAGATGGTTCTTCTTCTTGACCTGCAGGCATCTTCACATGGAGTAGCAATACATAATACTGAAATCCCTCAACAAGAAAATATAAGGTAATTTATTTGTTTAAGTCTCCAAAATAAATGTCTCAGGACTCTTTTAATTATCATAAATTGGGCTATTGTTATAGGATGTCTCTGTAAAATGGAATTCATCCTTTGTTTTTTCCTCTGCTACCCACATGTGCTATTGCCCAATAATTCAATCCCTCTGGCCAAAATGGTTAATTTATTCAATTACAGGTCAAAAATTCTACTTGATCGTCCATTTTGCAGTCGCAGGACAGTGGATGGAAAATTGCAATCCCTATCTGCAGCGAAGTAAGTGCAAGCGACTCTTTAGTAATTAATGGGAAAAAGAATAACCACTAATCAATAGAAGTACTAATGTATTAAGTTTGCACATACTTCAATTAATGTAAAATTTTCTTACGTGCATGTATACTTCTATATAAGGTCATTTACGCATCTATTCCATGACATAATCAATCTTTTTCCAGAGAAATTATATCTGAAGTTCATCTAATACATCGAAAGTTTCTAATATCCTTATAGCACAAGTTAAGATTTCGGCACTTATAAATCTTTTGAGTCGGTTAAAAATGAGCAGAAAATCACAATTTGTCCATTTTTTATAACCGAGTGGCACATAGTTCAACTGAGATGCTTTTGTACTCTAAGTCTCTTCCTTTTTACTGGTTAGAAGAGGGCTTGGATTGTATTTATCCTCTTTTTAGTGAAGATTTGCAGAGTTAATAATTTCAGTAATTTGTTGGGACTGTTTCAGTGCAAAAAATAATTAAAATCAATAGGGTAATACTTAGAGAGAACGGCGAGGAAGAGGATAGTTCGGTCAAGGAAGGCGTGCAGCAGTGATAAAGGGTATGTAGAAAGTGCAGTTATGCCTACCAGCACCTTATCATTTGAATGCTTTAACGAATCCGATGATTGGCGAACTGTTGTCTACATAGTGTATTACGCCCTTGAGTGGTCCCTTTGATGAGGTGACATGTTAGCCTTTAATGTGGTGCAAAAACCATGCATATTGCCTTGCCAAAAATTAGTAGGTTGTGTGATGTGGGAGCACCTTCGGGGCTCTCACCATGTCGGATTTCTCTACTTCTGCTGACCCCTTGGTACTTGGCTATTCTTTTTACCTATAAAAATGGTTCACTTCCAGCGTGTGCCCGTGTCCTAGTATTACTCAAGCCCATAGTGGGACTGAGGTGGTTTTCCAAAAGCATTCATTAAAAACTTCTAACCAGTCTTGCTAGTTTTCTGTTTGTTGAATGTGAAGGCTGATAATATGGTGATACAATTTAATTCTTTTCTGGAATGGAAGTGGATAAATTTATTGTTTTCGTGGAGGATTATTTTATATAAAATACATACCAAGTGCTTATCTGATCATAGTGCAAATATTTCAATCCTATATGAACCAATTGTGCCATAATAATTGCACTTGCCTCTTATTCCTTAGATTGATTAATTTTTTTCCTTTTAAATTTTAATACTTTCCTCATGAATAGTCAATTGATTGTTCGATCACTTTGATAGTATGATTATCCCTAAATGGCAAAATTTTAAGACTTTACCTTAAACAATGTGGCAGCTGTTCAGCATCTTCAAGTGCATCTGGAAGAAAAACACCATCTCCTCGTGTCTTCTCCTCTTTTAGCTTTCACAGTGAAGAAAGAGCGGCAAAACGTAAAGAGGCAAGCCCAAACCTAACTTAACATGTCTACTTTATTCTATGAATATCTTTTATGATGCTGATCTTGTATGTCTTTGTCTTTCCTACTCGAGATTTTTCAGAAGCTGGAGAACAAGCTTAATACGAAGGAGGCAGAGAAAGTTCATCTGCAAGCCAAATCTAAGGTTTTCTTGTAACCTTTATTAATTTAACAGTTTCAAATGGTAACAAAGATGTAATAATCTCTTGCAAGTTAGCGGAAAGTCAGAGGTCCCAAGTTCTAGATGCAGAGCTGCAGTTGATTACATCTTTTCTTTTTTTCCCAAACAAAGAAATTTCAAGCTCCTATGGAGCTATACCTTGTCAGAGACCACTGCTAATTACATTTTTTACATGTATGATTGTTTAAATTGGGATTAGACTATGAGCTGGCATTGCTGTCTTCTTTTGGTATCTGCATTAATGATTTGGAAGCATTCAGCCATGAATTCATATTTAGAGATGACTGTTGTCTCAAAATATGAATTGGAACTTAGCTTCTGTTATGGAATTATATCTATTACTATTAACTACAGTGAGAGCGTAGTTTTGAAATGAACCTTTTTGAAGCTGTGCCACAGTTTTATTTTCCTCTAAAACCCTATGAATTTGATGATGTTAACCCACTTATTGATTAATGTCCTAGCTAATTAAGGGGTTATTAAGTAAATTCAAATTGCGACTTCGTTTTTGCGTATGGATGAGCTTCACAGCATTCCCTTTCGTTTCACAACTCTAATTTGTTAAGCGCCATCTATTTCGTAACCGTCTCCTCCTCAACAATTCAATTTTCATGGACGAGGGAATTGGGGCAGGGACTGAACGTAGGCAGAGTCATTACTTCATTCCGCTATTTACATTTCTGTCTTCCTCTTATCTATCTCTTATAAGTTTTATATATTACCTTTGTTCCAAAATATAAGATCATTTTTATTTCTATTTACAAAACCAAGGAATTTATATTTTGGAATGGAGGGAGTTAGTTTCTGCGTTCTGAATCTCAGTAATTTTTTAGTAAATATAGACGCAGGGGGTTCATTTATTGGTTGCTTCCATATATTGAATTGATTCAAGGGTGATAAATACGATGTCTTTTCACTCCTTTTTTGTTCTTTTGCTCGTCTTTCAAGTTTATTTCTACTATTTAGTGCTTCCATTGTTTTTAGGAATACTACTATCATCTCAACTTATTTTGCCACCTTTTTGGTTATATAATTTTTTTCAGTTGAAGCACCCAATACACAAAATCTCCTATATTTAACCTCCCATGGTGTGAATTTGTTTTCAACAGTCATTCAAGGTCTTGTACTCATTATCATCATTTCCCTTTTTTTTTAAATATTAAATATTGATTTCTTCTTTCTACTATATATATATATATATATATATATATATATATATGGCACAAGCACTGTGTGTGGCAGGTCACTAGTTATAGTTATTAAGCACTGTTGATATTCTTGAATGTCTACTTGATATTGTTGGTAGCTTTAGAGTACATTCTCTGTCATATATACCTTTCCCCAATCGCCAACCAACTAGTTCATATTATGTTTTGCAGATCCCACCAACATGGCCTTGCTCACCAAAACTCGGAAGGAAACCGCCTCCCAGCCGAATCCAGGATACTACTAATATTCGACCTCCTTGGAGGTCTTCAGGGAAGATGGACGGCTCCAAGCATGGTGCAGAAAAGAATAAAAGAATTCCAGCTCCTTCTATATCACTGCCAAAGAGGAATATGCGTGAGAATGCTTCCCCAAAGATTATGCTTTGAGCATATAGTTGAGAGTGAATTTTTTTTTGGGGTGCATGCATCAAGTAGAAGAATACTGCAAACGTATGATATTTGCTTCTGCTGATGGTTCCACCTTAGGGCTGCATGTCACAGTAGACATGATAGATATGGGAATACATTTTGATAGAGTTGATATGCAGATCAGGGAAATTGTTCATAGGAAGTCCTTAATTTGTGTCGACTTAGCTTGTGTCGATGGCTGATTTCATTGTTATATAGTTTGGCTTGAAGTGGTGTTGTGGTTCTTAAAAACTCTTGTTTTGGAGATGTAGTCAGTTTCCTGTGGAGATTGGATTTATGGGTCCTGAAAGTTTTAAAGTGAATTCATTCGAGAGCATTGGCATAAGCATAACCCCACCCCCACACACATACAATTTTGTTTGATGAAGATCTACACAAACTCTAATTTTCTTCCCAGCAGAAGGATACCATAGTTGAAAGATGGGTTATTGGCTCATAAGCCCAAATTAAATATGGAACCAATGTTTGTTATTTGACCAGTACTATTGCTCAACTCAATTCTTCTGCCTCAACCCAATCCTTGTTCCATTCACACAAGGACATAATTTTGCGTGATGATGTGTGTTTTTGAGTCTGAATTTTCAGATATAGGATAGGCTGGCCCACTTGACAGCGTGATACATGCAAAGAAAATAATACAGTACAGTACAGGCCTTTTCTCTACACCTGCAATACAATGTTCATTGCTTCCGCCTTCTAATATACTGAATTCTTTCAATCACATTGACTATATTTAATTGTATAAATCTACCTCTACCACCCAATTAAAGCATATCCACCTATCAATTATTCCTTCCGTTACTAAAAGATTGTGTTTTAAAAAAAAAATTGTTCTAAAAAATTTATCGTTTACAATTTTAAAGGAGAATAAATTATTTACTTTTCTATATTACCCCTACCTTTTCTCATTGTCCCAAGAAATTCTCTCTCTTGTATTAATAGTTTTTAACTTCCCATAAAGAGGTTGTGATAGAATTTAAACAAATTTTATTTAGTAAATGATACTCCCTCCGTTCCTAAAAGATTGTCGTTTTAGGAAATAATTTTTGTTCAAAAAAGATTGTCGTTTTGAGTTTATCAATACACATTAGCTATTTTTTTCCTACTTTACCTTTATTTAAAGCTTTCTCCTATCTAAAGCTTTCTTCCCTTCCCAATGATTCTTATTCAATTCAATGTTACTCCATCCGTTCCTAAAAGATTGTCGTTTTAGGAAGTAATTCTTGTTCAAAAAATTTTGTCGTTTTGAGTTTATCAATACACATTAGCTATTTTTTTTCAATTTTACCCTTATTTAAAGTTTTCTCCTATTTACAGCTTTCTTCCCTTTTCAATAATTATTATTCAATTCAATGCTATAATCTAAGTAGTAATTGGTTGAATTGAATAAGAAACATTGATAAGAGAATAATTGGTTGAGACAATTAATAAGATAATATAGTATTTTCGCTATGTATTAATTATATTCCTTAATATGTGTGCATTAACCTTAAACAACAATCTTTTAAGAACAGATGGAGTATAATCTAAGTAGTAATTGATTGAATAAGAAGTAATTGGTTGAATTGAATAAAAAATATTGGGAAAGAAATAATTCGTTGAGACAATTAATAAAGGTAATATAGTATTTTCGTTAGGTATTAACTATATTCTTTAATCTGTGTGCATTAATCTTAAACGATAATTCTTTAGAAACAGAAAGAATATTTTTATAATTCATGTGTCAAAATTTTAAACGATACTCCCTCCGTTCCTTAATATAGGTCGTTTTAGAGTTGTGCAAAAGTATTAAGAAAATGATTATATAGCATTAACTATAATATCAATTGTCTATTTTGTCCTTGTATTGGAAGAAGAGAATGTTATTTATTGGACATAAAATAGTGAGAGAATCAAAGTTACATTTAATACTTGGGGTATTATTGAAAACTAAGCAATTAATGATTACTTGAAAATCTAAAATGACTTATATTAAGGAACAAAAATATTTATCTAAAACGACTTATTAGAGGTGGCAAACGGGCGGGCGAGCGCGGGCCGAGCCGGGCTAAAACGAACCTGGCCAAAAAGACCCGAATTTTCACTGGCCAAAAAAGGTAAGCCCATAGCCCGCGGGCGGGGCAGGGCCAGCCTGCGGGCCAAAGGTGGTTTATGCCTATTTTTTGACACTTTTTTGAGCCCGCAAAGCCCACGGCCGGGCCGGGCCAAAAAGGCCCGGGTTTTAGTGAGAAAAAAAAATGTTACCCAAAGTCCGCTTTTTGACGGGCGACCCCGCCCGGTCTGGTCTACGGGTTTTGGACCCGTTTGCCAGGTCTACGATTTATATTAAGAAACGAAAAGAGTAATCTTTTAAGAACGGAGTTAGTACTACTTCCTCCGTCCCAAATTAACTGCTCAATTTTGACTTTTAAAAGTCAAATTGACTATTTTTAAAATTAATAATTAAGCATATATAAATATATTTTTAAAATTAGAAAAATTAGGATTAGTAATAAATTGTATATACTTTCTTTTGGTTATAATCTCTTCACATATATTTTAGCAAAAATAGTAAAAAAATTAGTTTTAAAAATGGTTAATTTAATTTTAAAAAGTCAAAACTGAGCAATTAATTTGGGACGGAGGGAGTAATATATTAGACTTAGTTAATCCATCCAACCACAACTTTGACTTCTTGCGGGACAGGAGCAACCCAAATAGAGCTCTACCCTCTAGCTAGCTAGCTAGCTGGGTCAATACGTATGTACGTACATACTCGATACTCCAATCATTTGTAAATATATGATTAATTTTCGCCTTTTAAAGTCAATTAAAAGACAACACATGTTACATATTATTTCTATTTTAAATGTAAAATTATTTCACAGATAGGTATATAATTTAGTTATTTTTATTTTTTTTAAATTTAAAATAAATCCTTCTCTCTTCTGAAAATACTAGTTTACAACAATTCAATTATAGATAAAAACATATCATCTTTATCAAATATATAATTATGTTATTCAAGTGATCACAAATTTGATCTAAAAATAGCTTAAAAAATAACCGAGTACCCGCCCGCCCGCCCGCCCGCCCGCCCGCCCGCCCGCCCGCCCGCCCAAGCTAACAGATCATTTCATTAGGACAAATTTTCTATTTTCACATTTTTATTTTATTTCCTCAAGTTATTCAAAATTATAAATTCAGAAAAAAGTAAAAACTAAAACCAACTACCCGAAAAAGCAAGATTGAGATAACAACCAAAGCATCTTAACAAACCCAAACACCCACATTATCAAAACAAAATAAAATACTCCAATAAACTTGCATTCACTAATCGATAATTTTCCACTGACCAACAAAACCCAAGAAACCGTCTCCTGCTCAAACTAAAGCCGCCCATATATATATATATATATATATATATATATATATATATATTGAGAAAAGGGAAAGATAGGTGTGCTAAAGTAAGAGTCTTTTTTATTATTATTTATATATAATTAAAGAACTTTATTTATTTATTATTATTATTTTGATTTTATTAATCTTCTGTTGTCTTTTGGCGTAGACCGGGTTCTCAGAAACTCGGGGAAGTTTATATATATATATATATATATATATATATATATATATATATATATAAATAAAATTTATTTTGGTTTTTGCGGATATTTGAGAGAGAGAAACCTTTTCCTCTGTTAATTTCCCCTCAACTGAGAAAAAGAAAGAGAGAGAGAGAGGTTTAGAGGAAGAAGGAGGGATGGATGTGATGTATTACCCGCTGGGTAGGTGTTCTTATGGGGACTCCTTCAAACTTCTGGAGACTGA
Organism: Panax notoginseng; assembly: GCA_016801055.1. NCBI lineage: Eukaryota > Viridiplantae > Streptophyta > Magnoliopsida > Apiales > Araliaceae > Panax > Panax notoginseng. Next base: position 170,335,933 of record CM029023.1, on the reverse strand, counting down.
TATACAGCATGCCAATGCTTTGTAAGTTCTTTTTTACTTTAATTTATTGTGTTTTTCTTGTTCTGGGTTTCTCTATTTGAGTTGACCTCAACTTGGTTGCCCAATATTTAGTTGTCTCTTTTAAAATCATAATTATGCATATTCTATATCATAATTATGCTAATTTTAGAATTGTGTTAAGTCTTCCCCAAATATTGTGCCTTTTATTTTGTTTGCTGTTGTTAAGGATTTTGGTGAAAAGTTCCTGGAAATGGAATTTGCCTCCAAGCTGGTAATCATACAGGCACCCAAATTAAATATTTAATTGGGAAGGAGATTTTTTTCCTTTAAAAAGGGAATTTTTATTTCCATAAATAGTCTAGTGATTCTCATGTGGGTTTGCAGGGCTGCTGCTATTCCAAGAGGGAAGGGCGGTGCTCAACTTCAAATGAAATTGGTATACAATCACCTGGCACCCCTCGTCTTGTTTCTGCTTCAGTATATTGACTGTTCCTGCACATGTCTTCTTCCCAGATATCTAAATCTTTTCCACGTTCTTGTATATAAGGTTGGTGCTACTGTTTATTGGTTTGTGTTTCTTTAGTTGTAAGATGAGGCGGTCTGCTTCACAAACAGGCTAATGAAGGTGAGAAAAGGCCAAAGGGGGATTTGACTGATAGGAAAAAAATTGATGCAAAGAAAGGGAAATTCTTGAAATGTCTGCATTGGATTAATAACCTCGAGGAATTTTTTTCGTTTTCCTTCGCCTCATCCTTTGTGTGAACGGAAGGGAATGGCTTACTTGAACCATGGCCATGGGTATATAAATATTCCTTCTTCATTGTAATTGATGTCCTTCAAAACATTTCGTTTTACAGGTATACACAGATGGGAAACCAAACATATCTGCACATGGAAGGAAGGCAACTATTAGCGACTTCTATGGTTTGTTAAAATTCTTGTTCATAATTTTATGAAACAAAACAATTTTATGGAGTTGGTTGCTGCAATCATAGTTATTTCTGTTTGCTTCAATAAAAACCAATTGCAGCTGTTATATTACCATCTCTTCGGCGGCTCCATAATGACTTAGCAGAGCTGGATAACATAAAAGATGAGAAGCCTGGAATGGTGATCATTAGCAAGAAGAGACTGGAAACTGGTTTTTCCAATGTTGATTTGGACAGAGAAGATGAATGTGGAATATGCTTAGAGCCTTGCACCAAAATTGTCTTGCCTAATTGCTGTCATGCCATGTGCATTAATTGCTACCGTGATTGGTAATTAAGTGCCTATAATATTGTCTTATATTATACGTATCTTCCACCTTTGATGCTTGATCTTGAACTTTTTTACCGATTTATAGGAATACCAGATCAGAATCATGCCCCTTTTGCCGTGGTAACATAAAGAGAGTCAAGTCAAGAGACTTGTGGGTTCTCACTTGTGGCGACGATGTAATTGACACAGATACAGTTTCAAAAGAGGACTTGCTGCAGTTTTACCTGTATATTAACAAGCTGCCTAAAGATACTCCAGATGCCCTTTTCTTAATGTACTATGAATATTTAATTTAATGTGAATGAAGTTAAAGGAATGTTGTACAGATAGAATAACTTGTCTATAAATGTAGATAGAATCCAGTATGAAAATAATCTCTGATGATCACATTTAAATAACTTATGTATTGTACTTGTGAGGGGTTAATAAATGTCAGTGTGATACATTTTCACAATTAATGATAGAATTCTTATTTATGAAACTTGAGTTTCCTCTTACAGTCTTTACTTTACAAAAGTGACTGCCAGTATACATTCTGATCTATTGTTACCATGAACTTGATGTTTCAAATCAGCTTGATCCTAGAGAAGAACAAGGATGAAAAAGCTGTATTTTCACATGGATTAATTTATCTCGATCTCTGAATGAACACGAGCGGTAGCGTGAATTTATTCCATGATGTAAGTAACTTGCAACAGCTAGCTGATGTAATGATGGTAGATAGAAACCTTCATGGTTTCTGTAAGATGAATTCTATCCCGGTTGATGTATTTGCTAGGATCCTTGCCTGGAGTACAACAGTTTTTGAGTTTAAAGTTGAATTTCCCATCTTGAGGTCCACAACATGCCTTGAAGGTCTCCTCAATCTGGTACTTTTACGGATTCATTAGTATGGTGAGGTATGCATTCTGGTATAACCTGCATATAGGAGGATTGTGTACTGTTTCTGAAATCCCGACAGTTTTATTGTTCCATTGTCCAACAATGTTTTTCAGAAACATAATTTATGCTAGAAGCAACATTTTATTTTAGCATGAAGCTGTTATATATCAGTTGAATGTAATTACGAGTACTCCCTCCTCCGTTATTTGTCAATTATTATTATTGTTCCACAAAAAGACTCATTTGCGGCGATGCTTTTGTCGGTAGCAAATGAAGGATTTTACGTTAACCAACGACTGACATCAAAGCTCTTATCATTTGGATATATTTTTAGCCCTTGCTTACAGCAGGAATTGGATGATCAGACTCTTTCTATTCTCTCAAGCAGGGGGCGGATTTTCAAGAAAAAGGGCCGACAATGAAGGACAAAACATTTATTGGGAAGAAAACTTTCCTCGGCACAATTCCAGAGCTCTTTATTAAAAGTATCCTTCGCTAAATATTTTTTGTTATGAATATATTGTGAATAATATATTTTTCACAAATTATACTACATTGTAAAAGATTATTTTTGTTTGGCGAGGAGATGATTTTCTCACAATTAACATTTTAAAATAACTAGTAAAAATGTCTTCTATTTATGAAGAACATATTTTAGAGATGTTAAATTTCCTTCACTAATTACATATTCTGATTTTTTTTAATTTACCGAGAATAAATTTCTTCGACAATGCTACTATTAAATAATCAAATCAGTGCAAATTAAAAATATTTTTTAAATTATTTATTAATTTGTAATCAACATCAAATAAAACATTATATTATATAAATAATCAATTGTATATTTCACAACTAAATATGTAATAATCAAGTAATAAAACGTACAAAGCTTGTAATCAAAACAAATGCAGGTGTCCCGAAAGTCATATATAGTACCTAAAATATTTAATCATTAACACAAGTAAAGAGGTAAGAAAAAACAAGCTAGAAAAACTTTATAACTTTGTCATGTCAAGTTATCTTTTCATTGTCATAATTTTCAATTCATTAACGCTAGTCTGCTAAAGAAAAAAAACACCAAAACTTAACTTACAATATTTGAATGAAAAGAATATAACAGAAGATTAAACTGACAAAAAAAATAAGAAGCAATTCCACAATTAAACGTGCATATATCAATGCCTTGATTAAATGAGAAACATTATTAAAACGATAAAAAATGAGAGCTCGGTACCTATATATATATATATATATATATATATATATATATATATATATACATATATAACCATGTAAACAAATAAATGTTCAAACAAAATATATTTATAAGTTATCACTATGCATTTTATGAACCTTGATACCTATATACAACCCCGATCAGGAGCATTCTCCTTAATGAGTATTCTGTCCTTAAAGAGCTTCTCCTTTAAAAACCCGGTCTTTTATATCTCTCTCTAGAAATCCCTCACTGCCAAACATACATCTCTCACTAGAAATTTCTCACTGCCAAAATCATATATATATATATATTTTACTCCCACCAAGTTTAACTATTCTATTAATCTGTCTCTTTAAATATATTAATTTATATATCTACCTACCCTTATACATGTATATATAAAAAAAAAAACCCAACAAAAACATACCTATGCTGCTCTCAAGTTAGTCTCCCATGGACCTGAATGCCAAAGATTGTTGAAGAACAAATTGTGCATTTGATTAATTAATTTAAGGAGGAGGTAATCAATCCCCTATTCCCATCATTTTGAAGCCACACAAATTTACAACTCTGCATGTACTATTTTCAAGTTCCTTTGATCCTTAAACACCCTTCAAATAATATACTATATACACAAACAAACCGTATAAATAGCCAGAACAATACTTTATTAAATAAGCTTAGAATAAATATGTTTGGGACCCACAACCTACGCTCGTATGACACCGTCAGCAAATCCGAAATTAGTAGTAATAAATACCAATAAGACAGACAGTAACGCTGACGGTAGGCAAACTCTTGCCAATGCTCGGACTATACGACGTCGTCTCCTCTTCGACCAGACCCACCAAGGGAAATCGAAGCCAGGCAAATTTACTGTGCTACCACCGCCATTTGCTGATCCATCCATCGTCTTCTCCAACAAAACAAACCCAATCAAACCCTGTATATTGAATTCCAATACACACCTTGATAATATTTTTTTTAATAAAATTTTATTTTTTCGAGGTAATTTGTTAGTATTACTCTATTATCAATTTATCATGTCACTCCCCCGTCTTCCTCCAATTCATTGTCTAGGGTTTATATATTTTGATGTATATATATATATATATATATATATATATAACAAATTATCGATTTTAATCTTTTATTCGGATCTGTATGTTTAAAAGAAGGAATTTGACCTGTAATTTTGACTCATACAGATTATGAACGATCGAAATGTCAGGAAATTATGATTCTGAGGAGTTATTGGAAGGTTCTAGAGAAGAGAATTCAGCTGGGGGAGCTGATGGAGAGGAAGTTACGGTTTCTGCACATCCACTTGATTCAGTGAATAATCAAGTAATAAGGAATTAACATTTTTGTTCTTCATAGTTTTAAAACATAATATTGCTGATGGGTTGTCCTGGTTGGAAAGGTATGGGCGTTGGGAGAAGTACTCAACTGCCAATTGTGTACTCCAACCCTTTGAAAACAATTTTCCATTATATATATAATTCAAATGTATGATCTATGAATTGTCTAGCAATGTTCAGTGACCTTGCAATATTGAATTACATGAAAACTAAACTACTGCAACTGTATGCTTGTCTCTAGAATTCGATTTCTATCCACCAAGATTATATGATTAGTCGGTGTGTCCGAATAATTAAAAGAAGTTGTTATATAAGGTTACATAATAATAATAATAAATTTCTGAAATTTTTTGTTACGCATCTGCACATTACCATATTATTACGATTAAGTGTGGATTGACTCAAACTTTATTTGTATTTCCTGCTCTTAGCACTCATAGCTGTTTCAGTTTATGTAGTAGTTGTTTCTAATTTTTCATCAAGAACTGCATAGCTCAGTGGCTTTGATACTGAATGGGGCCTGCACTGCTAAAGCTGTTCCTTTGTATTTATGAATATGCAAAGTAACAAAAATTAGCAATCCAATTTTGTGCAGGTGGACCGTGTTGATCAGGATGATGGAGTATTGGTGATGAGAGCTGATACTGTACAAGATGACCAAAATGATGTAAAAGTAATAGAAGATGGGGGGAAAGATGACATGTTCGTTGATTGCCCTGATGAGTTGATTTCCTTTGATGGGAGGATCAGCGCTGCTGATAACAGTGAAGCAATAGAAATTTCTGAACCTCAGCAGGGGTTTAAGGGAAATGTTGACATGGGGTGGACCCATCATAATGAATCAGACAACGGGAGGCAAGTAGATGATGTGATGGGTGAGCTGGAACATCTGCGGTCTATGCTTGGAAAAACTGTTGGTGAGAAAGAAAGCTTTGCACGGGAATACGAGGTTGATTAGCTCCCTTTTGATAGTCCTTCTGTCCTGTGAATAAATTTTCTTAATATTGATCTAAATATTTTCGCAGGCAGAAAGAAGGTCGTTGAGGCAAGAACTTGCTAATCTTCACCATCAGCTCAGTGCTCTGAACCCCCAACATTCATTGATCATTCAAAATGAGGGTGGGTTTGCTGACCATTATGAAATAGGGGAGGGTGAGAAGATGTCTGTGGCTTCTGATGCTCCATTGCATGAGATGATAAATGATTGTTCCAAGTTTATTGGACATACTTTGGATGAACGCTCACAGACTCAAGGCACAATCAAAGAACTCCATGCAATTCTATATAAGAAGGATCAAGAAATTGAGGATCTCAATGTGAGGGTTACTGAATCTTCAGTGCCACGAGATATTGAGGCCACTGCAAGCAGAGTGTTGGATTATCTTGCCTCGGCAGTTAGTCAAGGAGAATTATTGGATGAATCTTTAACGCAAAAAATGAGTCGAATTGAGAGCAGCACCTTACTTTTAATCGACAAGTATAATAGTTTCCTTTCTGAAACAGATTTACTTAGGCAGTATATAACAAATGTAAGGTCAGATCACATTGTGCAAGATGAAATGGAGGCAATTTTTCTCACTGCCCGCGAGGAGCTGCTAGAGCTAAGAAGAAAAGAAATTTACTTGACACAAAAAGTGAAGGAGTTAGAAGATGAAAATTGGAAACAGGTAGAACAACTTAACAAAGACAGAGAAATGGTTGACACTGCCAATGCAGAAATTGGGAAACTCAGAGTGGAGCTTGATCATGAGAAGGCAAGGTATACTAATACAAAAGAAAAGCTTAGTTTGGCTGTAACAAAGGGAAAGGCACTGGTTCAGCAGCGTGACTTATTGAAGCAGTCACTTTCTGCTAAGACGAGTGAGCTCGAGAAATGTTTTATTGAATTACAAGAAAAGTCAAGTGCGTTGGAGGCTGCTGAATTAGGAAAGGAGGAGTTGGTCAGAGGTGAAACGTTGGCTGCTTCACTGCAGGAAGCACTTTCAGAAAGGAACACTATCATTGAGAAATGTGAAGAAATTTTGTCTGAGAGTGGTGTGGCTGAGGAACTTCAGTCAATGGATATTATAGAGAGAATCAGATGGCTTGCACGTGAGAGCAATAAACTCATGGGCATATCCCTTGAGTTCCAAAGAATGACAAATGCTTTATCATCCATTGACTTTCCAGAAAATATGCCATCTTTGAACTTGGAATCTCGGATCAGTTGGATTGCTGAATCATTTTTCCAGGCTAAAGAAGAGGCTGCTAAGTTGAAAGATGTAATATCTACAACGAGAGAAGCCGCACATAATGAGATCGATCGACTTACTGCATCAATTTTGGCAGAAACACAAGAAAAGAATTATCTTCAAGAAGAGTTTAAAGATTTAAAGTACAAGTATGAATGGATTGCTGAAAAGGAACATCAAATTTCATTGGAGAAGGATCGGATGGTCAGGATGTTGCATGAGGCATCTGGAATAGCAATAGACGGTCCAGAAGAACTGCACTCTGACATAGACATTATCATTGACCGATGTTTTGGAAAATTAAAAGAAAAACCTAGAGTTTCTGTTGAATCTTCTCATGTGGAAGAGAAAATATTTGAAAAAATGCAGTCTCTATTATACACAAGGGATCAGGAGGCTATGCTGTTTGAGAAAATCTTAGAAGAGGACATGCTGGATAGATCAGAAGTGAACCATCTGGCAAATAAGATAGTTGTGGTTTCTCAAGAGTTATGTGATCTGAAAGATGAGAAAGACTCTCTGAAGAATGATCTTTCACGTTCTGAAGAGAAAGCTACTCTTTTGAGGGAAAAGTTATCTATGGCAGTTAAAAAAGGCAAAGGACTGGTTCAGGAGCGGGAAAGCATGAAACAGCTTCTGGATAAAACAAGAGAAGCCGCGCATAATGAGATTGATCGACTTATTGTATCAATTTTGGCGGAAACACAAGAAAAGCATTATCTTCAAGAAGAGTTCGTATATTTGAGATCCAAATATGAAGGGCTTGTTGAAAAGGAGCATCAAATTTCATTGGAGAAGGATCGGATGGTCAGGATGTTGCATGAGGCATCTGGAATATCAATGGAAGGTCCGGAAGAGCTGCACTCTAACATGGACATTATCACTGGCCGATGCTTTGGAAAATTAAAGGAACAAACCAGAGTTTCTATTGAATCTTCTCACGTGGAAGAGGAATTATTTGAAAGAGTTCAGAGTCTTTTGTACACAAGGGATCAGGAGGCTATGCTATATGAGAAAATTTTAGAAGAGGATATGCTGGATAGATCAGAGGTGAGCCACTTGGCAAATAAGATAGTTGTGGTTTCTCAAGAACTACGTGATCTGAAAGACGAGAAAGACTCTCTGCAGAATGATCTTTCACGTTCTGAAGAGAAAGCTACTCTTTTGAGGGAAAAATTATCTATGGCAGTTAAAAAAGGCAAGGGACTGGTTCAAGAGCGGGAAAGCATGAAACAGCTTCTGGATAGAACAAGAGAAGCTGCACGTACTGAGATTGATCGACTTACTGCATCAATTTTGGCAGAAACACAAGAAAAGAATTATCTTCAAGTAGAGTTTGAAGATTTAAGATCCAAATATGAAGGGGTTGTTGAGAAGGAGCATCAAATTTCATTGGAGAAGGATCGGATGGTTAGGATGTTGTATGAGGCATCTGGGATAGCAATGGACGGTCCTGAAGAGGTGCACTCTGACATGGACATTGTCATTGACCGATGCTTTGAAAAATTAAAGGAACAAACCAGAGTTTCTATTGAATCTTCTCATGTGGAAGAGGAAATATTTGAAAGAGTTCATAGTCTCTTGTACACAAGGGATCAGGAGGCTATGCTTTTTGAGAAAATTTTAGAAGAGGATATGCTGGATAGATCAGAGGTGAATCGCTTGGCAAATGAGATAGTTGTGGTTTCCCAAGAACTACGTGATCTGAAAAGTGAGAAAGATTCTTTGCAGAATGATCTTTCACGTTCTGAAGAGAGAGGTAATTTTTTGAGGGAAAAGTTATCTATGGCAGTTAAAAAAGGCAAGGGACTGGTTCAAGAGCGGGAAAACATGAAACAGCTTCTGGATGAAAAGAATGCTTCGATTCAGAAGTTGAAGCTTGAGCTAGAGCAGCAAGAGTTTACTCTTAATGACTTTAGGGATGAGATCAAAAAATTGTCATCTGATGTGGAGCGCATCCCTAAGTTGGAGCTCGACCTTATCGCTGTGAAGGAACAAAGGGATCAACTAGAGCGGTTCTTAGAGGAAAGCAATAGAATGTTACAGAGATTAATTGAGTCAATTGATAGTATCATTCTTCCAGATGATTCAGCTGTTGAGGAGCCTGTAGAAAAGGTGAAATGGCTTGCAGGGTACTTCAGTGAGTGCCAAACTGCAAAGGCACGGGCACAACAAGAGTTGGAAATTGTGAAAGATGAAGCCAGTACTCTGTCCGACAACTTAGCAGAAGTTCAGACAACTATGCAATTACTCGTAGATGAATTATCAGTTGCTAAGAACAATATCTCACAGCTAGCTGAAGAAAAGAGAGAAGTTGAAGATGCTAAAACATTTGTTGAACAGGAATTGCATAAAGCAATGGAAAAAGCGTCTTCTGAAACTTTGATGTTTTCCCAGGTTTGTGCAAGTAGTAAGTCACTCGAAGATGAATTAGCACTTGCTGAAAACAAAATCTCTGTTCTTAGTAATGAGAAAGAAGATGCTCAAGTTGGTAGAGCTGCTGCAGAAATGGAGCTACAGAAAGTTAAAGAGGAGGCATCTAGGCTTACCAGCAAACTAGCTGATGCCCACAAAACTATAATATCCCTTGAAGATGCGATTTCTCATGCACAGACAAATGTGTCTCTGTTGGCTGAGGAAAATAATATGGCACAAGTTGGTAGAACTAATTTGGAGAATGAGATAGAGAAGCTTAAAGAAGAAGCTGATTCCCAGGCCTGCAAGCTTGCAGATGCTTCCTCCACTATAAAATCATTGGAAGAAGCAATTCTGAAGGCGGAGAATACTATAGCCTATCTTCATGATGACAAGGAAGATGCTGCACAGGAGATTGTAAACCTTAAATCTCGGTTAAATGCTTGTATGCAAGAGTTGGGGTCCAAGGAAAATGCTGAACAGGAAATTTCAGACCTCAAATCACAGGTAAATGCTTGCATGCAAGAGTTGGCTGGATCCCGCAACAGCAAAGAAAATAGGTCTTCCGAGCTGTCTGGTTGCCTCAACAGTCTTCAATTGCTTTTGAAAGATGAGACTCTCTTGTCCTTACTGAGACAAAGCTTTGTGAAAAAAATTGAGGGACTGAAAGATATCGATCATCTCCTTAAAGACATAATGGATCATTTCATTGAAATGGATTCGGTTATGATGCAAAAGTATCTTGTTTCTGAGGTACTATCCTAATTCTTTTGTTATATGCTCATGATTTGTAACAATATTTGCATGCTCTTCTGCACAATATGCCTCCCGAGCATTTTTTCTTCACAAAATTCTTGGATGACAGTTCAGGACATGTAAAATATAATTCTAACACATTATTAAATTTGAAAGTAGATAAAAAAAGATTGCTATTAAAGTTATTTTTGTAATTGAGGAAGAATGTCTTGAGATTTATTTTTCATTAATTTCCATGTGTAGGCGGAAGTTGTTCTCATCTTCAAGTCAACTATTTATTGTTTTCCTTAAAGTGGAAGACTTTTATATGCTCTTTGTTTTCTAACTACTGGCTGATCTTTTGGTTGCCTATAGTGTTGGTAGTCACCTCACCCTTCTTCTTCTTCTTTTCTTTTTGTTGACAAGTAAATAACGTATCACTTAAGTGCCGAAAAAGGGGTTGAACTCATGTATGCATAGTGTATACAGAAAGCTCATAGTGGCAAGTAAAAGGCACACAAGGAACCCCTTGTGTGCCTAAGTAACCCCTTCCCTATACAAGGAAGCTTAGCAAATAAATAATATATACACCTAAGCTCCCAAAGGAAATTTCCCCCCAGAAGTTAAGAAAAGCCACACAAGAACTTTGAAATTACCTCTGGATCAGAACTCTTCTTCTTCTCTCTCCCTCCTCCCCCCCCCCCTCTCTCTATATATATATATATGAATATGTGATTGCTTTTTTGTATTTATATACTAAAAATTGTTCATAGTTCTGTTTATGTGTGAATTAAATATATTTAATTTAAGTTTGTCATCCTTACAGGAAAATTCCTTTGTATTGAATCCAGCTGGCCTTGACAATGTTGGGAACACCGAAATGGTTAATGGAGAGTTGAATGCTGCAGATGTTGACAATCTTACTCCATATATTGGAAAAATAGTGGATCATCTCCAGTCAAAAAACAAGTTTCTTGCAGATGTCTTTGGAAGTTCTTCCTTGTTCATGGATGATTTAATTGCCTCTTTGTCGACAAAGTCAGTGGCAACAAGAGACGAAGTTACACTTATGGTAGAGCATATGAAATCTTTGAAGCTGAACATGAACAATATGGAAACAGATAAGCTAGCACAAGAGAATGCTTTAAAGATGTTGGAGAATAACATTACAATTATGTTGTCGGCCTGTAGTGATGCTAGTCAAGAACTGGAGTTAGAAGTTGAGAACAATCCACTGGAATCAGGCTCAGTCCCCGAGCTGGGAAGTCTAAACCACAGCTTGTCTCCAGATGTAAGAACAGTTGATGAGGATGCTGTAGCAAATCATCAGGTCGGGCTTGAAGATAGCAGTAAATATTTCAAGACAGCTGACAAGCTGTTATCTGGTGCTAGAATTGTTCAAAAACTCGTTAGACAGTTTCAATATAACAAGAATACAATGGCTACAACAGTTGAAAATTTACAGGATAGTTTGAAAGAAAGTAGCTCCGCTTTTGAAAAAGCCATAGAAGAAAGGGATTTCCACCAAAGCAGGGTTTTCAAGTTGGAGTCTGATTTAGAAGCATTAGACTACTTGTGCAGTGAGCTGAGGCTTAAACTAGGGGAGCATCAGGCGAAGGAAGACAAGTGGAAGGAGAGAGAAGCAGAATTTACATCATTGTACACTACATCAATGAAAGAAAAAGGTGATTCTGTTCATTTGATTTTATTGAGCATGTAAACTTTTAATATCATTTATAAAACTTTTTCTTTGTCCTTATACATGTTGCTCTTACAGAGGTTGAAGACTCTCTCCTATCAACATCCCAATTGAAGTCTCTGTTCAATAAGATAGATAGGATTGAGATGCCCATTACAGAGTTTGAAGTAGGAGAGTTAGAGCCCCATGATCCCGACCATGTTAAAAAGCTCTTTTACATTATTGATTGTGTTGATGGACTGCAGCATCAGATATCCTCGTTATCACACAACAATGAACTGCAGCAATTAACCCTTAAGAACCAAGATCTTGAAATTGAACATCTGAAGGAGGAAGTTGCAAAACACAATATAGATGAACAAGACTCTGAAAAGATGAAGCACGAGCTATTTAAGCTGTCTATTGGGTTAGAGAATATTGTTCAGAAGTTAGGTGGTGATGAGAAGGTTGCAAGTCAGAAATCTACTGGTGTTTCAGGATTACTGACAATATTGGAAAAGCTTGTTATAGCCGTTATTCTGGAATCTGAGAATTATAAATCCAAGGCCCAGGAGCTTGACACTAAGATGCTCCGGACCCAGGAGGTTGTGGATCAATTAACAAGTAAGATTAAATTACTTGAAGATTCTAATCAAGGCAGGGAAGCTTTAGCAGATACTATCCAGGAAAGAGGCGTCTTTGAAGTTCATACACTGCCTACTCAGTCAGAGATATCTGAGATTGAAGATGTGGTAAATATTTTTGCATAATCTTTCTCTAATATTTATGTCTTCTCTAGTGCAATAACATCACTGAATTCTGATAATGGCACGTGTTTACTGGATCACTTTATCTGATGATTATTGCCTAACTTAAGCTCTTTATGCTTTGTTTATTTCAATTTCTTGTAGTTATTTTCATGAGTTAAGATACAAAGAAGTCATTCTAGGCGTATACTAATGATTATTAGGCTAACAAACTGAAATTTGTCTTTGACATCTTTACCTTGTAAGTTGTATCCCGTAGTTTGTTTGTCCTTGTCGCTGACTACAATTTTGCCTTATTTTACTCTGTGTGTTTGTCTTCATTCGTACTATCTTAATTGAGGAAGAAAGATACGAATTTGGACAAAAAGAGATGTACCAAGTGAGACACGACTTTGCTCATGTACCCTAAATCTACTTGCAACCCGTCTTTTGCTATAAAATCATGTAAAGACTGTTTATCTAAAGTAACTCATTAATCTGGCAGCATATCTAGCCACCCTAGTTTTAATAGTTACCCATTTGAAATGCTAAGTTTAGAGCTTAATAACATGCTTAGAGGTTCTGCGGAAATAGTTGTGGGATGTGGTGATACCGTCATTTACTTCACTACATCCATATTCGTGCAAATTGGATTGCCAACAAAAATCTGCACTCAATTGCTTTCAGGAGTGTTTGGTGACAAAATAAAGGTTATGGATACTGTAATTGCTTCTTACTTTAGGTGTTAAATTTTAAATTGTGCAGGGACCAATTGTAAACATACCCATTCCATCTGCCCCATCTAATGCTCATGCAAGAACTTTAAGGAAGGGATCAAGTGACCACCTAGCAATCAATATCGACTCAGAATCTGATCGTTTGATAAGCACGATGGATAAGGATGAAGATAAAGGTGTGGTTTATTCAGATCACTAGTTTCCTTTTGGAATTTAGTTTTGAAAGGCAACTTAAACTGAACTCCTCTATTACAGGTCATGTATTCAAGTCTCTAAATACATCGGGCTTGGTTCCAAGACAAGGGAGGATGTTTGCAGATCGAATAGATGGAATTTGGTAAAGTGCTTTTACCGACTACCTTACCTTACCTCTGCTTCTTCTATGCTTGTAGTTTAATGTTGGTGAAGACCAAGTTGTTGCTTTCTTTCACCTATTATTGGAGACGACTTTTTTGTCTCTTAGAACATAGCATTGGAAACTTATATAAAGCTCTTGATCAAAGAATTGTTTACCGTGAGACTATTGTCACTAATAACTAATTCTCAATGTCTGTAATGTCCACTTGGTTGTTTGTTTTAGCAGTTGTTTTAGAGTGAGTGAGTGGGTTAATTTTCTCGTCAAATAAATTAACATCACGTTTTTCTCATCAATTCAGGGTATCGGGTGATCGAGCTCTGATGAGTCGTCCGAGGGCAAGGCTAGGTCTTATTGCTTATTGGCTTTTCTTGAATTTATGGCTGCTGGGCACTATTTTGTGATGAGCAAATCAACTCTCCAGTTCTTTGTTGAACAACTCAACTGTATCATAGCTATAGTTAATTTTAATATTAAATTTCTTTCTCACTCCATTCATTGTGCTAGATATGTACATGTTTCATATCATTTTATGTATTATTTTTTATTATCAGCAATCACATTTTAGAGATTCAATAAAGTTTATCTATGATTTTTAACACGCGCACGTACGTTATGAATGATGTTATAATTTTCTCACCTTTTATTAACTTGTATAAAATCTGTGCCCAACCAATATTGTTCATTAGTAGTACAACAAAGTCATTAAAATTACTTAGTATTATCACGTAATCTGACTTCTCTCTCTAACTTTAATAGAAAGAGACATTAAATTTATAAGGATATGCAAAAACTAAATTTTATGGTAAAACATCCGTCTCTACAGATTTGCTTAAAAAGTAGTACTTCCTCCGTTTCGATCATTTTAGAGTTATGTATAAGTATTAAGGTAATGATTATATAACATTAATTATAATATCAATTATCTATATTATCTTTATATTAAAACAAGATATTGTTATTTATTTAACAGAAATAGTAAAAAAATCAAAATTACATTTAATATTTAAAATAATATAAAAATTAAATAATTAATATTTACTTAAAATTCTAAAACGATTTATATTAAAAAATAAAAATATTTCTCAAAAACCAAGAATCGTAGACCTTACGAGGGAGGGAGAGGTTTGCTAAAACAGTAGTAGTAATAGAAAGGGAGGGAGGGAGGAGGGTCAACGAGAAATGATATTTTTCGTTTCTCCTCTAATCCGTTGCCAGTGCGCGCCACGTGGAATATATCTCTTGTTTTCATAATGGAGTAGTAGTATATTAACTGGAGTATTATTTATAGCTCGAGCTCGTCCCCAGCTTCATGCTTGCCTGCCTGAGCACTGAGCACTGAGCACTGAGCACCTCTCCCCAAAATTTAGTTTCCCTTCATCTGAAAATCTGAATTTCCCTCTACTAGCTTGTTAATTTGCTCCATATTTTTCAACCCCAATTGGAACTTGAAAGAACAAGTGAAAAGGTTCCCGTTTTCTGTTTTTACATTTTTTTTTTAAAAATGCCACGAATCTCTTTTGTTTGATTTTCTCGTTTATGTTTATCATGAAATAAACGTTTCTAGCAGAAGAAACCAAGCTGATTAAGAATTAAGGGATATAAATTAGCCATGGGTTTGCTCACTACGGACTGTTTGTGGAGGACCAGAGCAGGCCGTCCATCTGTAACCTGCCCACCCTTTGGTAATTCTGTTTTAACTTTTAATTTCTTCAAACTCTATTGATTTTTCTTTATTGATTTGTTGGTTTCTCTGTACTTCCAGTAATTATGATAACTGACCAAAAACTTCATATTAAATTTTACTAGCTACGAAGTTAAATGGTCACTGCGATTTCCAAAAAAATTTGCCTGTTGCGTTATGCAGTGTAAGTTTTCAATCTGAATTGAAAAATGTCATTTTAAATTATCTGTTTGATTCATGTGGGACTACTGCTTCCTTCCTTCCTTCTTTTTCTTTTACATAGATCTCCCCCTACCGGCAGAGACTTGGCGTGAAAACAAGGGTGTTTGCAAGTAATAAATCGGTTAAGAAGTTAAGAAGACGAGGAGAAGTGCACAAAAATGCAATTTCACGGCCTAATAACCATGCTCCAGATGAATTTGAACTTGCAGACAACTCTCCATCAGGAGATGCTTCTGTTCAAGACAACAGTAAGACGTCCACTTTAGATAATTTGGCCTCATTAAATTCAACTTCTATTCCTTCCAGGATTTCTGTTCTTCAGGCATGCTCTGTCACTTCTGCTTTGATAGCTGCACTGGGTGTTATAATCCGACAGGTAAATCTTGTACTTTTATGGCCACCTAGTATTGGTTACTAACCATTGTTGCATTTGCTCGAACTAGATACTCATTTAGCCATTAAAAAAAAAGGGGGAAAATGGAATGAAAAAAAGAATGATGATAGTTTATCTTGAAACTCCAAAGTATACATTGTAGGTTGTGACATGTTAATACAGGTTCTGTTCTTTATATAACTTATAAGCAAAACAAATTTTACTGCCACAATATTGCTCAGTCAATTTATCAATGTACTTGAGTTTACTTTCTGATTTGAACTCGCAGGGTTCTCATGTTGCATCAGTGGAAGGATGGCCTATTGTAGACTGCTCTACTGAGATATCATGTATGTAGAGGCTTACAAACATTCTAAAAGTAGTTAATTTCAAATTTGTGTTTGCATGGGAATTTGGAGAAAACCATTTTCCTTTATTTCTTTGAAATGCGCAGACTCTTGCATCCATTGATACCTCCAAAACATTCAAGGTTCAAACAACTTCTGAAAAGGGCCTAATAAATTTACATTGTCCATTCTGTGAATTTTTTCTAAAGCCATGCGTATGTTTTTTTGGATGGTTCTGATTTTTTTTTGCTGAGATGGCAAGTCCCACTCTAGCAAAAAAAATTACTTACCTTATTCATATCATTACAAACCAATGGAACTTAAATTACATAGCTAGGGGACAGCTCTTTTAGCCCATTTAAAATAAAATATCTTTACATCTGTCATCCTCTATATAATTTCTCAGTTGAGCATAGTTAATCCTATTTTGACATCAGCTCATCTTGTCCTCCAATGGCTATGCTTGTACCTGAACGTGTGGTCAAAATAGAGCTTTATGGTGACTATTATATAGTATCTAGGTTTTTGACCATAATCCCTTGGTACAAAGCTTGTACCAAGGAATCTAGGCTGTGCATGTAGCTCTTTGCATAAACTTCATGGTGCTCATGTTCATACATTATCAGTCTATAATGAAAGGAAATCCATCAAACATCACTATATTTTCTGTTATACTCAACTTCCTGACTGTTTCTGATGTGTCTGATTAATTGGTTTATGTTTCAACCTCAATCAATGCTTTATCACGATTTTTTTTAAGTAACAACTATAAAAATGTTGAGCAAATGACATCATTGCCTTCTGAACTAAATTATCAGTAGGATTATTCATTTCCATTTGAATCATCTGTTTACATTGTACAATGTGTTATAAGGTTGCTCAAGTTCTGGACTTGTTTTCCAAAATGTTCAAATATTCAGTCTCCTAATGATTTGACAATAATTAGCTGTTCCACTAATATATAGAAACTCACTAATGGGCATTGTTTATTTACAGTTAGTTTCCAGATGTGGCATCTTGAGTTAATTACAGGACTAGTTATGCTGATATCGTCATGCCGATATTTTCTATTGAAGACATGGCCAGATTTTGCTGAGTCTAGTGAAGCAGCCAATCAACAGGTAGGTACACTCACTTTTCTGCCGGTACCTCTGAAGGACGTTTTATAGGCTTGTGGTTTATTGTTGTCCACCTATTTGTTAAAGAGATACACATCTAAATAACCAGAAATTCATTTGGATGGTTCAGAAAGTTTAGGCAATATATTTCTTTATTGTGGAGTTAATATATCAGACTCGTATGACACATATTTGTTCTGTCCTCTGTTATTTCAGGTCCTTTCTTCGCTGAAACCTTTAGATTACGTGGTTGTAGCTTCACTGTCGGGATTTAGTGAGGTAAGGATAGAGAAGCTTGTGATTTTTGATATCTTTCAGTTTGGGTTCCTTTTTGGAACTGATACAATTTTCTACGGATGTATGAACTGCTCAGGAACTTCTTTTCCGTGGTGCAATGCTTCCGGTTATTGGAGTCAACTGGAAGAGTGCCTTGGTAGTGGCAATCATATTTGGACTCTTGCACTTGGGCAGTGGTCGAAAATATTCCTTTGCAGTCTGGTACTTGTCATGCTTGAATTACCAGATAGCTTTTAACAATTTACGTGGTATAAAATAAAACCCGCCAAAATATCTACATATAACTTAAGGGAAAGCTCGGCTTGGGTAACTGAATGTGAAAAGATTCCATATGGTGCATGTATTGTTTAGGAATTTTGAAGTTAATTACCTCCAATTAAAGAAAAAACTACATTATAAATATCCATTAATAGTTTAAAGTGGTAATATGAGAATGGTTTTTTAGGGCAACATTTGTTGGGCTTGTCTATGGTTATGCTACAATTTTATCTTCAAGCATCATCGTTCCAATGGCTTCTCATGCGGCAAACAACCTAGTGGGAGGCATCATATGGCGGTACACATCAAAACTAAATTAGGTATTTCTTAACACGACTATGCAATATCCTTATTTTGTACGTCATGAATGGACATCAGTACTTGTAAAAGACATTTCAAGCATCTTATGTTTCTCCTCTTTAGCCCATATATAAATTAATTTATATCCTGATTAGGAGACTTGTAAATTTCCCTTCTTTTATTTATTTATCATTTTTATCAGTAAGGAAACGTCTATTATTGTTATCTATGATGACCTTGCCTTATGGGTGCGGGTGCGGGTGCGGGTGCTGCAGATACAAAGCAAACAGTTTTAGTCATCAAAATTACTTTTCAGTAGATAATTATGAATAGCAGATGAGCTAGTTATTTTTAGTATGTTCAACCTGGACTAACAATCTCAGCATCATGCACCAGCAACTGCTACTACAGGTTTTGCTGCTCATCAAGACTGGGATGATTTCTTTTTTCACCTAGTGTTGGGAAACTGTTGAAATCGTAAGCTATTTTTAGTGCTGGAGCTTCTTTTGTAATCCTCATATGAACTCAAGTTCAGTAACCAAAATTACATAATAAATGCGGTTGAACCTCCATAAATAAATAATTGCTATTACCAGAACTACTGCCTACTTGGAATCTGGGATGCATGCATGCATGTATGTATGTATGTATGTATGTATGTATGTGTATATATATATATATAGAGAGAGAGAGAGAGAGAGAGAGAGAGAGAGAGAGAGAAAGTTATAAATCGTGGCAATAATTAATTCCTAAAACTGATAACCTCCATTATTGTCGAAAGTTGACTATATTTTGAAGTATTTTCCAGTGCCATTTCAATAGTTAGTTTTGTTGACGATGAAGTGTTTCAACTTCTGTATCGCGAAAATAATTTATGATGCATAAAAAGATAGATAGGATCAACCTTCGGAAGGTTAAGGTATGACATTCAACCCCAAAGTAATTATGGGGATTTTTTACCCCACTTTGTAAGTACTAGTTAATTATTCTAGAGATGATAATTAATACCAACAAAATATAAAATCATGAAATTAGTAGCCCACCACTTAGCTGGTCAAAGACGACCAATTGACCAAATATTTTTGGGTTCGTACCAAAGAGTATGCATAAAATATAGCCCTTTTGCATAACAAATTTGGCTATGTATGTAGCAGGCTAGTAGCCATTATCTAATCTACTATATTGAAGAATTTTTATAATTATAGTATAATTGAAAATTATAACAATTTTTACTTCAATACAATATAATACTAGTTCAGAATTTTAAGACATTCTTCAAGTTTGCCTTTTTTTTCTATAACACAATTTTTATTTTTCCAGGAAATTTACATGAAAAGGAATTTATTTTACTTACTTTTTTATTTGTCTTTTTTATTCTGTACAAAAAATTGTTCATCAAGAACCGGACTCATATATTGGTTACCAATAAAAATAATTAAAATATTCCTATTTTTTTCTCATTTTTTATTAAATTCTACATGCAAATTTTTTTTATATATAATCGTTGTCCTGGTATTACTATTTTATTTAGTGTTATTTGAGTCCCTGTTGAAAGTTAAAACAAGTCAAAAGAGAAAATATATATGATATTCTTGGACCAAGTAATTGTAACTATATGCCCCCTCCCGTCCAGATATATAGAAAGAAATAAAAGGAAAGATTTGTTTCCTTTTTCAAATTTCATACATCCTCGCAAGAAGTAGAATTAGAAAGAAGCTGCATAGAATTGTTGGAGAAGAAGATTAATTAACTGGAGTAGTAAGGAAGAATTCACATATGGCGTCAAGTACAAGTAGCTGTGCAGAGGAAGGAGGGTGCCCCAGCGACTACACAGCTCTTTCCCTCTCTCTCGTCTCTTTCATCTCGTCAGTATTTCAATCTCTGTTACCCCTTTTTTGTTAGCTGGCTGTTTGTTTGTTTTGGGATTTCTTGATTCAGCTGCTGTATCTATGGTTTTCCTTTGCTATTAGTGCAATTTCTTCTTGATAAGGAGTAATTTGAAGTCAACAACTTTCATTTTTGGGATTCCAGAAGGAATCCTCTGTCGAATAATGTACTAAATCTGATTTCATTTATTGCAATTGGATTTGTTCTTGCAGGCTTCTTGCCCGGTCAGCATTACCATTTCTAATTCACAAGCTTCCTCGGCCCAAAGGCAGTAGCTTTTGGCTCCCTGCCATTCAACTACTTGCAAGCTTCAATCTTCTACTGTCACTTGTGGTAAAAATTTGTCTTTCATTTTTCATTTGCCATTTCTTGTTGTGGTTATTTAAATATGTTTGTTTCAACTGTTTTGCTCACTAATGTGCAGATGTCTCTTCATATTTTGAAGTTCAGGACGAGGCATTGGTTCCAATCTTGCTATCTTTGGGCAGGTTATTTACTTATCTTGTGATCATATACTGATTTAGAATCTGTTTGGCTAAACTGTTTTTTTTTTGGTAAATTTATGAGTTAAAGATTTATTTTCTTAGTATTATTTGATGTCAGTCTGGTTCGAAGGGCCACTAGGATTTGGTTTGCTGATGAGCAGTCGCATTACCCAGGCTTTCCAACTATATCACATATTTCTCAAGTAAGCGAACATTCATTACAAACTCGAGATTCTTATGATGGATCATAAGACTTTGACAAATTGATTAAGGACCTATAAGTTTTCTGGTTGAGGTGATCGAGTTTGTATTTTCTTTTCTTTTTTTCCATTTTTTTCAGGAGACGCTTACCACCTATTAGATCACATATTTTTCTCCCATTGATTCTCTTGCCTTGGGTTGCTGTGGCTGGATGTAAGGATCATAAAGTTGAATCACTTCTTTCAAGTTCAGCTTGAGTAGTAATTACATTTGTGCGCTCTTCTTTTTATGAATTATTAGGCATGTCCAATAGCCTATCGTTAACATGAATTACTTTTTTTACGTGATTTAAAGTGTCTCGTTCATACACTCATACTTATTAAGTTAGTATGCTCCCTCTATCCCCTCTATCTCAATTCAGTTGTCCACTTTTGTCTATCAAACACTAAAAGAAACAAAATGAGTGTTGTACAAGTTGTCACAATTTCAAAATCACCATGTACTGCACCTTAACACAATCTTCTCTTTTTGGAAATTAGAGTATATTTGATGGGGATTCCAAGTCAAAGACAAAGAAGAGATTTTTTATATTTATTATTTAGAGTTTTTATTATGTTTAATATAAAAGCAGTTGATGTGATTTATGTATTTTATTTATTAGTGGGGATTTAGGGATATTAATTAGTACTTAGGAATTTTTAATGTTTTGTAAGGGTACCTTAGTATTTTAATACTTTTATTATTCTCCAAGTAACATTAGGGTTTTGAGTCTCTTTAAATAGTGATGTAATCCCCACAAGTGTTTTAGACTACAAATTATTTATTTTGAAATTGATTATTTCATTCATACCGTAGAGGTATTTTATCTATCTTGGTGTTGATACGTGGAGTGGATACACTTTAGCGGTCTAAACGTGGAGTTTAGATCCTAATTTATTTTCCGTTAATTCTTCATCCCAAATCTGTCCTACATCAATATTGGTAATGTGCAAATAATATAATACCTAAAGCGTTATGGCCCGGGGACATCTAGAAAAGGAAAAGGGGGATAAAATAATGTGGGATGGAGGAATTAATAAATTTTGAGCTATGGTATTCTCAACATGAAAAGGGGAATAAATGTGAGGGACGGTGCTTAGAAACATGATACAACCATTCTAAAACAGTATACTATTTAATAGGAGTTGTTTGTTACCTTAAGCTGCACTTGGTTTATCTTTTACTGCCAAATAAGCTTTTAAAATTTCTTATCCCAACTTCTTATCATATTTCATGTACAAAGAGTTTTTGTTCTTTACTAATTCTATACCATACAAAGCTGTTAATAATGATTACACTATATTAATGGCATGTTTAGTAAGTATGGTGAAAAATGGGGGACGGGAGTATTTTCCTTGTTTGCTAGGAGGATATCAAGATGGAAGAGAAAAGTGGGAGGATGTTTTTTCTCTTGTTTATTTATATATTGTTAGGTAATTCTCTCCGTCTAAGTTTATTTGTCCTAATTTTTTTTTTGGTTTGTCCAAATCTATTTGTCCTTTTTCGTATTTAATTCTATTTTTGATCATACTTTTTCGATAATACCCTCATTTAATTTTAAAAAAATTTCATTGAAAACAACATAACATACATTCGAAAAAATAGCACTATTAAATTTAACATTGAAAGCACAACCACACTCCCCCCCCCTCTCCCCTCTCCCCTCTCCCCTCTCCCCTCTCCCCTCTATTTTTATTGTTCGAAGAAAGAGTTGGGAAATTAAATAAAACATAAAACATGATAACAGAGTAATTAAGATTGGTAATTTGGAGATAAAAAAAAATTCTTAATAGGCCTGGACTTTCAAATTAGGACAAGTATAGTTAGACGTATAGTAAGATAGATAATTATATTTGTTATATATATATATATATGTGTGTGTGTGTGTGTGTATAAACGATGTATCCCGTAATAATTTAAAATATGATTATTCTGAAATAAATAAAATTGATCCAAATTTATATATTGTACTCCCTTTGTTTGAAAGAGGAATTCTATTCTTTTTTGTTAATTTTTTTCAAATATTAAAATTTACGTAGTATATATTTGGACATAATTTTTTTGATAATATATGATGCGTCAATCAGTTGCTCCAAATTAGGGTTTCGGTCAACCCACAAACTTTGACTTTGACTTTGACTTTGACCACCGTTCCGCCTTTATCTCGCTGAAAAACCTGCAAAAGGTTCACTGGAGTTGGGGGCTTCGGAAGGATTCTCCGATACTTAACTTAGAATGCTAATATGAGTAGAGAGAATTATTATGAGAATAAAATTGCGTACCTCAAATTCTGTAGAAGAACCCCTTATTTATAACATCAGAGTCCTCCCTTTCAGGAGTTAGTATTTAGAATCCTATTTGGATTTAAAGACCTTCCAGCTTATCAATCTTTAGCTAAACAAGCTTCATGAAAATTCTATCTTTTATTGAATTTAATATATTTCTAGAATATACAATCGGTAAAATTATTATATTGCCTTTCATTAATAAAATTTTAGAAATAACGCATAACAACTTGGTGGATTATTTTTACCCATATCATTTGTCCCCTACTCCTTTAAATATATTTATGTAAGGGAGTATATAAAATTTCATCTGCAATTTTGGGCCCATGAGACCTTTTCGTATCCAATGAAAGCCTTGGCGTTGCTTAAATATTAGGCCCTTGACGCTATTGTCCTTCCTGTTTAAAAATTAAGCTCTTTGGCGTCATTCACAACCTTGTATGGTAACATAAGCATTGGTGGGCCCAAGGCGTTCAAAGTTTTAAATGATGGTTTCTAAATACTAAGTACTTCCCACAACACAACCTTGAAAGCGTTATTGGGTAGTGTCACCATGGCATCTTTTAGTAATAGGACCCCACGTTGCCTTTTATCCAACATGCATGGCGTGTACTCCTTTATGGCGTTAATTGAAAACGGTCATTTAATGGCATGCATGGTGTCTACTTTGAAAGGAAAGTCTGCATGCCACCCCCCCTTTTTGAGGGACCTACAGATTCAATGTTCCTTGGCATTTTTCTATTAAAGGACCCTCAGGTCTCATCCTCCGTTGGTGTTTTATAAGGTCACAAATAACGCCAAAGAAACTTATTTGGAGGAGCTATTACTTTCTTGGTGCATTTTTTTTGAAAGAGGACCCACACGTGTTTTATTGCTTGGCGCCCTTTTTTTATGCTGCTTGGGTGTTATTTCACTTTCAAACTCCTTGGTGCTAATAAAGGAATCTGTGGCGTTAAAACTCCTTGTCGCGTTTACCGCGGACATGACTTACTCACATGTACATGATGTTAGCATTCATATAACCACGTGGTAATGTCACGACAATTTGATTTTCCTAGTTTCCAAAAGCATGGTGACAGACCTTTATAACTTAATAATGTTATCCCCCTCTTTTTATTTGTTGGACTGGTGTCCACGCGATTTTCCTTCTTGTCGTTATTTCTTTCAGGTCCCACATGACACTTTTACTAGCATAATTCATTCCCATGTCATCAACTGAGGGATAGTGTATTATATCCAAATAAACATGCATGTGGTTGTTTGAACTGGGACCCACGACCTTTTAAGGCCCGTGACATCATTCTTCTTGCCGCTTTTTTTTTTGCCCTTCGCATTAATTGGACCTAAACAATATAAACAAAACACCTTTGGTGTCCTTTTTTCTTGGCACCTTTTGGCCTAGAACTCACATATCTAAATTACTTCCTTGGCGCTACTGAGGAAGAGTAAAGCGTTGTATACGCTCCTTGGCATTTTATCCTCCTTGGCGCTATGGGAGCTTTGGTTCCTTGGCGCTAAACTTCCTTGACATTAGGGAATTCTTGGCGCTAAACCTTTTGATTCCTTGGCGCTTATTTAGTTGTTGAACAGCGCCAAGGACAACACCTTTGGCGCTAATTTTAAGTAGGATCGTCCGTAACATTAATTTAAGTGGGATCTCCCATGGTGCTTATTTGGTCTTCGTAGCTTTCATCCAGGGCTCCATGACCTTAATTGTTAGTCTCATGGCCTTTATGATTGGCCTCTCAAGACTTTAATCCTTGGCCTCCTAGGCTTTAGTTCTTGGCCTCCAAGGCTTTAAGTGGGTACACCCATGACGTTATTTCATGCATGACTTTATTTTTAGCGGCTACAGTCGTGACACTTATTGGATTGGGCTCACCCATGGTACTAATTTGGCCTGACTTTATTTCTGGGGCTCATGGCCTTTGGCACTCATGGCTCTAATTTTTGGCCTCCAAGACTTTCACTCTGTATGTTGGGGTTTACCTCCCAAGTATTGGCCACATATACATTCATGATCCTCCCTAAGCACGTAGTTAACTTTTGTTGGTTTAAGGCACCTTAGGTACAAGTGCGTAAAGGATCTTTTGTACAATGATTCATCAATGAGAGCATACCTTATAGCTCTAACTCTCAGCCTTCTTGCTTCATCCGAGTCTTGGGACAACAGTCCTTACTCTAAGTAGATCTTTATGGGATCCATCCAGGTCGGGTTGATGCTTGAGCCTTAATTGTTGGGCTTGAATGTTATATCAAATTCTCTCAATTTTACGGATCAGTTAATCATTCTACTACTTAACTTAGGACTATGCATTATTTTCCTTGAATTAGCTCTATGTAGTACCTTGCTAGTGTAGTACACAACTTGTTATTGAGTGAGACTTGGCCAACGAAGAGGCTGAAAAAGTCCATGCTGAGTCCACCTCATTGAGGATAGAGCTGTTTGAGGCTGAGAAGCGTAGAGGCTTGGAAGAAGACCTTAGTTTGAATAGAGGTTGATGAAGAGTACATGGCTGAGCATGTTGATTAGTTATATCTTGGAGGGTGGCATAAATGCTCTGAACACCTTATGAGTTTGTATCCTTTCATTGACTTTGAATCTATCATGGAGCTTGTGAAGGAAGAAGATTGATTCTCTTAGGGTCTAACTTGAGGATTTGGATGATGATGATGATTTAGCCTCTGATTTTGGTTCTAATCATGAGGATGATGGTGGTGATGAGACTGTTGGTGTTAGGGATCTCGTTCCTCTGCCTGAGTTTATAACTGGTAGTTCTTCTGTTATTGAGCTTGAGGGGGCCAAGGATACTGATGAACGTCCTTCTTTTCTTGCTTAGTTTTGTAGATCTTTTCCCAAATGTTGGAGTTTCCTTGTAATTAGATCATATTTCTTGTGTTTGGAAAACCCCTCTTATGTTTACTTCAACATTTTATGTGCTTAGTTTTATAATCTATGAATGACTATCTTCTTTTGATCACATTTGTCTGTATGGAGGTCGTACTAGGCTTTATGAGAATCGTCCCTTTACTTCATGAACTTATTAGGAGAAACAATCTCTTATTTGATAAACTTGAGTTGAGGGAACCTTTTCTTTTATTACTAAATAAATAATGGCCTTAAAGGCTTACATAACTTGAATTGGCCCTTGGGGCTATGGCTATAACACGACTTAGGGTGTGTTTGATTAGCTCTTAACGCCTCTTAATTGGAGTGCCTCTGATTCGGTCAGAGGCAAAACATGTTTGGTAAAAAAAAATTTGTCTCTTAATGCATTTTAATCGGTTAGACACAAAATTAAAACTTAACCACACATCTGAATGAGTTTATATTTTTTTGGACAAAAATACCCTCTTCAATATTATTAATTTCCTTTTATATCCATTAATTTAACCTCTTTCTCTCTCTCTTCGTTAATCAGTTCATCTTCAACATGAAGGGGCCATTAAAGAACATCTGAACCAGAGAGGGCGAAGAAGAGAGAGCCGAAAACAGTAGAAACAGATTCAATGGTAGGAATTGATTGCACCCAAAATCTTGAGGAAGTATTCCAAAATCTGAGGATGTTGACTCAAATAAAGAGGCGCCGATGGAGAGAGAAACAAATCATAAAAATTTCAATGTTGTTAAAAGAATTAGAAAAATACTCCGAAATGAAGAGAATGAGGGTTTAAGCAAAAAGGGGATGCTGAAGAAGCTCGACACCGCACTCTGGTTTGGACGAAGAATACACCCCACTTGCCATGATTTTTCACACGATTAGTATTATTTTTTCTTAAGTTTTGAAGCCATTTCCATAGAATGACCGGTTTGACGGGGTTTACGTTCAAAGGGATTAACGGGATTTGTATAAATGATAAATATTTTTATGTTGGTTGACATTTATTTGAAGAACTTTTTTTTGGGTTGGTTCCCCTTTTGTTTTTGTTGGGAATAAATGTTGACTCATTCTTGAGGTCAGATTCAATATCAGTAGGAACCCATTGTTTTTGTTGTTGCTGCTGTTCAGAAGATTTGATTTGGGGAAATTTTTTCTCTGTTTGTTGCGACAGAGCAAAACAATTGTCCAATCTTCACCTGGAGGTAGAGATTTGGCAGAAGCTGTCATTGCTCAAGTCTTGCTTAATGGAAATGCTAGGGCTCAAAAGTATGTTTGATGAGTGTTTAATTATAGTTTTTTAATAAAGAAATTGAAATGCATTTTGAGCTGTTTATGAATAACCTTTGTGTTTGGGAATTTTGTAGTTTATATATTTTTTCCTTTTGTTCAGAGGGTTAAAATGGTAAAATATTGTTATTCAGATATTTTAAAATTTTTTTTATCAAACAACAATTTTTCATTTAGATACAATTCTATTCACATGCTCTATATTATTCAGACGTCTAAACTGTTCAGGTCTTAACACTTAATTTTATCAAACACCACCTTATTCTTTAATACTTGAGTTCCTAAGCTACTGAATGTAAAGATATAAATTGGGTAAAATAAATCCTACTTCTACTAATAGTTTGCCCTTAGATTGACCGTGTGCCAAGTGCGTGGCACTAGATTTTCAGTTAAAGCTTTCCAGGTTGTATCACGATTTTGCAAGGTTCTTCCCCAATTATCGCTAACTTGTCCATATTTGCCTTTGTATCAGAGACTTCAACCTTTCTCATTACCGGATCTCTTTGCTTGAGTAACCTTCCTTTCATCTTTAAATTTAAGGAATCAATGGGCATAATCTGCCCCCAACCTCGTTGTGCTTTATGGATAATAAGTAGTAGTTTTTGGCCACCTTCTGGCCACCTTTGACTTCTCCTATCTCAGTTGATGTCGGGAACTTCAACCCCATGTGATACGTAGAGGGTATAGCTTTGAATTTATTCACCCCTGTCTTACCGAGGATTATATTGTATGATGAGGGGCTTTCACGATCAGAAAAGTAATCATATTAGTGGATTGATTTGGTGGTTCACCTAAAGTCACTGGCAAGGCTATACTGGCCTCAATCTTAGTTTCTACACTCGTGAATCCATAAAGTGGTGTTGGTGATGGGGTAAGTTAATCATCTATATAAATCTCTTTAAAAACATTGTGATACAAAACATCTATTGAACTACCAGTCTACCAAGACTTTTCGAACAGTCAAGTTACCAACTACCATATCTATAACCTGAGGATCATCGTATGGAAACTTGACACCATCTAAATCATTATCAGTAAAATATATTACCTGCTCTAACCGAGCTTTCTTTGGTGGTGTTTCCACTGTGAGAACCTCCCTTGTATATGCCTTCCTTGATGAATTGGAGGTGCCTGCGGTTGTTGGTCTTCCTGAGATGACATAGATAACTCCTCTTGTTGGGGGATATTGATCCCTTTTGGGCTTGGTTCGAGTTCATGGCAGGACGGATGGGAACAAGTAGCTTTGCTCAACCTTCGCCTAATGCTCCAGCTTTTTGATGGATGGAATATAGTTACCGCCAAAGGGGCTAGAAAAGAAAAATGAGCTATACAATCCACTATTTTGTAACTCTAGCGGAATATGCTCCCCCAATGATTGATTCACCAACTAGCAGTTAGTTGGTAGGGACAACCTCACCCGTGTGTAAGCTAAGAGAGGCATAATTCTCCTATACTGAGTTGGACGTTGCAAATCTTGCTTCTTCGGATCTTTCTGACTCATCCCTTCGCGACGTCCATCTTGATTATCACGATCATTCCTCTCCCTTCTTTCATCTCTATCGTCTCTGTCATAGCTAACTTGCCTTGCATCCCCTTGTTTAACATATCTCTCCAAGTGGTCTCTTATTGTGAGATATTCTATCTCATCCTTCAAGTGTATGCAATCGTTAGTATCATGACCATGATCTTTGTAATACATGCAGTATTGGTTTTGATCTCTTTTCTTTGCATCATCCCTCATAAGTTTAGGTCACCTTACATAGGGTTCAGATGCTATCTTCATCAGACTTCTTTCAAAAGTTAGGGGTGTATGCTCAAAGTACCTTGAGAAAGACGTCACTTTTGAAGATTCTATGTTTCCTCTTGATCTCTTTTTATTGTTGTTGTCCCTATCTCCGGACTCATCATTCTTTCTCTTTCTATCATCAGATCTAGGAGTGATCTTGGGCTGGACAACGTCCTCTACTATCATATACTTTTCTGCCTTCCTTTGGAGTTTTGTCATGGTTGTTGGCATATTTTTGGCTAAAGACACCTTCAGGTGTTCATTGGTTGTCCCCACCGCCGCTACAGACTGGTAGGTTAGGAACCTTCAAAACTTCTTTCGTGAACCGATTTAGGTAGTCTCTCAGAGATTCTCTGTTTCTTTGGATCACAGACATGAGTGAGGTCGAACTCTTGGCTTGTGTTTTTCCTCTAATAAATTGATTGACAAACAAATCACTCTATTGATCAAAAGAACTAATTGAGGTTGGAGCAAGTTGTCTGTACCAAGTTTGGGCTGGACCCTTCAGGGTTTATGGAAAAGTTTTACATTTTATAGCATCTGAGACATTATGTAACAACAAAAGTGCATCAAAAGTAAGTATATGATTTGGAGAATCAGCTATTCCATCATATTTA
The DNA here is from genome assembly GCA_016801055.1 of Panax notoginseng. Taxonomy (NCBI): domain Eukaryota; kingdom Viridiplantae; phylum Streptophyta; class Magnoliopsida; order Apiales; family Araliaceae; genus Panax; species Panax notoginseng. Next base: position 170,306,246 of record CM029023.1, on the reverse strand, counting down.
TCCATCTGGGGCATCTGGATATCATCGGGGAGTGGTTCATCCATGACATCATGTGTAAATGGAGGAGGTCCTGCCATATATATCACCCTTTCAGGTCATGTCCTTTGAATCCCTTGAGATGGTAGGACTTCATGTCGTTCTTCGAGACGCCTCTACACCTCTCTTTCGATCTTCGCTTCCTCTTGGGTATTAGGTCTAGAGCTAGCAATCCAATTACTTTGACGATGCTCTAACCTTTGTGGTTGCCTAGGTTCCCTCTCTAGATTCTGTAGTTGCTCCTAGAGATTGTTTATGCTTTCTCACAATTGGTTGATCGCATTATCATCTTCCCTTGGGCGTTCAAGCCTATTGGGGTTGTTTCTTCTGTCACGTTGACGATTGTTTTGGATTTGCTTACGTAGATCTGGATTGTCACGATTCTTATTGATATGTGATCGAAAGTCCACTTGGAATGGACGTTGAGAGTGTACGCTATATGGTCTAGTGTGAGTGCGAATAGGTTCTTCATGGATATGAGAGGGTGGAGGAGGATAGTGAGATGGCTGAGCACGTTGTGCTCCTTCTTCTTGATTGTTAGGAGGTGAAGGATGTGGAGGGTTGTGACCCCTTGCACTAGCGTGAGTATTCACCGTGACTTTTTGTTGTCTTCCCACAAACGGCGCCAATCTGATGTGTCAATTAGTTGCTCCAAATTAGGGTTTCGGTCAACCCACAAACTTTGACTTTAACCACCGTTTGATCTCGTCGAAAAGCCTGCAAAAGGTCCACCGGAGTTGGAGGCTCCGGAAGGACTCTCTGATACTTAAGTCAAAACGTTGATACGAGGAAAGAGAACTGTTATGGGAGTAAAATTGCGTACCTCAATTTATGTGGAAGAACCCCTTATTTATAGCATGAGAGTCCTTCCCTTCAAGAAATAGGATTTAGAATATTATATGGATTTAAAAACCTTCCAGGTTATCAATCCTTAGCTAAACAAGTTTCATGGGAATTCTATCCTTTATTGGATTTAATATATTTCTAGAATATTCAGCGGGTAAAATTAATATACTGCCCTTCATTAATAAGATTCTAGAAATAATGTGTGGCAACTCGTCATTGGATTATTTTTACCCACATTAATATATATTTTCAATATTAAACTATAATGACTAAAATATATCATTGTAAAAAAATTATGTTCAAGTGTGTCGTATGCAAATTTTAATATTTGAAAAAAAGTCGGTATAAAAGGACTTTTTTTTCCAGATGGAGGTAGTATTATTTATACGTTTATATATATTATTTTATACATCCATTTCTGAAAAAAAGAAAAAAGAAGAAAAGGTGTAATGGTAACATATGCTCATATTAATCCCTCCATTTCCCCTTCCTCTGCATTACCAAACAATGAAAAGTAACAATAGAATGGGATTCATACACCTCTGGATTACTGAAGAACTGAACGAGATGCTGGTACAATATTATATGCATATTTGGTGCTCCTACTTGATCTAAAACTGCATCAAGGTTAATCTTATGAATTTGTTGAATCTTTATATGATAAGCTTCTCGTCTCTGGCTCTCTTATATATTTATGCTTCTTTTTTCCTGTTACTTTAGCTTTCCAAGAACTGCTGGTGGTTGATGCTGACTTTCTTTCTTGTAGTTATACACTTGAAAGAACCTCTGAATAATCGGTGCCACATGAGGATTCAGTGGATCATTCCAGTTATTTGCCTTCATGGATTATATATCGTGGCTTTGGTTGGTTATACAGGAGCCATTCATCATATAGAGTTCAGATTTCATGAACTCAAAGACCTTTGGCGCGGAATACTTGTCTCCACTTCTTCCATTGGTACATTCAGTGAATTAGTCCTGTAAAGTTTTGTAGTTCATCTCTAGTTTGCTATCTCTGTGTGAACTTTTGTGTTTGTGTTTGTGTTTGTGTTTGTGTTTGTGAAAGTGAATTTGTCTTATTAAGGAAGTGGTCTATAATTTATGCAATATTTAGTTTATAAAACAAATGAATCCTCCAGATGTCATGCCATCATCTCTTAGTATGAAATGAAAGGAGTGAGGTGTGCATCCCTTCATGGTCAATTTTCAATAGCTTAAATGCATGTAGTATTCCTCAGTAAGTTTTCTGAATTATTGCAACAAAATTACATGTACAGTTGTTAGACAATAAATTATCCACAATTTTATGCTTTACAAGTGTTTCTTTGTTGTCAGTAATATATTTCAGAATCCAGAGATGAGATCTTTTCTAGAGAAATAACAATTTTGAGCAACTCATTTTACAGTATACTCTACAGCTCATCAGTGAGGGCTTTAATGAGGCAATTAACGTAAAATAATACTCCCTCCTTTCAGTAATCTGGATAGTAGCTTACATTTTGAACGAGATCCATGAAGAAACTGAATGGCTTCAAGTCACCTCCAGATTTGTGCTACTAACAATGGTATGGTTTTTGATGTTTTGTTAATTGGATATTACATATTTGAAACTTTGCATGTATTTCATCACATTTCTTTGTTGATTTTCCCCACACAGGCTGGTATTCTTGTACTGGCTTTCTTCTCTATTTCAAGTTCTCAACCTCTTGCCTCACTCATGAGCTTGAGGAGCAAGGAGCTCCAGGAATTCAAGACAATGGGCTGGGCTTTGGGCATACCTGATAGCGGGCAACTATTACAGAAGGAACCAGCTCCAGTTGTGGACCCTAATGAACCTCTGGATAAGCTTCTCCTGGACAAAAGATTCCTCCAGTCTTTCATGGCATTTGCAAACAGGTGTCTACTGCTCACTTGCATATTGAGATTTAATTTGTCTCATTTTAAACTTTTTCTTTATAATGCAGCTGTTTGGCTGGGGAGAGTGTGCATTTCTATGATGAAGTGCAACAACATGATAAAATCCCTGTTAGTGATACTGTAAGAAGAATCTACATGGCACGTCATATAATTGAAAAGTATATAACTGCAGGTATATTTTTTTTTTATGAAAATTTTCTTGGAATCACGCGCTTACCTTCTTTTCAAATATATCCACTTTGTGATGGTCATTCTAACGGTAATGATATATATTGCAAATATTTTACGTGGACTTTTGATTGTCAGTTACGTGAATAGTATTAGTGGTAATATTTTTGGAGAGATGTGTTATAATTGGGGCCCTCTTATAATTCCTACCAATCTCATGGATTGATAAGCTTCGCAATTGTAATTTGACATAAATTTATCGCAATACATTGCAGGACTTTCATTCTAATTTATATTACGCAAACATTGCATATGTAGGTGCATCAATGGAGGTGAACATATCTCACCGAAGCCGGCAAGAAATTTTGACTACTCTTGATCTGGCACACCCTGATCTTTTCAGGAATGCACTCAATGAGATAGTGCAGCTGATGAAAATGGTTGGTTTTTTACCATTTAAATAGACTAATTGCTTGCTTCTCTAAATATTAGTTTGATAATTATACATAGAGATCATCGCCCTGTTTTGTTTTTTAATCTTATTTCTCTGTCAATTGAAGAATTTGGCAAAAGATTATTGGTCATCAATATTCTTTATGAAGTTCAAAGAAGAAGCCAATAGGAGAACAGCTGGAAATGAGTTGGAGCAGTTGAGTGGTTGGAATTTCTCTCCTAGGTTGAGCTCTGTTCATTGTGCCGATGATCCTTTTCATCAAGAACACAAGGCAGGGGATTCCATACGAAATAGTTATGATTTGGAGTTGCAATGATTTTATGGCTTTTATTAATATCAATCCACAAGATGGCTTGAGAGCAGTTACTGATATTGATTTAATCATGTGAGAAAAGAGGCTGGTTGAATTCATAGTATTTTGAACAGCTTGATCATATCACTCCTACTGCAGCTGAGTAACTTTCGGACCAATACGGAGCAATGGTTCAATTTCTGTTCAACATATTGTTATTACCTTGCTAGTCCATTACCTGCCTTGTGTAGCAAACCCGAGCAGTGCCTCGTGGCTGGTCTGATAGAAGCTGTTTTGGTACCGAGTTTGGTGTAATTATTATTGTTCATGGTTTAACACATATAAGTATATAGATTCAGGTGCAGTCATACCTAAAGGCCTTCTTTCTGCAAGATATTCAGATTCATATCAGGAGAAAGGAGGATTGCTGGTTAGTTTAATTTGTGCTATTTTTTCAGATAAAATGAGATAAATCATAGATGTTGGAAAGGCGACTAAATTAGATTTTTGCTAGTGGCTGCATTTCTTTTGTTCGTGAATGTGGTTTGAGATTAGTGATGGTAGTGGTATATTTCTTGCACTGGTGCCTAGTGGGTGGTGGGGTGAGAAATTTACCCGTGGCCGTAGCCGTGACCAAAGTTCACACTGTTGCTTTACTGTTGCCACTTTGCCTGTAATCTGACTTGCAACTATATTCAACAGTACAATGATATACTATATATGTATGTGAGTGTGAGTGTGAGTGTGAGTGTGTGTGTGTGTGTATACATATATTATTAAAAACAATAAATTTTTTTATGTTTGTGTGGTGTATTTAAATTTTGATATGTATTGTGATAAATTTATGTCGAATTATAATTGTAAAGTTTATCGATATATGAGATTGATAAAAATTATAGGGGTTTTATTTATTATATATCTCTTTAAAAAAATTACCACTAATATTTATCATGTAATTGACAATTAATATTTATGATTAGTTCAAGTTTTTTTTATTTAATTTTAACAAAAATAAATAGTTAAAATTCGCCCTTGTTGAAAAAAGTTCATAAATCCACTTCTGGACTCATATATATATATATATATAGGGGTCGATTCATAGCAAACGTTATGAAAAATAGTCTAGTCTTATAACACATCACGATTTTCTGTTCGAAGATCGAGCGGTTTTATAGAGATCCCGTTCGCGGTTTAGTTTTTAGCATTCCGCACTTTAATATTGCGGACGAGATGGATGACCAAAATGTCCTTCCGTTACAGTTTTTCTTTCGCAACTTAATACTACGGACGTTGGGATTATGAAGCGACGATCTGACGACGTCGTTTTTAATAATTGAACTTAAAGCTCTAGTCTGCACTTTAATACTGTGGACGTTAGGTCCCCTATATATAAGATTGCGGATGTTAGGTCCCTTATTTATAAGACTAGATAGAATTGTAAACATAAGACGTCTAGACTTAATCCGGTTATTGTGGGAATTAAGGCTCATGAATTTTCTATCTCTTCTTGCGTAATTTTATTGTTTGAACATGAATCATGTTATCTGTGAGTATGAGACAAATTGATTGCTAACAAGTGGAAGGATGTATTGAAAATCCTTCATTCCATTGGGTATACATCTATTCTTCCACTTGTTTAGTCATGGATTGTCGCATCATTCCAGATTACATGAATCTGTAACAACTAACAAGGATATACAGGAGAAATAGAAGATTTTTAGCTTTAATAAGTTATATATAATCTTATATTTCGGCTCTTTTTTACGGTACCGATCTGGGATGAGTATAGTTCGATTTAATGCTATTAAGTTTTCTATTTGTTCATGAGTAATATTTCTATCATCGCAAAATATGACGTTGAATCTGCAACAATAATACCCATAATAATGGAAGACTAATAACATTAAATTTAACTATTCTTTGTCTAAAACCCCATCCGCAGTTTAATATTACAGACTCTAGGTATATAAAACGATGTCGTATGAAGGCATCTACGATTTAAACGACGTCATACAGTATCAACACTTTGAAAGGTTCCGTCCGCAATTTAATATTGCAGGCGCTGCACAATGAAGATATTAACCGTTCAGAGTTTAACGGTTCCGCTTATCGTGGCATTTACAGGATAGAGACATGCAGTTATCCGGCGTTACATACATACAGAGACATCTGATTAGCAAACAATAACACTTTAATTATTTGTATCAAAATGTCATAATAAATCGAAAGAAATGAAATTATGTTGATTACAACCTTTTCAACCCTAAAGCTTTATAATGGTTCCGCTTATCATGATTTGTGACGCCCCCAAAATAGGTATACATCATCCATTCTAAGTCACCAAATACATGGTACAAAAATAAATACAACTTCAGTAATACAATTGTCGTGCAGAATACGATAACACATATACTGTGAGTTTGAATACAAATATTGTCTACTAGAGAGTATACAAACTCAAAAGGAGTCCTCATTACAATTATCACACTATTTCACAGAATAGTGAGGACTACTAATGCAACCATCTGGACCGTCAATCCATTCCCCGACTAGTCCCAGCTATATTCTCATTTCCTGAAGAGAACAGTGAAAGAAAGGGTGAGCTCAACTAGCCCAGTAAGAAATATTATGACTAAGATAATGTACAACAAATTATCATTAGTTTTCAACAGGAAAAAATCTGATAAAATATAATAGACAACAAGTTTTAGATCAACAACTGCAGTGGAAAAAGCAATCCATTAGAAGAGTCAACTAGAGCATAAAACCTACTATCTTCTATGATTTAAAAGATTTATCATCAATTTTATTGCTGAGATTCGGCTTAATAAATAATCCACATCATCGAATCATCCCTGCACTACGGGCCAAAGATAATCGTGTTTTCATCAACGGTCATGATCAAGCCATAAAATAATTCATCTTTGCACCCTTGGCCGAAGAGAATCCATGGCCATAATCATACCAAAAATTATCCATCAATGCACTACGGGCCAATGAGGACTTTTACCACATCATTTGTAACATTACGGCCATGATTATACCAAATAATCTCTGGTCATAATCATACCAAATCCATCTATGCACTACAGGCCACAGATAACTTTCAACAAAATATAAACATGAGGATGATGACAATGATATAATAATTCAATTAAACAAGTTCAAGGATAAACTTTAAAGATTTTTAATTTAATTTATCCAAAAATCAATAACATCCAAATTGTCAACATGATACTACTTTGTGGAGTAAAATTCAAGAATAATACTCAGTTGGTCATATTCATCTCAACACCTGTTCATCTTTGTATTACGGGCCAAAGATATTCATCAGGTAATCATTCATCTTTGCACTACAGGCCAAAGATATTCAGTAATATCATCATTTAGGACTGAGGATGATGAAAAATATCTTAAAGAAAACGAATCCAGTGAGATAAAAGAATAAATATTAGGGATTCGTATTACAGTTTATCCAAGTTCAATAATACTCCGAAATAACCAATTTCGAAGCAGAATTCAAAAATAATGATCAAAATATGGATAGAATCAAAGATAGTAACCATAATAGCCATCTTGGATAAAAAGAAGAAAAATTTATTTTTCGGTGAATAGTGCCGTATTCGTGAATAGTGTCGTATACGTGAATAGTGCCGTATACGTGAATAGTAATCCCGACACAAAAAATTCTAAATTTGATAAAAAGTTCAAACCAATATTTTGGCATGATATTGAAAGAAATAATATCATTTACGAAAAAAATAACATCCCTTACCTCAGAATAACCGTACTTCTGACTGAATTTCGGATATAGTGCTGACAAAAACTTGCACTGAATAGCAACTCTCAAAGTATCAAAATACTCACAAAATACGTTCGAGAATATAGAGAGAGAAAGAGAGAAAACTTATGAATTCTGGTGTGATTTTCAATTCTAACTTAGCTCTCTATTTATAGGAAAATGTTAGCACGTCAAAACAGACTTGACCTGCAACCTGATGACTTTACCTGCTACTATTGCCACCCACCACATTTGAAATAAAATTCAGCACATTTCTTCACCAACCACAAGTGGGGCCCACATAATTCTAAAATTTTCTACCAAAATGATAAATTTCGAAACTTCAACAATTTCTGAACCAGTCATCTCTTAAAATTCATAACAAATCATACGTTCATTTTTAACGGTTCAAATTTTGTGGACATATACTCAACGTATATATGAATAACATATCCAAAAATCACAACGATCCAACGGTCGGATTAAAAATTATAACTCACGTAATATAACTCAAAAATAGTGATTTAATTTTTAATATCTCCATTCCGACAAAAATACCTCAACATTAATTCCTTCACATAAAATAAATATACCCATCAATTATATTCACATCAAATAAATATTTCCTTATCATATAAATTAATAATTAATTATTCACAAATAATATTACAGAATCACAATTATGACAACCAAGCCGTTCCCACGAAAGAGGGGGCTTTTCAATAAGGATTTCTCCTTACTGGCGCGCAATTAGGTGACCAAACCTCTCCTTAGACAGAACTTTCTAGACATTATCAGTAATGCTATCTAATAATATTATTCAAATAATATAAATTATTGATCTAATAATAGAAAATACTGTGCAGTAATAATTATTGAAACAACAATAATATAAAATATCAACGTAGCAATTATTGAATCAATAAAATAAAATATTGAACAGTAACTATTATAACAATTATTGAGTAGTGTCTTCTTACGTAAGGATCAATAATTCAAAAATACTGTGCAAAATCGTGTGCTACTATGCAACCACGCGTATTACTGTATTTTAACCACTGGGTATTCCAACAGTGTTAACGGTAATAACTACGTCGTTATTTATAAAAACTCAATTTTGTCATTTTCTTTATTCGACAGTTATTCTGTTATGGGGCCCACAAATGGTTGCGCCGTCGTACGAATATTCCCCGACAGAAAGAATATTCCACGACCAAACGAATATTCCCTGACAACAATGAGTATTTTATAACCACTTGTTTATTTTGCAAAATTTGCACATTTCACCCATAATCAAAATATTATATCAAATTAACACCTTATTATTCACAATAATAATTAGAGAAAATTTGATTTTATTCATTAATAAGTTGGGGTCTTACAACCTCCCCTCCTTATGAAATTTCGTTCCCGAAATTTACGTACGTACCTGATGTGCCGAACAGATGGGGATACCTCTTCAGATTCTAACTCTTGAGGTATAACCTTTGAGCGTAGAATATATTCCTTCTTATCCAAGATTTTAACATGTATTTCCTTATACGTTAAATCTTCCGCTATCTCGTCCGGTTCTTAATCAATAATGTGGTTCGGATCATCCATATATTTACGTAACATCGATACGTAATAAACGTTATGAACACGCAACATACTTGGCGTTTAAAACGAGTCAATAGGTCACAGTTCCTACTCAATTGAGGGTTTCAAATAGACCAATAAAATCGAGAGTTGAAATTTCTTCTCTTTATCGACTCTTGCTCCTAGAATAACGCCCTCTTGAACCTTCTTCTTTGCATTCATCAACTCTGAGTCTGTAGCTTGAGCGGCTTTAACCTTATTGATTTAAAGTCGGTTCTAATCGTATATTTGCTATCTTCACATAGGTTCGTATATTCGCACTCGTAAATACATACGATCTTCTGCTCAACGCGTCAGCTACCACGTTTGTTTTTCCCACGATGGTATTAAATGGTATAATCGTAATCTTCAACAGCTCGAGCCAACGTCTTCAGCGCATAATACGTTCGTTTTAGGTGAAGAAATATTTTAAGGGTTTTAGAAATGGGTTTTATACTGTGGTCAAATTTAAACGTTGAGCGCAAGTAGGAGAAATAAAAGAATATGTAAAACTGGTATTGAATAAGGTATAAACTTCGCAAGAGTTTATGATTAACTTACCCGTGATAACTTCGTTTGGGTTCCTCGACAAAGGCTCTTACTTAAACTACCGACTTTGACTTGTCTGGGACATCCTTTGGCATTACTATCCCCGCTGGACTTGACTTCACTACAGGACAAAATCGAGCTGGGAGACCTTCTCTTCCGCAATTGAAACACACTTTGGGTTGCTGTGTACAGTTTGGACGGATGTGTCCCTCTTGTCCGCATTTAAAACATACGACCAGTGGTCGTTCTTCTTCTTTTAAAACGGGTGCTGGTGTTGCTGTCTTTCCATCATTATTGAACCTCCTCTTCTTGAAATTTCCACTTCTATTATCTTGGCCATGATTACCACTAAAGTGGTTACCATTCTTGGCATGATAATTTCCTCCACGATTGTTGTCACCGCTTTGATGACTGCTACCATTGGTATTATCATTTTGCCGGCTGCTTTCTCTTGGTTGGGTTGACTCGTTATCGCGCTCCAATAACTGAGCCCTATTTACAACATCTGAATACAAACACAGTTTGTGAGAAATTAGGTATTGACGTATCTCGGGTTTCAAACCTCTTAAAAATATCCGCGTCATTCTCTCCTCGTTATCAACTAAGTGGGACGCAAACCGGGACAACTCGGCAAACTTAGCTTCGTACTGCGACACAGTCATATTGTTTAGCTCCAGCTTGATGAATTCCACTTCCTTCATGTGACGAATACTTTCGAAAAAGTACTTGTCGTTGAACAATTCTTGGAACTTCCCCCAAGACATCTTGAGTGCGTCAGGCTGGGTACGTTTTACTGATTCCCACCAATGATCTGCTTCTTCACGCAACATAAAGGCGGCGAATGGAACCTTTTGCTCCTCTGAGCATTCCAAGACATCAAATATCTTGGTGATTTGCTTTATCCATGTCACTGCCTTAAGTGGTTCTGGCTTTTCCAGAAACTCCGGTGGTCCTAGCTCCTAGAACTACTTAGCGGTGACCAATCGTGGGTTGCCAGTGTTTCCACCTGCATTATGAATAGGAGTCTCTCTCGTTTGGTGTTGCATGAATTCTAAAAAGCTCCTAAACGTACCGTCGTTCGTCATTTGGTCGGTGCCGTTGTTCACCTGAGGATTGTTACCTTCCTGATGCACATTATCTTGAGTATTGATCTGTGGTGACTCAACGGTCTCCTGTGCTCCATTGTAATTCTTAACATTCTCGGATGTCATTTTCAAATACTGTCACAAAATAAGGGTTAATTGACATGCAACATATTATCCCTATATTATGACCGACCAAACAAATACCAAATAAACTTAGTCAGGTCATACTAGCGAAGGAATTCTCCGTCTCTCCCCTACTAGTTCTTGTCTTACATCTCAGTCAGGGATCATATCCCTAAACTTTGATACCAACTGTGACGCCCCCAAAATAGGTATACATCACCTATTTTGAGTCGCCAAATGCATGGTACAGAAACAAATACAACTTCAGTAATACAATTGTCATGCAGAATACGACAACACATATACTGTGAGTTTGAATAAAAATATTGTCTACTAGAGAGTATACAAACTCAAAAGGAGTCCTCATTACAATTATCACACTATTTCACAGAATAGTGAGGACTACTAATGCAACTATCTGGACCGTCAATCCATTACCCGACTAGTCCCAGCTATATTCTCATTTCCAGAAGAGAACAGTGAAAGAAAGGGTGAGCTCAACTAGCCCAGTAAGAAATATTATGACTAAGATAATGTACAACAAATTATCATTAGTCTTCAACAGAAAAAAATCTGATAAAATATAATAGACAACAAGTTTTAGATGAACAACTGCAGCGAAAAAAGCAATCCATTAGAAGAGTCAACTAGAGCATAAAACCTGCTATCTTCTAGGATTTAAAAGATTTATCATCAATTTTATTGCTGAGATTCAGCTTAATAAATAATTCACATCATCGAATCATCCTTGCACTACGAGCCAAAGATAATCGTGTTTTCATCAACGGTCATGATCATGCCATAAAATAATTCATCTTTGCACCCTTGGCTGAAGAGAATCCATGGTCATAATCATACCAAAAATTATCTATCAATGCACTACGGGCCAATGAGAACTTTTACCACATCATTTGTAACATTACGGTCATGATTATACCGAATAATCCCTGGTCATAATCATATCAAATCCATCTATGCACTACAGGTCACAGATGATTTTCAACAGAATATAAACATGAGGATGATGACAATGATATAATAATTCAATTAAACAAGTTCAAGGATAAACTTTAAAGATTTTTAATTTAATTTATCCAAAAATCAATAACATCCAAATTGTCAACATGATACTACTTTGTGGAGTAAAATTCAAGAATAATACTCAGTTGGTCATATTCATCTCAACACCTGTTCATCTTTGTATTACGGGCCAAAGATATTCATCAGGTAATCATTCATCTTTGCACTACAGGCCAAAGATATTCAGTAATATCATCAATTAGGACTGAGGATGATGAAAAATATCTTAAAAAAAACGAATCCAGTGAGATAAAAGAACAAATATTAGGGATTCGTATTATAGTTTATTCAAGTTCAATAATACTCCGAAATAACCAATTTCGAAGCAGAATTCAAAAATAATGATCAAAGCATGGATACAATCAAAAATAGTAACCATAATAGCCATCTTGGATAAAAAGAAGAAAATTTTATTTTTTGGTGAATAGTGTCGTATACGTGAATAGTAATCTCGACACAAAAAGTTTCAAATTTGATAAAAAGTTCAAACTAATATTTCGACATGATATTGAAAGAAATAATATCATTTACGAAGAAAATAACATCCCTTACCTCAGAATAACCGTACTTCTGACTGAATTTCGGATATAGTGCTGACAGAAACTTGCACTGAATAGCAACTCTCAAAGTATAAAAATACTCACAAAATACGTCCGAGAATATAGAGAGAGAAAGAGAGAAAACTTATGAATTCTGGTGTGATTTTCAATTCTAACTTAGCTCTCTATTTATAGGAAAATGTTAGCACGCCGAAGCAGACTTGACCTGCAACCTGATGGCTTTACCTACTACTATTGCCACCCACCACATTTGAAATAAAATTTAGCACATTTCTTTACCAACCATTAGTGGGGCCTACTCAATTCTAGAATTTTTCACCAAAATGATAAATTTCGAAACTTCAATAATTTCTGAACCAGTCATCTCTTAAAATTCATAACAAATCATACGTTCATTTTTAACGGTTCAAAATTTGTGGACATATACTCAACTTATATATGAATAACATATCCAAAAATCACAACGATCCAACGGTCGGATTAAAAATTATAACTCACGCAATATAACTCAAAAATAGTGATTTAATTTTTAATACCTCCATTCCGCCAAAAACACCTCAACATTAATTCCTTCACATAAAATAAATATACCCATCAATTATATCCACATCAAATAAATATTTCATTATCATATAAATTAATAATTAATTATTCACAAATAATATTATAGAATCACAATTATGACAGACATGTCGTTTCTAGGAAAGAGGGGGCTTTCCAATAAGGATTTCTTCTTACTGGCGCGCAATTAAGTGACCAAACCTCTCCTTAGACAGAACTTTCTAGACATTGTCAATAATGCTATCTAATAATATTATTCAAATAATATGAATTATTAATCTGATAATGAAAAATACTGTGCAGTAACAATTATTGAAACAACAATAATATAAAATATCAACACAACAATTATTGAATCAATAAAATAAAATATTGAACAGTAACTACTATAACAATTATTGAGTAGTGCCTTCTTACGTAAGGATCAATAATTCAAAAATACTGTGCAAAACCGTGTGCTACTATGCAACCACGCGTATTACTGTATTTTAACCACCGGGTATTTCAACAGTGTTAACGGTAACAACTACGCCGTTATTTATAAAAACTCAATTTTGTCGTTTTCTTCATCCGACAGTTATTCTGTTATGGGGCCCACAAATGGCTGCGCCGTCGTACGAATATTTCCCGTCAGAAAGAATATTTTACGACCAAACGAATATTTCCCGATAACAATGAGTATTTTATAACCACTTGTTTATTTTATAAAATTTGCGCATTTCACCCATAACCAAAATATTAAATCAAATTAACACCTTATTATTCACAATAATAATTAGAGAAAATTTGATTTTATTCATTAATAAGTTGGGGTCTTACATGATTTGTAAATATTCCACATATTGCATGTAAGACCCCGAATTTTATGAAATAAAAGTATTCAATTTTTTTTATAATTACTATTCAGTAAATGGTTAAATTGATAAATGTTAAAGTTAAGGGTGATATATGATTTTTTTCAAAATACACAAGTGGTTATAAAATAATCATTGTTGTCGGGGAATATTCGTTTGGTCGTGGAATATTTTTTCTGTCGGGAAATATTCGTACGACGGCGCAGCTATTTGTGGGCCCCATAACGAATAACTGTCGGGTGAAGAAAACGACAAATTTGAGTTTTTACAAATAACGACGTAGTTGTTACTGTTAACACTGTTAGAATACCCGGTGATTAAAATACAGTAATACGCGTTATTGCACAGTAGCACACGGTATTGCACAGTATTTTTAAAATTATTAATTCTTACGTAAGAAGGCACTACTCAATAATTGTTACAGTAATTACTGTTCAATATTTTATTTTATTGATTCAATAATTGCTACGTTGAAATTTTATATTGTTGTTGTTCAATAATTGTTGCTGCACAGTATTTCCCATTATCAGATCAATAATTAATATTATTTGAATAATATTATTAGATAACATTATTGGCAATGACTAGAAAGTTCTGTCTAAGGAGAGGTTTGGTCATCTAATTGCGCGCCAGTAAGGAAAAATCCTTATTGGAAAGCCCCCTCTTTCCTGGGAACGGCCTGGTTGTCATAAATATGATTCTGTAATATTATTTGTGAATAATTAATTATTGATTCATATGATAAGAAAATATTTATTTTATGTGGATATAAATGAGGGATATATTTTGTGGTTAAAAATGAAGGAGTTAATGTTGAGGTTTTTATCCATATTTTTGTCGGAATGGAGGTATTAAAAATCAGGGTTTTTGAGATATTTTGCGGGGGTTATAATTTTTAATCCGACCGTTGGATCGTGGTAATTTTTGGATATGTTATACATATATAAGTTGAGTATATGCCCACAAATTTTGAACCGTTAAAAATGAACGTATGATTTATTATGAATTTTACAAGATGACTGGTTCAGAAATTGTTGAATTTTCGGAGTTTATCATTTTGATGGAAAATTTTAGAATTGGTGGGCCCCACTTGTGGTTGGTGAAGAAATGTGCTGAATTATATTTCAAATGTGGTAGGTGGGAATAGTAACAGGTAAAGCCATCAGGTTGCAGGTCAAACCTACCAAAATTTTCCTATAAATAGAGGGCTAAGTTAGAATTGAAAATTACACCAGAAACAAGTTTTCTCTCTTTCTCTCTCTAGATTATTGAGTGTATTTTGTGAGTATTTAGATACTTTGAGAGTTTCTATTCATCAGAGCAAGTTTCTTTCAGTCTTATACCGGTATTCCGACCAGAAGTACTGATATTTTGAGGTAAGGGATATTATTTTCTTCTTAAATGATATTATTTTCTTCAATATCATTATACTGAAATATTGATATGAGTTTTTATGAAATTTGGAACTTTTTGTGTCGGGGGTTACTATTCACGTATACGGCACTATTCACGTATACGGCACTATTCACGAATACGGCACTATTCACCGAAAAATAAAATTTTCCCTTTTTGTCCAAGATGTCTATTATGGTTACTATCTTTGATTGTATCCATGTTTTGATCTTTATTTTTAAATTCTGCTTCACAATTGATTATTATGAAGTATTATTGATCTTGGATAAACTGTTATACGAATCCCTACTATTTGTCCTTCTGTCTCATTGGATTCGTTCTCTTTAAGATATTTTTCATTATCCTCAGTCCTAAATGATGATATTACTGAATATCTTTGGCCTGTAGTGCAAAGATGTATAATTACTTGATGAATATCTTTGGCCTGTAGTGCAAAGATGAACAGGTGTTGAGATGAACATGACCGACTGATGATACAAATGAATATCTTTGGCCTGTAGTGCAAAGATGAATATTTGGTTAAAGATGATTATTAATTGATGTTACAGGGATAAAATATTGATGATGGACTTTTAAATCTTAGAAGATAGTAGAATTCTTTCTCTACTTGACTCTTCTAATGGTTTGTTGTTTCCGCTGCAGTTGTTGATCTAAAACTTGTTGTCGATTATATTTTATCAGATTTTTCCCTGTTGAAGACTAACGATAATTTGTTGTATATTATCTTAGTCATAATATTCTTTACTGGGCTAGTTGAGCTCACCCTTTTCCTTTTTGTTCCATTTTTCTTCTCAGGATGATGGACTTTTAAATCTTAGAAGATAGTAGAATTCTTTCTCTACTTGACTCTTCTAATGGTTTGTTGTTTCCGCTGCAGTTGTTGATCTAAAACTTGTTGTCGATTATATTTTATCAGATTTTTCCCTGTTGAAGACTAACGATAATTTGTTGTATATTATCTTAGTCATAATATTCTTTACTGGGCTAGTTGAGCTCACCCTTTTCCTTTTTGTTCCATTTTTCTTCTCAGGAGGTGAGAACATAGCAGGATCTAGTCGGGGTATGGAGTGATGGTTCTAGAAAGATGTATTAGCAGTCCTCACTATTTCTGTAAAATAGTGTTTGAATAATTGTAATGAGGATTTATTTGAGTGTGGATATTGTCTAGAAGACAATATTTGTATTTAAACTCACAGTATGTGTTGTCGTATTTTGCACGACAATTGTATTATTGAAGTTGTAGTTTGCTTTCTGTACCATGTATTTGGCGACTCAGAATGGGTGTTGTATACCTATTCTGGGGGCGTCACAGTTGGTATCAGAGCTTGGGGATATGATCTCTGGCGGAGATCGGGGAATACAACTAGGAGGGGAGAGATGAGTAAATCCTTCGCTAGTGTGTCCTACCTAAGCTTATTTGTTGGTAAGTCATAATATCGGGATATTATGTGATATGTTAATTTGTTAAATTAACACTTGTTTTGAAGCTGTATTCTAGAATGTTATTTGAAATACAGGAGATGAGCAATGGAGAAATTATGATGACAGAAAAGATGGAAATTAAAATGAAAGGAAGGTATTCTCAACTCTTTGAAATACCAGGTACGTAAATTTCGGGGACGAAATTTCATAAGGAGGGGAGATTGTAAGACCCCGAATTTTATGAAATAAAAGTATTCAATTTTTTTTATAATTACTATTCAGTAAATGGTTAAATTGATAAATGTTAAAGTTAAGGGTGATATATGATTTTTTTCAAAATACACAAGTGGTTATAAAATAATCATTGTTGTCGGGGAATATTCGTTTGGTCGTGGAATATTTTTTCTGTCGGGAAATATTCGTACGACGGCGCAGCTATTTGTGGGCCCCATAACGAATAACTGTCGGGTGAAGAAAACGACAAATTTGAGTTTTTACAAATAACGACGTAGTTGTTACTGTTAACACTGTTAGAATACCCGGTGATTAAAATACAGTAATACGCGTTATTGCACAGTAGCACACGGTATTGCACAGTATTTTTAAAATTATTAATTCTTACGTAAGAAGGCACTACTCAATAATTGTTACAGTAATTACTGTTCAATATTTTATTTTATTGATTCAATAATTGCTACGTTGAAATTTTATATTGTTGTTGTTCAATAATTGTTGCTGCACAGTATTTCCCATTATCAGATCAATAATTAATATTATTTGAATAATATTATTAGATAACATTATTGGCAATGACTAGAAAGTTCTGTCTAAGGAGAGGTTTGGTCATCTAATTGCGCGCCAGTAAGGAAAAATCCTTATTGGAAAGCCCCCTCTTTCCTGGGAACGGCCTGGTTGTCATAAATATGATTCTGTAATATTATTTGTGAATAATTAATTATTGATTCATATGATAAGAAAATATTTATTTTATGTGGATATAAATGAGGGATATATTTTGTGGTTAAAAATGAAGGAGTTAATGTTGAGGTTTTTATCCATATTTTTGTCGGAATGGAGGTATTAAAAATCAGGGTTTTTGAGATATTTTGCGGGGGTTATAATTTTTAATCCGACCGTTGGATCGTGGTAATTTTTGGATATGTTATACATATATAAGTTGAGTATATGCCCACAAATTTTGAACCGTTAAAAATGAACGTATGATTTATTATGAATTTTACAAGATGACTGGTTCAGAAATTGTTGAATTTTCGGAGTTTATCATTTTGATGGAAAATTTTAGAATTGGTGGGCCCCACTTGTGGTTGGTGAAGAAATGTGCTGAATTATATTTCAAATGTGGTAGGTGGGAATAGTAACAGGTAAAGCCATCAGGTTGCAGGTCAAACCTACCAAAATTTTCCTATAAATAGAGGGCTAAGTTAGAATTGAAAATTACACCAGAAACAAGTTTTCTCTCTTTCTCTCTCTAGATTATTGAGTGTATTTTGTGAGTATTTAGATACTTTGAGAGTTTCTATTCATCAGAGCAAGTTTCTTTCAGTCTTATACCGGTATTCCGACCAGAAGTACTGATATTTTGAGGTAAGGGATATTATTTTCTTCTTAAATGATATTATTTTCTTCAATATCATTATACTGAAATATTGATATGAGTTTTTATGAAATTTGGAACTTTTTGTGTCGGGGGTTACTATTCACGTATACGGCACTATTCACGTATACGGCACTATTCACGAATACGGCACTATTCACCGAAAAATAAAATTTTCCCTTTTTGTCCAAGATGTCTATTATGGTTACTATCTTTGATTGTATCCATGTTTTGATCTTTATTTTTAAATTCTGCTTCACAATTGATTATTATGAAGTATTATTGATCTTGGATAAACTGTTATACGAATCCCTACTATTTGTCCTTCTGTCTCATTGGATTCGTTCTCTTTAAGATATTTTTCATTATCCTCAGTCCTAAATGATGATATTACTGAATATCTTTGGCCTGTAGTGCAAAGATGTATAATTACTTGATGAATATCTTTGGCCTGTAGTGCAAAGATGAACAGGTGTTGAGATGAACATGACCGACTGATGATACAAATGAATATCTTTGGCCTGTAGTGCAAAGATGAATATTTGGTTAAAGATGATTATTAATTGATGTTACAGGGATAAAATATTGATGATGGACTTTTAAATCTTAGAAGATAGTAGAATTCTTTCTCTACTTGACTCTTCTAATGGTTTGTTGTTTCCGCTGCAGTTGTTGATCTAAAACTTGTTGTCGATTATATTTTATCAGATTTTTCCCTGTTGAAGACTAACGATAATTTGTTGTATATTATCTTAGTCATAATATTCTTTACTGGGCTAGTTGAGCTCACCCTTTTCCTTTTTGTTCCATTTTTCTTCTCAGGAGGTGAGAACATAGCAGGATCTAGTCGGGGTATGGAGTGATGGTTCTAGAAAGATGTATTAGCAGTCCTCACTATTTCTGTAAAATAGTGTTTGAATAATTGTAATGAGGATTTATTTGAGTGTGGATATTGTCTAGAAGACAATATTTGTATTTAAACTCACAGTATGTGTTGTCGTATTTTGCACGACAATTGTATTATTGAAGTTGTAGTTTGCTTTCTGTACCATGTATTTGGCGACTCAGAATGGGTGTTGTATACCTATTCTGGGGGCGTCACATTGCACACTTTCGAAGTGATTTCTGACCAAACAATTGTTCGACATCACTTTTCAGCCGTGTTGCTTTTTTCGACCTTTTGTCTGCGAACATATTGGATTAAACACAGGATCATTGGAAGCAGCTGCATCATCATCGGGCAATTTTCATATTGGCCCAATTATTGATAACAGGTTGCACATTCTCGTCCAATCTTGCTTTCACACCTTTTGCCGAGAAGACGCAAACAATTTTGTGCTCACGATCTAGCAATTGGAGAGCATAATATGTGGCTTCTTTAGAAGATGAAGCATCCAACACAAACATATCGAATCGTTTGTGTATGTGATTGAACCGACCGGTTTGTGTGTCAGCATAATCTATTACAGATGGGAGAACGTCATGGGCGGAACCAAGGGGGCGAGGGTGTTGGGGTTTCGATACAGAAACGCACAGCGGAAATTAAAATTTAAAGCAATTTCGAAACCCTAAAACAGGATCTGTAAGACCCCAATTTTTATAAATAAAGATGAATTTTCTATAAATATCATTTTTAAATATTATGGAGTTAATTTGATATAATGTTATAGTTGTGGGTAATATTTATAAATTTTGCAAAGTAAGCAAGTTGTTGTAAAATATTCGTTTGGTCGGAGAATATTCTTTTTGTCGGGGAATATTCGTACGACGGCACAATCATTGGTGGACCCCACAACGGAATTATTGTCGGATTGAGAAAACGACAGAATTATCTTTCTATAAAAATAACGGCTGAGGTGTTACCGTTAAAACCGTTAAAACTGTTGAACTACTCGGTAGTAAAAGTACAGTAATACGCGTGGTTGCATAGTAGCACACGGTATTGATTATTGATGCTTACGTGAGAAGTCACTCAGCTATACTCAATTATTGCTACAGTAATTGCTGCATCATATCTCTTAAATTATTGTCATAGTATCATCTGTATAATATGTTATATTATTAAATCAATAATTGAGACGTTGTGGTAAGTTTGGTTATTTTATGGGGGGCCATATGTCATCATCTAAGAGTCTCTTCGTCAATAGTAATTACCGTCGTCAATAGTATTTACCTTGGTCAATAGTAATTACCTTCGTCAATAGTATTTACCTTGGTCAATAGTAATTACATTCGTTAATAGTATTTACCTTGGTCAATAGTAATTACTTTCGTCAATAGTAGTTGTCCCTTCAATATTACCAAGAGTCATTTGACCCTTCGTTAAGACCAAGAGTCATTTGACCCTTCGTTAAGACCAAGAGCCACCCTCAGTTTTTCTATAAATAGAGGCCTAGGGCTTCATTATTTTTCACGAATTCATTCAAGCTATAGAGAGAGAAAGTATAGAGAGAATAAGAGAGAGAGAATAAAAGTATTCTGCTACATCACTTTTCCAATATCCAGTTCTTTTAAGGTAGGGAATATTATTTCTTTTATATTCATGAAAAGAACTTCTGTTATTCCATTCGTTATTATTCTGTTGGAATAACCAGTATACGCGGTCTACCCTATACTTGGTGACATTCTTCTATTATTCTGTTGGAACATCCTGTTTGTGTGTTTTACACCGGACCTGGTTCCGTTTATTATTCTGTTGGAACATCCTGTCTGTGTGTTTTACACCGGACCTGGTTCCGTTTTTATTATTATTCTGTTGGAACATCCTGTCTGTGTGTTTTACACCGGACCTGGTTCCATTATTTATTATTCTGTCGGAATATCCTGTCTGTGCGTTTACGTCGGACCTGGTTCCATTATTTATTATTCTGTTGGAATAACCTGTCTGTGCGGTCTATCGCATGCATGGTGATTTCTTTTGTTATTCCATTCTTTATTATACTCAGTTGGTTAAGTTTTGACTTCTATACTCCATGAAATTTGTGGAATATCCTTGATAGTTGCGTTTCATCCAGTATCTTTTCAAGAAAATATTCTTCTAAGCATTCTTGAATTTTACTCCACAATGCAGTATCATGTTGACAATTTGGACGTTGTTAATTCCTGGATAAATTAATTCTTGAACTTGTTTTATTGAATTCTTATATCATTGTCATCATCCTCATGTTTATAAAATGTTGAAAGTCATCTGTGGCCTGTAGTGCATAGATGGACTTGGTATGATTATGACCAGGGATTATTCGGTATAATCATGACCGTAATGTTACAAATGATGTGGTAAAAGTCCTCATTGGCCCGTAGTGCATTGATGGACAGTTGTTGGCATGATCATGACCATTAATGAATATACGAATATCCTTGGCCGTAGTGCAGGGGTGATTCGATGATGTGGATTATTTTATTAAGCTGAGTCCCAGCGATCACAGTGTTGAAAAACTTTTTAAATCATAAAAGATAGTAGAGTTTATTTTCTACTTGACTCTTTTAATGGATTGCTTGTTCCGCTACAGTTAAACTTGATGTCTATTGTAACGACCCCAAAACAGGTCCATTCCATCCAACCCATTCTGAGTCGTCAAATACATGGTACAGAAAACAACTACAACTCTATTACAACAATTGTCGTACAAAATACAACAACACATATGCTGTGAGTTTGAATACAAATATATACCAAATGTGACACATGTCCCAACCGTGGACAGCACCTCACAGTAACACCTTACATAAGGGTATAGCCAAAAACTGTTTTAGAAACTAGAATATTTGGGAAGTGCTCAAGGAAACCTTCGTACATGGGAGGCCACGCGTCTAGGTTATGATAGATATCATATGGCCACAGAATTATCCTTGGTTGACCCAATAGACCCCAAAGAAAAACGAGAAGATTACTATCATATTCTTCCCAATTGTGAGTCTTCTCTTGACTTATCATTATCTCCACTGTCTCTAATTGAGAATTATACTTCAAACAAACACCAAGATTATATAGGTAGTGCCCATAGATATACTCAGCAAGTGGATGAGCACAACCCTGTCCTATGATGACACGAGGTTGTATGTCATTAGACATCTTATATGATAGTGACAAAACACCCTTCCAACGTTGGGTTCGCCTCACCCTATTTTCTTCACCAAATATAACTACTAAATGATGACCACCGTTCTATTCCCTTGTTACCCCCGCTCGACCCAGCTACACTCTTATTACCTGAAAGGAATTGTGAAGCAAAAGGGTGAGCACAACTAGCTCAGTAAAGAATATCATGACTAAAGATAATTAAATTATCAATAGCCTTCATCAATAATAAATCAGAGATTTAGAACATATGGTAAATAATAAAAATTTCAACCATAGTTGCAGCGGAACGAGCAATCCATTGGAAGAGTCAAATAGACTATAAAGTCTATTATCTTCTCCATGTTAAAAATCCACCAACAATATTTTATCCATGTAACATCACTCAACAGTTCCTTTCCACAATCATATGAATAACTCATAATCATAATTGTGACTATAAATTTTTCTTCGCACCCAGGACGAATAATATTTTCATCACCTGTCTTTACCTGAAACATCAAAGATCATGGTTATACCAAATCACAATTCCTGTTTATAATCATACTAACAAATCCATCTTTGCACTACGGGCCAAAGATATTCGTCAACAGTTTATCTTTGCACTACTGGCCAAAGATATTCAACAACAGTTCATCTTTGCACTACAGGCCAAAGATATTCAACAACATATCATATTTGCACTACAGGCCAAAGATATTCATCAACAGTTCATATTTGCACTACATGCCAAATATATTAATATCTCAAAGAATTATAATCATTTTAGAATTTATATAAACAATAATTATAACCATGTTGATCAATTCACCTTTGCACTTAAGCTTAAGATATTCAATTATAAATTCAATGGTCATGATCATACCAGTCACAATTTAACTTTGCACTACAGGCCAAAGAGAACCCTAGTCATGATCATACCAATAATCTACCCATCTTTACACTCCAGTGAAAGAGAATTTCAACATCAAGGTTATAAAAATGTTATATATGATAATAAAAACAATATGATCAACATATAGATTTAATCTCAAGAGTAATATTCATAACTCAACTATAATTTGGTCAGAAAAAGAAACCAATTTTATCATGAATAGTAACTCGTGAATAGTAACCCATGAATAGTAACTCGTGAATAGTAACTCGTGAATAGTAACTCATGAATAGTAACTCGTGAATAGTAACCCCAACACAAAAGATAGAAATTCCACAATAAAATCCATACCAATATTTTGGTATAATGATATTGAAAGAATAACATTTCTTAAATTTATAAACAATTTATTTTAATTGTTTACACTTTACTAAATAATCATTTAATCATTCTAAAATGCCAAACTCATAAGATTTCATCACCAATAATCAAAAATCCTCATCAAAAATCTGCATATACCTCATATAGGATTCTCAAGCCATAAAATCCTATTTTCCAATTTTCTTTCTTCACAAAACATATTTAATTCATTTACTCATAACTAGACTATTTTTATGAAAAATACCAAATCAGTTCCAAAAATATTTCTTTTCTGGAATTTAGCATAATATAGTCCCATAGTGAACATATATTTTTCTCAGAATTTTTAAAAGTCATTTACTATTTTTCATATGGCCAAAACAGCCGAATATTTAGACATTTATCAAAAATTGTACTTTTATCTAAAAATTCTAAAATTCACGGAGTATACTCCTATCATATACATGTACTCCCAATAAAAATTTCATCAATTTTGGAGTTAACCACAAGGAATTATAAGCGGTTACTTTTAAAATAATCTTTTCTCATAAAATTCATAACTCTCAATCTATATATCCAAAAATTACCATTTTTGGACACAATCAAAAAAACTCATCAAAATATCATTTCAAATTTTTCTAGAATTTTTGAAGATCAGAAAAATTACGAAACTGAAAATCATAACAACCCTTAAAATCTCTTAATATCCCTTACAATCCCTTACCTCAAAAGAGCAGTACTTCTGATCGGTATAAGGCTGAAGAAAACTTGCACTGAATAGCAACTCTCAAAGTATCTAAATACTCACAAAATATGCTTCATAATATAGAGAGAGAAAGAGAGAAAGCTTATGTTTCTGGTGTGATTTTCAATTCTAACTTAGCCATCTATTTATAGGAAAATTTTGGTAGGTTTGACCTGCAACCTGATGGCTTTACCTGCTACTATTCCCACCCACCACATTTGAAATATAATTCAGCACATTTCTTCACCATCCACAAGTGGAGCCCACCAATTCTAGAATTTTCCACCAAAATGATAAACTCCGAAAATTCAACAATTTCTGAACCAGTCATCTCGTAAAATTCATAATAAATCATACGTTCATTTTTAACGGTTCAAAATTTGTGGGCATATACTCAACTTATATATGTATAACATATCCAAAAATTACCACGA
Organism: Panax notoginseng; assembly: GCA_016801055.1. Taxonomy (NCBI): domain Eukaryota; kingdom Viridiplantae; phylum Streptophyta; class Magnoliopsida; order Apiales; family Araliaceae; genus Panax; species Panax notoginseng. Next base: position 170,281,382 of record CM029023.1, on the reverse strand, counting down.
TCCAACGGTCGGATTAAAAATTATAACCCCCGTAAAATATCTCAAAAACCCTAATTTTTAATACCTCCATTCCAACAAAAATACTGATAAAAACCTCAACATTAACTCCTTCATTTTTTAACCACAAAAATATATCCCTCATTTATATCCACATAAAATAAATATTTTCTTATCATATGAATCAATAATTAATTATTCACAAATAATATTACAGAATCATATTTATGACAACCAGGCCGTTCCCAGGAAAGAGGGGGCTTTCCAATAAGGATTTCTCCTTACTGGCGCGCAATTAGATGACCAAACCTCTCCTTAGACAGAACTTTCTAGACATTGCCAATAATGTTATCTAATAATATTATTCAAATAATATGAATTATTGATCTGATAAATGAAAATACTGTGCAGCAATAATTATTGAAACAACAATAATATAAAATATCAATGCAGCAATTATTGAACCAATAAAATAAAATATTGAACAGTAATCACTGTAACAATTATTGAGTAGTGCCTTCTTACGTGCGAATCAATAATTTTAAAAATACTGTGCAATACCGTGTGCTACTGTGCAATAACGCGTATTACTGTATTTTAATCACCGGGTATTCTAACAGTGTTAACAGTAACAACTACGTCGTTATTTGTAAAAACTCAAATTTGTCGTTTTCTTCACCCGACAGTTATTCGTTATGGGGCCCACAAATAGCTGCGCCGTCGTACGAATATTCCCGACAGAAAAAATATTCCACGACCAAACGAATATTCCCCGACAACAATGATTATTTTATAACCACTTGTGTATTTTGAAAAAAATCATATATCACCCTTAACTTTAACATTTATCAATTTAACCATTTACTGAATAGTAAAAAAAAAATTGAATACTTTTATTTCATAAAATTCGGGGTCTTACAATCTCCCCTCCTTATGAAATTTCGTCCCCGAAATTTACGTACCTGGTATTTCAAAGAGTTGAGAATACCTTCCTTTCATTTTAATTTCCATCTTTTCTGTCATCATAATTTCTCCATTGCTCATCTCCTGTATTTCAAATAACATTCTAGAATACAGCTTCAAAACAAGTGTTAATTTAACAAATTAACATATCACATAATATCCCGATATTATGACTTACCAACAAATAAGCTTAGGTAGGACACACTAGCGAAGGATTTACTCATCTCTCCCCTCCTAGTTGTATTCCCCGATCTCCGCCAGAGATCATATCCCCAAGCTCTGATACCAAATGTAACGACCCCAAAACAGGTCCATTCCATCCAACCCATTCTGAGTCGTCAAATACATGGTACAGAAAACAACTACAACTCTATTACAACAATTGTCGTACAAAATACAACAACACATATGCTGTGAGTTTGAATACAAATATATACCAAATGTGACACATGTCCCAACCGTGGACAGCACCTCACAGTAACACCTTACATAAGGGTATAGCCAAAAACTGTTTTAGAAACTAGAATATTTGGGAAGTGCTCAAGGAAACCTTCGTACATGGGAGGCCACGCGTCTAGGTTATGATAGATATCATATGGCCACAGAATTATCCTTGGTTGACCCAATAGACCCCAAAGAAAAACGAGAAGATTACTATCATATTCTTCCCAATTGTGAGTCTTCTCTTGACTTATCATTATCTCCACTGTCTCTAATTGAGAATTATACTTCAAACAAACACCAAGATTATATAGGTAGTGCCCATAGATATACTCAGCAAGTGGATGAGCACAACCCTGTCCTATGATGACACGAGGTTGTATGTCATTAGACATCTTATATGATAGTGACAAAACACCCTTCCAACGTTGGGTTCGCCTCACCCTATTTTCTTCACCAAATATAACTACTAAATGATGACCACCGTTCTATTCCCTTGTTACCCCCGCTCGACCCAGCTACACTCTTATTACCTGAAAGGAATTGTGAAGCAAAAGGGTGAGCACAACTAGCTCAGTAAAGAATATCATGACTAAAGATAATTAAATTATCAATAGCCTTCATCAATAATAAATCAGAGATTTAGAACATATGGTAAATAATAAAAATTTCAACCATAGTTGCAGCGGAACGAGCAATCCATTGGAAGAGTCAAATAGACTATAAAGTCTATTATCTTCTCCATGTTAAAAATCCACCAACAATATTTTATCCATGTAACATCACTCAACAGTTCCTTTCCACAATCATATGAATAACTCATAATCATAATTGTGACTATAAATTTTTCTTCGCACCCAGGACGAATAATATTTTCATCACCTGTCTTTACCTGAAACATCAAAGATCATGGTTATACCAAATCACAATTCCTGTTTATAATCATACTAACAAATCCATCTTTGCACTACGGGCCAAAGATATTCGTCAACAGTTTATCTTTGCACTACTGGCCAAAGATATTCAACAACAGTTCATCTTTGCACTACAGGCCAAAGATATTCAACAACATATCATATTTGCACTACAGGCCAAAGATATTCATCAACAGTTCATATTTGCACTACATGCCAAATATATTAATATCTCAAAGAATTATAATCATTTTAGAATTTATATAAACAATAATTATAACCATGTTGATCAATTCACCTTTGCACTTAAGCTTAAGATATTCAATTATAAATTCAATGGTCATGATCATACCAGTCACAATTTAACTTTGCACTACAGGCCAAAGAGAACCCTAGTCATGATCATACCAATAATCTACCCATCTTTACACTCCAGTGAAAGAGAATTTCAACATCAAGGTTATAAAAATGTTATATATGATAATAAAAACAATATGATCAACATATAGATTTAATCTCAAGAGTAATATTCATAACTCAACTATAATTTGGTCAGAAAAAGAAACCAATTTTATCATGAATAGTAACTCGTGAATAGTAACCCATGAATAGTAACTCGTGAATAGTAACTCGTGAATAGTAACTCATGAATAGTAACTCGTGAATAGTAACCCCAACACAAAAGATAGAAATTCCACAATAAAATCCATACCAATATTTTGGTATAATGATATTGAAAGAATAACATTTCTTAAATTTATAAACAATTTATTTTAATTGTTTACACTTTACTAAATAAATCATTTAATCATTCTAAAATGCCAAACTCATAAGATTTCATCACCAATAATCAAAAATCCTCATCAAAAATCTGCATATACCTCATATAGGATTCTCAAGCCATAAAATCCTATTTTCCAATTTTCTTTCTTCACAAAACATATTTAATTCATTTACTCATAACTAGACTATTTTTATGAAAAATACCAAATCAGTTCCAAAAATATTTCTTTTCTGGAATTTAGCATAATATAGTCCCATAGTGAACATATATTTTTCTCAGAATTTTTAAAAGTCATTTACTATTTTTCATATGGCCAAAACAGCCGAATATTTAGACATTTATCAAAAATTGTACTTTTATCTAAAAATTCTAAAATTCACGGAGTATACTCCTATCATATACATGTACTCCCAATAAAAATTTCATCAATTTTGGAGTTAACCACAAGGAATTATAAGCGGTTACTTTTAAAATAATCTTTTCTCATAAAATTCATAACTCTCAATCTATATATCCAAAAATTACCATTTTTGGACACAATCAAAAAAACTCATCAAAATATCATTTCAAATTTTTCTAGAATTTTTGAAGATCAGAAAAATTACGAAACTGAAAATCATAACAACCCTTAAAATCTCTTAATATCCCTTACAATCCCTTACCTCAAAAGAGCAGTACTTCTGATCGGTATAAGGCTGAAGAAAACTTGCACTGAATAGCAACTCTCAAAGTATCTAAATACTCACAAAATATGCTTCATAATATAGAGAGAGAAAGAGAGAAAGCTTATGTTTCTGGTGTGATTTTCAATTCTAACTTAGCCATCTATTTATAGGAAAATTTTGGTAGGTTTGACCTGCAACCTGATGGCTTTACCTGCTACTATTCCCACCCACCACATTTGAAATATAATTCAGCACATTTCTTCACCATCCACAAGTGGAGCCCACCAATTCTAGAATTTTCCACCAAAATGATAAACTCCGAAAATTCAACAATTTCTGAACCAGTCATCTCGTAAAATTCATAATAAATCATACGTTCATTTTTAACGGTTCAAAATTTGTGGGCATATACTCAACTTATATATGTATAACATATCCAAAAATTACCACGATCCAACGGTCGGATTAAAAATTATAACCCCCGTAAAATATCTCAAAAACCCTAATTTTTAATACCTCCATTCCAACAAAAATACTGATAAAAACCTCAACATTAACTCCTTCATTTTTTAACCACAAAAATATATCCCTCATTTATATCCACATAAAATAAATATTTTCTTATCATATGAATCAATAATTAATTATTCACAAATAATATTACAGAATCATATTTATGACAACCAGGCCGTTCCCAGGAAAGAGGGGGCTTTCCAATAAGGATTTCTCCTTACTGGCGCGCAATTAGATGACCAAACCTCTCCTTAGACAGAACTTTCTAGACATTGCCAATAATGTTATCTAATAATATTATTCAAATAATATGAATTATTGATCTGATAAATGAAAATACTGTGCAGCAATAATTATTGAAACAACAATAATATAAAATATCAATGCAGCAATTATTGAACCAATAAAATAAAATATTGAACAGTAATCACTGTAACAATTATTGAGTAGTGCCTTCTTACGTGCGAATCAATAATTTTAAAAATACTGTGCAATACCGTGTGCTACTGTGCAATAACGCGTATTACTGTATTTTAATCACCGGGTATTCTAACAGTGTTAACAGTAACAACTACGTCGTTATTTGTAAAAACTCAAATTTGTCGTTTTCTTCACCCGACAGTTATTCGTTATGGGGCCCACAAATAGCTGCGCCGTCGTACGAATATTTCCCGACAGAAAAAATATTCCACGACCAAACGAATATTCCCCGACAACAATGATTATTTTATAACCACTTGTGTATTTTGAAAAAAATCATATATCACCCTTAACTTTAACATTTATCAATTTAACCATTTACTGAATAGTAAAAAAAAAATTGAATACTTTTATTTCATAAAATTCGGGGTCTTACATCTATTATATTTTATCAGTTTAACATTGTTGAAGGCTAATGATAATTTATTCTGCATTATCTTAGTCATAATATTTCTTACTGGGCTAGTTGAGCTTACCCTTTCTTTCACTGTTCTCTTCAGGAAATGAGAACGTAGCTGGGGCAAGTCGGGGAACGGAGTGATGGTCCGAAGAATAGTATTAGTTAGTAGTCCTCACTATTCTATGTAATGGTGTGTTAATAAATGTAATGAGGACTCCTTTTGAGTATGAATACTCTCTAGAAGATAATATTTGTATTCAAACTCACAGTTTATGTTTTGTCGTATTGTACACGACAGTTGTATTAATCAGTTGTATTTGTATTCTGTACTATGTATCTGACGACCCAAGATGGGTGATGTATACCTAATTTTGGGGGCGTCACAGTTGGTATCAGAGCTTAGGGATATGATCCCTGGCTAAGATGTGAGAATAGAACTAGGAGGGGAGAGACGGGGAATTCCTTCGCTAGTATGACATACCTAAGTTTATTTGCATGGTATTTAATTGGTCGGTCATAATATAAGGATAATATATGACATATCAATTAATTTTTATTTTGTGGCAGTATCTGAAAATGGCATCTGAGAACGTTGAGAATAGCAATGGAGCACAGACGACTGTTGATTCACCACATATCAATAATCAGGATAATGTGCATCAGGAAGGTGTCAATCCTCATGCAAACAACAACACTGACCAAATGATGAATGATCAAATGTTCAGAGGCTTTATGCAATTCATGCAACAACAGGTGAAAGCGGCTCCTGTCCACAACGTAGGTGGAAATACTGGAAACTCTCTGGCGGTCACCGCTAAACAGTTTAAGGAGCTGGGACCACCGGAGTTTAAGGGAGAACCCAAACCACTTGTAGCTGAAACATGGATAAAGCAGATCACCAAGATATTTGATGTCTTGGGTTGCTCCGAGGAGCAAAAGGTTCCCTTTGCCGCCTTTATGTTGCGAGGAGAGGCAGATTACTGGTGGGAATCGATAAAGCGTACTCAACCTGCCGCACTGAAGATGTCCTGGGAGAAGTTCCAAGAGCTGTTTAACGACAAATACTTTCCCGAGAGTATTCGTCACATGAAGGAGGTGGAGTTCATCAAATTGGAGCAGAATAATATGACCGTGTCGCAGTACGAGGCAAAATTTGCGGAGTTATCCCGGTTTGCGTCCCACCTGGTGGATAATGAAGAAAGAATGACGCGGATGTTTTTAAGAGGTTTGAAGCCGGAGATACGTCAACATCTTGTTTCTCATAAACTGTGTTTGTATTCAGATGTTGTAAATAGGGCTCAGTTGGTGGAGCGCGATAACGAGACAACGCAACCAAAAGAGAGCAGCCGGCAAAATGATAATACCAGTGAGAGCAGTCATCGAAGCGGTGACAACAAGCGTGGAGGGAATCAACAGGCCAGAAATGGTAACCACTTCGGTGGTAATCAGGGCCAAAACAATAAGAATGGACATTTCAAGAAGAGGAGATTCAACAATGATGGAAAGACGTCAGCACCAGCACCTGTCGTTAAGGAAGGAGAACGACCACCTATCATATGTTTCAAATGCGGAGGGGAGGGGCACATCAGTCCAAACTGCGCGATGCCGTCCAAAGCATGTTATAATTGTGGAAGAGAAGGTCATTTAGCCCGATTTTGTCGTTTACCGAAGACAAATTCAGCTAGGATGGAGGCACCAAAAGCCGTCCCAGAAAAGTCAAAACCGGTTGTGCAAGGGAGAGCGTTTGTTGTGAACTCCCAGAGAGCAAGGAACCCGAATGAGGTCATCACGGGTAAGCTTATTATAAACTCTAAAGAAGTTTATACTTTATTTGATACCGGTTCAACCCATTCTTTTATTTCTCCTACTTGCGCTCATCGATTAAATTTGATTCCGGAGAAATTAGACTTTGACTTATCTGTGGAAACTCCGTTGGGAGAAACCTTCATTACCTCCACTGTTTATAAGTCTTGTTTGGTTCAAGTTGGTACCCACACATTACCTATCGATCTGATTTCATTAAAAATACTTGCATTTGACGTGATTCTAGGGATTGATTGGTTAACTACTCATTATGCAAAAATTGATTGTTTTCGTAAGGTTGTTAGTTTTCATATTCCTAATCGACCTATTATGCGAATTCAAGCAACCAAACCATTAAAATCAATCGCTGTCATCTCAAGCCATAAAACTATTCGTTTATTGAAAAACGGATGTCAAGCTTTCTTAGCTCATGTCACAGATCTAAACAAAAATACGTCAGTTTTGAATGATATTTCTATTGTTAATAAATTCCCTGACGTATTCCCTGAAGAACTTCCTGGCCTACCCCCAGAGCGTGAAATTGAATTTTGTATCGATCTTGAACCCGGTACAAAACCCATTTCCAAAGCCCCATATCGAATGGCTCCTATTGAACTTCAGGAGTTAAAGATCCAACTGCAGGAATTGTTAGACATTGGCTTTATTCGTCCTAGTACTTCTCCTTGGGGAGCTCCTGTTCTATTCGTGAAGAAGAAAGATGGAAGTATGCGACTTTGTATTGATTATCGGGAGTTGAATCATGTCACCATCAAAAACAGGTACCCATTGCCACGTATTGATGACCTGTTTGACCAGTTGCAAGGAGCACAATTCTTTTCAAAGATCGATCTTCGTTCTGGATATCATCAGCTGAAGGTTAGAACTGAGGATATTCCAAAGACGGCTTTTAGAACTCGGTACGGGCATTATGAATTCCTAGTCATGTCCTTTGGATTGACTAATGCTCCTGCTGCCTTCATGGATATGATGAACCGGGTATTCAAGGAATATTTGGATCACTTTGTGGTCGTCTTTATTGATGACATCCTTATTTATTCCAAAAGCCGTGAAGATCATGAGCAACACTTGAGGCTGGTACTCCAAAAGCTTCGTGAATACAAGCTTTATGCCAAGTTGAAGAAATGCGAGTTCTGGCTGGAGGAGGTAGCATTCCTTGGGCACGTAGTATCAAGTCGTGGAATATCGGTTGACCCGGCAAAGATTGAAGCTATTCAAAGCTGGGAGCAACCTAAATCAGTGACCGAGGTACGTAGCTTTCTTGGTTTAGCTGGTTATTATCGGAGATTCGTGGAAGGATTTTCTCGAATCGCTACTCCATTAACTCAGCTGACTCGGAAAGATACAAAGTTTGGTTGGAGCGAAGAATGTGAGCAGAGTTTTCAAGAACTCAAGAGGAGACTCATTTCAGCACCTGTTCTAACAATACCATCTGGCTCGGAGGGATTTGTCATCTACAGTGATGCTTCGAGCAAAGGGTTGGGATGCGTTCTCATGCAACATGGAAAAGTCATAGCCTATGCATCAAGACAACTCAAGGAATATGAGAGGAATTATCCTACTCATGATCTAGAGTTGGCAGCTGTTGTCTTTGCACTTAAAATTTGGAGGCATTACTTGTATGGGGAGAAAGTGGAGATCTTTACGGATCATAAAAGCCTCAAATATTTCTTCACTCAAAAGGAACTCAACATGCGACAACGACGTTGGCTTGAACTGTTGAAAGATTATGATCATACCATTCAATACCATCCTGGAAAAGCGAACGTGGTAGCTGACGCATTGAGTAGAAGATCATATGCGGGTACAAGTGCAATATTAACAACGCAAAGGCCCATTTTGTGTGACTTGCAAAGGATGGAGATAGAGTTGAAGACTCCAGGGACCCATGTGATGATGGCGAATATACGAGTAGAACCGACTTTAATCGATAAAGTTAAAGCTGCTCAAGCTACAGACCTGGAGCTGATGCGTATGAGGAAGAAAGTGCAAGAAGGTGTTATGCCGGAAGCAAGAATCGATGAGGAAGGAATACTTCGAGTCAACTCCAGACTTTGTGTTCCTAACAACCCTGATTTAAAGTATGAAATCATGATGGAGGCGCACAACACACCGTTTGCAATCCATCCTGGAAGTACCAAAATGTATCATGATCTTCGTCATACATTTTGGTGGAGCAATATGAAGAGAGAGATAGCGTTGTTTATCTCAAGGTGTCTAACTTGTCAACGAGTCAAAGCGGAGCATCAAGTACCAAAAGGTCCATTGCAACCACTTGAAATTCCAGAATGGAAGTGGGAGCACATTACCATGGATTTCGTTACCGGTCTTCCTAGGGTTTCTCAAGGTATTGATGCGATTTGGGTCATTGTTGATAGATTGACCAAGTCTGCTCATTTCTTACCGATACGAGAAACTTATACACTTGAACGTCTTGCTCGTATGTACATAAACGAGATTGTAAGACTGCATGGTATGCCAGTATCCATAATTTCTGATCGAGACCCAAGATTCACTTCACGATTTTGGGTTAGTTTACAAAAAGCTATGGGCACGGAGTTACGATTTAGTTCAGCATATCATCCTCAGACGGACGGACAATCAGAGAGGACTATTCAAACTCTTGAAGATCTATTAAGACTCTGTGTCTTTGACTTCAAGGGAAGTTGGGACAAGTTCTTACCATTGGTGGAGTTTTCCTACAACAACAGTTATCAAGCAAGTATTGGCATGGCTCCATTCGAAGCATTGTATGGAAGAAAATGTCGTTCTCCAGTATGCTGGGATGAGGTGGGCGAAGCAACGTTGTTGGGACCGGAGTTGGTACGTATGACTACAGAAAAGATTCAAACGATCCGACAACGTATAAAAACCTCACAAGATCGACAAAAGAGTTATGCTGATCTTCATCGAAAGGACGTGGAATTTGATGTAGGAGATCATGTGTTCTTACGTGTTGCTCCATGGAAAGGAGTTACGAGATTTGGAAAGAGAGGAAAGCTAAATCCTCGATTCATCGGTCCATTTTTAATCCTCGATCGAGTAGGAACTGTGGCTTATAGACTCGCTTTACCGCCAAGTATGTCTCGTGTTCATAACGTTTTCCACATATCCATGTTACGCAAATATGTGGAAGACCCGAACCACATTATTGAGTTAGAACCGGACGAAATAGCGGAGGATTTGACGTATGAAGAAGTTCCTGTTCAAATCTTGGATAAGAAGGAACATATTCTACGCTCCAAGGTTATACCTCAAGTCAAAGTTTTGTGGAGAAACCACGATGTTGAGGAAATGACTTGGGAGTTAGAATCAGAAATGAAATCAAGGTATCCTTACCTCTTCGACATACCAGGTACGTACCCTAATTTCGAGGGCGAAATTTCATAAGAAGGGGAGGTTGTAAGACCCCAATTTTTATAAATAAAGATGAATTTTCTATAAATATCATTTTTGAATATTATGGAGTTAATTTGATATAATGTTATAGTTGTGGGTAATATTTATAAATTTTGCAAAGTAAGCAAGTTGTTATAAAATATTCGTTTGGTCGGAGAATATTCTTTTTGTCGGGGAATATTCGTACGACGGCACAATCATTGGTGGACCCCACAACGGAATTATTGTCGGATTGAGAAAACGACAGAATTATCTTTCTATAAAAATAACGGCTGAGGTGTTACCGTTAAAACCGTTAAAACTGTTGAACTACTCGGTAGTAAAAGTACAGTAATACGCGTGGTTGCATAGTAGCACACGGTATTGATTATTGATGCTTACGTGAGAAGTCACTCAGCTATACTCAATTATTGCTACAGTAATTGCTGCATCATATCTCTTAAATTATTGTCATAGTATCATCTGTATAATATGTTATATTATTAAATCAATAATTGAGACGTTGTGGTAAGTTTGGTTATTTTATGGGGGGCCATATGTCATCATCTAAGAGTCTCTTCGTCAATAGTAATTACCGTCGTCAATAGTATTTACCTTGGTCAATAGTAATTACCTTCGTCAATAGTATTTACCTTGGTCAATAGTAATTACATTCGTTAATAGTATTTACCTTGGTCAATAGTAATTACTTTCGTCAATAGTAGTTGTCCCTTCAATATTACCAAGAGTCATTTGACCCTTCGTTAAGACCAAGAGTCATTTGACCCTTCGTTAAGACCAAGAGCCACCCTCAGTTTTTCTATAAATAGAGGCCTAGGGCTTCATTATTTTTCACGAATTCATTCAAGCTATAGAGAGAGAAAGTATAGAGAGAATAAGAGAGAGAGAATAAAAGTATTCTGCTACATCACTTTTCCAATATCCAGTTCTTTTAAGGTAGGGAATATTATTTCTTTTATATTCATGAAAAGAACTTCTGTTATTCCATTCGTTATTATTCTGTTGGAATAACCAGTATACGCGGTCTACCCTATACTTGGTGACATTCTTCTATTATTCTGTTGGAACATCCTGTTTGTGTGTTTTACACCGGACCTGGTTCCGTTTATTATTCTGTTGGAACATCCTGTCTGTGTGTTTTACACCGGACCTGGTTCCGTTTTTATTATTATTCTGTTGGAACATCCTGTCTGTGTGTTTTACACCGGACCTGGTTCCATTATTTATTATTCTGTCGGAATATCCTGTCTGTGCGTTTACGCCGGACCTGGTTCCATTATTTATTATTCTGTTGGAATAACCTGTCTGTGCGGTCTATCGCATGCATGGTGATTTCTTTTGTTATTCCATTCTTTATTATACTCAGTTGGTTAAGTTTTGACTTCTATACTCCATGAAATTTGTGGAATATCCTTGATAGTTGCGTTTCATCCAGTATCTTTTCAAGAAAATATTCTTCTAAGCATTCTTGAATTTTACTCCACAATGCAGTATCATGTTGACAATTTGGACGTTGTTAATTCCTGGATAAATTAATTCTTGAACTTGTTTTATTGAATTCTTATATCATTGTCATCATCCTCATGTTTATAAAATGTTGAAAGTCATCTGTGGCCTGTAGTGCATAGATGGACTTGGTATGATTATGACCAGGGATTATTCGGTATAATCATGACCGTAATGTTACAAATGATGTGGTAAAAGTCCTCATTGGCCCGTAGTGCATTGATGGACAATTGTTGGCATGATCATGACCATTAATGAATATACGAATATCCTTGGCCGTAGTGCAGGGGTGATTCGATGATGTGGATTATTTTATTAAGCTGAGTCCCAGCGATCACAGTGTTGAAAAACTTTTTAAATCATAAAAGATAGTAGAGTTTATTTTCTACTTGACTCTTTTAATGGATTGCTTGTTCCGCTACAGTTAAACTTGATGTCTATTATATTTTATCAGTTTAACATTGTTGAAGGCTAATGATAATTTATTCTGCATTATCTTAGTCATAATATTTCTTACTGGGCTAGTTGAGCTCACCCTTTCTTTCACTGTTCTCTTCAGGAAATGAGAATGTAGCTGGGGCAAGTCGGGGAACGGAGTGATGGTCCGAAGAATAGTATTAGTTAGTAGTCCTCACTATTCTATGTAATGGTGTGTTAATAAATGTAATGAGGACTCTTTTGAGTATGAATACTCTCTAGAAGATAATATTTGTATTCAAACTCACAGTTTATGTTTTGTCGTATTGTACACGACAGTTGTATTAATCAGTTGTATTTGTATTCTGTACTATGTATCTGACGACCCAAGATGGGTGATGTATACCTAATTTTGGGGGCGTCACGGGATCCATGCGAAAAATAATTAATTCAGTGGTAAGAAATTATACCGATTGTAAAAGCTAGAATCGATGCGGTCGAATCTCCAACGCAATTCAAACGGACTGCGTCTCTACGGTATCCACACGAACGCTACACACGAATCGTCCTACGATCTGCAGAAGAAGGAAACGTGGTACTAGCCACCAAGGATGAGGATTTTTAAACTGTTTTTCTCTAGTCTCTCTCTAAGAGCGGCTAGGGTTTTTGTTTTGACGTAAAACCTAAAGTGACTGATATACATCATATATATAGCAGTTAGGAGGAATTAATCAAAACCTAATGTTATTAAAATCCGAATTTATATATATTTTAATTAAGTCTTACTTAATTAATATACCTATATATAAATTATCCTATTAATTTAAATTCGTAATTTAAAATTATATCAATCATATTGACATATTTAAATCTTTACAATTTAAATTAATTTCTTTTAATTACGTTCTTTGTGTGTGACCCTATATGTTATTATTACGTTGGCAATAACTTTAAAATCATATTATAAAGTTATAAACGGTGAGCGGCATCTAGTAATGCATCACTGCTACCCAAGTAATAATAAGATCGATGATTCGATGCAACTTTTTTGTGACCAATGTTTCAATGTAATTTAATCCTTTTAACCTTAATATCCTAGATAAAACTCGAGTCATGGAATGTGTCATACTCTTCATAATTTAATCTGAGTTTTCTTGATCAATGAGTAGACTATATGAAACAAATCACTATTTGAGCATGGCCATGCATTTCATAGTCCTACTCAATCAAGAGGCCTATGGATATCACCTATAAAATATAGGATGATTAAATTCCATCTAGATCACTCATATTTCTCACATGATTCACAATGAACCCAATAATCACCTTTATAGTCCACCCTATTAAATGTGACATTTGATGATATCAAAGTACATAAATTCTCGTGTAGTAATATAGCGGTTTCAGGTCGGAGGACCATTACATCATTGTCACTATGAGAATTGCTAATGACACTTCGCATAATGCTCCATATAGAATTCTTATGGTGGGTCTGTCCAGTACATCGTTCTCTAACATGTACCTATGCATTGACTTAATATCTCATATATTTATGACCAATGAGATTTGGTCATCAGTCAATCCACATACTAGTCTCAATGCATCATTGTTGTCCCATCAACAATGATACTCGACTAGAGACATTTAAGAACAATGATACTAATTATAATTATATAATCTCATGTTCAAGTCACATACTTGAAACTATATAATTTGTATCACTATTCTAAGGAATTTTATTATGTTAACAATTATATTACGCAGTAAATAAAACCATAATAAAATCATTTATTTATTCAATCAATAATAATATCAAATGTTAAGCAATTATATCAAATAATTGGCCTCTAGGGCATAAACTCTAACAGAGGGGGGGGCATGGACCAAAATTTTGCACATGCTATATATTAATACATATATATATATATATATATATACACACACACACACACACACACATATGTATATGTCTAATAATAGTAGTTTATAATAGCAGTCCAAAAATTTTTACATGCGCTCCATAAATTAAAAAGTAGAATAAATTTAATTTTACAATGAAATTCAAATAAAAGAACTTAAAACACAATCAAATCTAGGTCGCTACTTGAGGTTAAAGAATGATCACAAAAACCAAGTTCTTTATTTACCAAATTATTTTTTCAAACATTTTATATTTTTAAACATCATTAATTTACTTCAGAGACTCTCCCCTTTGTTGATTTCTTTATGGATTAATTTTCTTTGTTCTATTTTAAAAATTGATATTTTCATATAAAAAATAATATTTCTGTGACGCCCCTAAAATAGGTATACAACACTCATTCTGAGTCGCCAAAATACATGGTACAGAAACAACTACATCTTTACTATTACAACATAAGAACTGTGAGTTTAAATACAAATATTGTCATCTAGACAATACCACACTCAAATAAGTCCTCGTTACAATTATTGATATATTATTTCACAAAAATGGTGAGGACTACTTAAATAACTTCTAGAATCATCATTACATACCCCGACTAGTACTCGCTACATTCTCGCCTCCTGAGAAAAATGGAACAAAAAGGAAAAGGGTGAGCTCAACTAGCCCAGTAAAGAACAAATTATCTTTAGTCTTCAACAGGGAAAAATATAATAGAATACAATAGACAACAAGTTTTAAATCAATATTCGCAGCGGAAAACAATAATTCATAGAAGAGTTACGTAGAGAATGAAATCTACTATTATCTATGAATTTAAAAGTTCATCATCAATATTTTATCCATGTAACATCAATCAATATTCATCTTTGCACTACAAGCCAAAGATATTCATCAGTTGGTCATGTTCATCTCAACACCTGTTCATCTTTGCACTACGGGCCAAAGATATTCATCAGAAATCATTCATCTTTGCACTACAGGCCAAAGATATTCAGTTATATCATCATTTAGGACTGAGGATGATGAAAAATATTTTAAATGAAACGAATCCAGTGAAACAAAATAACAAATATTAAGGATTCGTATTTCGATTTATCCATGTCCAAAAATACCTTATAAATAATCATAGTGAAATAAAATTCAAGAATGATCAAAACATGGATACAATCAAAGCTAGTATCCATAATAGATATTTTGGACGAAAAGAAGAAAATTTTATTTTTCGGTGAATAGTAACTCGTGAATAGTAATTCATGAATAGTAACTCGTGAATAGTAACTCATGAATAGTAACCCCGACATGAAAAAGTTCTAAATTTAATAAAAAGTTTTAACTAATATTTCGGCATAATGATATTGAAGAAATAATATCATTTACGAAGAAAATAACATCCCTTACCTCAAAAGAATATTATTTCTGGCTAGACTACTGGATATAGTGCTGAAGGGAACTTGCACCGTATAACAACACTCAAAGTATACTCACAAGAATACGCTCAATGTATCGAGAGAAAAAGAGAGAAAAGATTTCAGTTTCTGGTGTGGTTTTCAATTCTAACCTAAGCACCCTATTTATAGGAAAATGCTTAGAACACCAAAGTAGAAAATTTAATAAAATATATTATTAATAATAAAATTCATACGCATCCTTTGAAATTAGTTTCTAACATTTCCCACATGCACACCTTCTAGAAAAAAACGTTTTTCTTTTATAAAACAATTAAAACTTTTAAAAATCAATTATTTCGGAACTTCGGAACTTCAATAATTCATAATAAATAGCTCTTTTATCAGAAAATTTGAATCTCGCGAGTTTTTATAGGAAATTCAATTCTCTACAACTTTGCAGAAGAAAGTTTTTCTAAATTCCAAACAGAAATTGACCGAAATTCATAAACGGACGATTTTGCAGTCTATAATAAATTTTCGGTCAAGAATTGTGTTCACCAACACACCAAACATGTGTTAAACATTTAATCCAACAAAAATACTCTTCCTCCTCATTTATTCATATATCCCACATTCATTATAAAAATATCATCATTATTATATTATAATAATATAATAAAATATTATTTTATCAGAAAATATAAAATATCAATTTTCAACAATTGTCACTTTAAAATTTTCTCCATCTATATCCACATAAAATGAATATTTTCTTTATCATATAAATCAATAATTAATTATTCACAAATAATATTACAAAATCACAATACTGACAACCAGACAGTTTCCAGGAAAGAGGGGGTTTTCCAATAAGGATTTCTCCTTACTAGCGCGCAATTAGGTGACCAAACCTCTCCTTAGACAGAATTTTCTAGACATTGCCAATAATGTTATCTAATAATATTATTCAGATAATATGAATTATTGTTCCGATAATGAAAAATACTGTGTAGTGACAATTATTGAAACAACAGTAATATAAAATATCAATGCAGCAATTATTGAATCAATAAAATAAAATATTGAACAGTAATTATTGTAACCATTATTGAGTAGTGCCTTCTTACATAAGAATCAATAATTGGTGCAATACTGTGTGCTACTGTGTTTTAACCACCGGGTATTCCAACAGTATTAACGGTAACAACTACACCGTTATTTATAAACAACTTATACTTGTCGTTTTCTTCATCCAATCGCTTTCCGTTATGGGGCCCACACAAAGCTGCGCCGTCGTACGAATATTCACCGACAACAAGAATATTCCTCGGCCAAACAAATATTCTCCGACAACAATGAATATTTTAGAACCACTTGTTTATTTAAAATATTTGCGCATTTTACCCATAACTAACCTCATTAATCAATTTAACCCTTACTATTTCAAAATAATAAATAGAGGAAATTAAATTTTATTTATTAATAATTTGGGGTCTTACAATTTCTACATGAATCCCTCTGGTGTATTTCTACATGAAATAAAAAAATAATAATTCTACAAAAATTTTGATATTGACCAAAATTTTGAGACGTTTTCAAACTATGCAGAATCGCAGGATACAGTTACCTCCTCTCAGTCATACAGTCGAAAGAAGCACTTCAGGCGTCAATAAATAATTTTTTTTACTGATTTATTTTGACCTTCCTTTAAAAACGTTCTGATTCCGCCACTGTATAAGAGACCTAATGCCCGCAGTATTAAAGTAAGGATTAGACCTTTAAGTTTAATAGTGCAGAGATTGCCAGCACCTGAACATTCCCCCACAAATGTTCAGAAAAAATATTACTCATGTCCGCTAGAATAACTAGCGGACGACGAGTTTATTTTTTAAATCCTGGCCGTTAATAAATGTAATGGAATGTAAAGATAGTATTTGCTCATTTTTAATTCATAACAAATACATGTTACAGATTATTCTCCATATATATATATATATATATATATATATATATATATATATATATATATCATGTATTTCATAATGTTCACCTTACAAATGATTGTTTGCATAAATAAAAGAAAGTCTTTTAAGTAAGAAAGAGTATTTGGAAGGAGAGGAGAGGAAGGAAAAGGCCGGCCGGCCATCTCCATCCACATCTGAAGCCCCACTTGGTTATTATCGTCAAGTAATATCCAAACAACACACAATTGAAATAAATAATCCTATACTATATAGTAAAAATAATATATTATCAACACACATATATTAAATAATAATAATAATAATAATAATATATTTTTGAGTTAAAAATAATTTTAAATATCAATTTTATTATTACATTCAAATGAGAGAGTATTACTTACTAGATAAAAAATAGTTAAAAAATTAAATTTATATTTCACACGTATTTAAGTAGGGACGGATGGAATACGTACTAACAAAAACAACCGCCACCTTGACGCCTCCTGCCCCTGCCCTGCATGCCCACTTAATTCTTCATTTCTCTCTCCTCTGATCCCCCTCCATTTTCTTCTTCTATCCATGACATGTGAATTCTTTCTATTTTTCTCTCTCATTAATTTATTCCATATCTAGCTCTGATCATCGTACGCACCGAAATACAAAAACTGATATATATACATAGAGAGAGAAAGAGAGAGGGAGAGAGAGGAAAAGAGAGAGTGGTAGCTGGCTTCTGTTTGTTGTAATTAATTAATTCAAATTCGTCATGCAGAAATGATGAAAGCATCAAACCAAACAAAACAGTTTGTCCCAAAATGTTTCTTTTTCTCTCTCCTCCTCTCCATTCTTCTCCTCCTACTTGTTTCTCTCCAATCCCACCCCCAACGCCACTTACCCAACCACCCGCCACCGTCCTCCACAAATGCCGACATCCGAATCCGACCCGGATACTCATCCTACGACGCCTACATCCAGCGCCAGCTCAACAAGACCCTTAACCCCAAACTCCGCCAAATATGGACCACCCGTGACTGGAACCGAAAGATTAATGTCTTCTCCAGCTTCTTCTCCGACTTGAGGGAAAAACATCTCCTCTCCAACTCCTCCAAAGCTCTCTGCGTCGGAGCCCGGGTCGGCCAGGAGGTTGAGGCTCTTAGACGAATCGGAGTATCCGACTCGGTCGGTATTGACTTGGTTCCGTACCCGCCCCTCGTTATTCGGGGCGACTTCCACAACCAACCATTCGAAAACGGGACTTTCGACTTTGAGTTCTCGAATGTGTTTGACCACGCGCTATACCCGGACAAATTCGTTGGAGAGATCGAACGGACGTTAAAGCCGGGAGGGATCTGTGTTCTACACGTGGCGATATCTAGACGGTCGGATAAATACTCGGCCAATGACTTGTACAACGTTAGAGGACTGAAATCTTTGTTTCGCCGGTCGGAGTGTCTACATGTCCGGAAAGTTGACGGGTTCGGGTTGGATACGGAAGTGGTTTTCAGGAAAATGAAGTTAAAACAAAGGTCATTATTAATTTGATTTTTTATTTTACTGTTGTTGTTGTTGTTAGTCTTTGGTTGGTGGACATATAATCATGATGATTGTCATCAGCTTAACCTGTTTATTGGATCGGAGTAGTAAATTTTTTATTTTTTTTTAATGATATTATTTTGGTTTGTGCGCGAGTGTAAATAATTATAATTATAATTATAATAAAATAAGAGCCAAATAATTTAATGATGTTGGTGACGTGACCTCATTTACATAATACTCCCTATATAACTTGTATTTGCAATTGAGAATTGAGATTCAGTGCTTTGCCATTAATGAAAACTAATTAAGAGATTTTAGTTTTTTAAATTATGTTTATTTATAACGTACTGTAGTGAGTATTATTTTAATTTTATTGACCGAATTAATATTCTGTAAATACGTACTACTTAATTTAGCTTGTAATTTTATTAACTTGTATTAATCGATTGTTTTGTTTGTAGGTGATTTAAGAGTTGTTTTGAAAAATGAGATGTTCGTGTTTAAATTTTGAAATCCAAATGAACGTAAATTAATTTTTTTAAATATTTCTTTTAGTTTCAAAAGAAAATTCGATCTTTTATTAATACAGATTGTTGTTGATAGCAGACTGATTAAATTAGATTAGGACATTAAAACCACGTGGTAGCTAAAGAAGACTTCCATTGGAATTGGTTTCTACGAGATCCTGTACAGGTGCACCCTTAAGAATGAATCTATAATTAACTTACTAAAGCAGATCTCCTATATATATATATATATATATATATAGAGGTGATTAAGTGTACATGCACCTTTAATTTAGGAGTGAAGAATATTGAATCTATATTTAACTTACTTGTTAAGGCAGATCCTATATAGGTGATTAAGTGTAGATGCACCCTAAATTTAGAAGTGAAGAATGAATCTATACTTAACTTACTAAGGCATATGTATTACTCTTTTGAAATTTGGCCACCCGAATTGTTTCAAATAATATATATTTATAACATTATCGGTTCAATAACGATAACGATTCAACTATCAATAATCCATTCCTAGCCGAGTATGAAATCATCATAACACCATAAGCTCGTTAATTTTTTCAGTTGAGAGAATTATGATTTGTGTCGGTAGACTCGTATCGTATGAATGTGTATTACCGAATTTATTTATGTACAAGAGTCTGAAGTGATATCAAGAAAATATTAAACACTTGTAAATAAAAAAGGTGAAGAGAAGAAATCAGTATCAGTTAATCACAGAACATAGTAAATCCCAGAGAAATTCAATACCTTTTTGATGATAAAATGTCAGTTCATTGGCAGTAGAAAGGTGGACAATTACAACTAGTATTATTTTCAGACATCCATATGAATTCTGAAATGAAGGTACATACATGAAAAGCTAGCTACAAATAAACAATCAAGATTTCATCTTGTTGATCTGATTGAGAGCTGGTTGTAGAATATTGTAGAGCACCCAAAGAATAGCAGGGGCTACCACAATCAGCAGAAGTTGACCCCTGTTGTCACTTCCGGCGGCAGCCTCCGCTGCTATCGTAGCAATCTGTTCACTGGCCGCCGATGCCTCGGGCGTCGAAAAGAATCCTCCCGATGCAGCCAAGCCACCGCCTAGCCCAAGCCCAATGATGACCCCTTTGCTGTTGGCCATCTTGTTGATTTGATTCAGGGCCGGCTGCAGGATATTGTAGAGCACCCAGGCTATGGCCGGAACTATTGGCAGTAACAGAGCTAAGCCACGGTTATCTCCTCCTTCCGCTAGTTCTGCAATTTGTTGTGCGGCCATGGCGGCGTCACACGAGCTCAGGGTTGAAAATATTGCACCGGCTATGGCGGTTCCAGCTAGTGATGAAGTTGTCAATTGAAGGCCGGTGAGGGGTTTTGGGAGGTTTTGGAGGGAGATGATTAGTTTTGTGGACTTGGAATTAAGATTGTTATTGATCAATTGGGGTTTGGGAGATGATGATGATGATGAAATGCACTTGGCATTTAGCATCGCCATTGTTGCTATGGTTGTGGCTGCCATTGCTAATTTGCAGTTAGCTTGGAGGAGGAAAATGAAAATGTCGAATGTATTATGTGCTGGAGGAGGAGGAGGAGGAATGGAAGGGCAATGGGAGATCCAATAGATAGATAGGGAGAAATGGGAAAGTCTATATTGTTCTCTTATCCAGGGAATGTGATTGGGGAGATCATGTCCTCATATTTCATACCCCACTCCAATCCTTTCTTATCACTTCCCTTCTATCCATCCCCTCAACTAGGACGGACTAGGATTGAAGTTCAAGTTGCTGCATCCAAATTAATTTCAAATGTTTTCCTGGGCCACAGGCTTTGTGATTTTTTTGTTAATGGATTTGGACTATATATACAGGTTGAGAGAGAGGAGAAAAACCCAATTGAATTTGGATGTAGTAGAAATGTCATGAGCTAATGGGCTTGTTGTATAAACTTCACTTTCGGAGTCCGTCCATGGCTGTGGATGTTCTTTTTCCCCTTTTGTTGAATACTAACATTTTTTTCTTGAGCACAAATTACCAACAAATTTAATCCTTTTGTCTGAGATCACTTTTCATATGTTTCTATTTTAAATATCATGATTATTATGAGTATTTGTTACTAATTGTTAAGTGTAAGACATCAACTGATTCTAATGGGCCGATAACTGTGTTGCTGATGAGTTAATTAAATTGTTTTTTTATTTATTTAGTCGGATTCAAAGTTAACTTCACGGTAAGTTGGTCAATTGATTAATACAGTGCTGACACGTAAAAAGAGATCACCTCTCGACTTACGTGTCGACACTGTATTAGTCAATTGACCAAAATTAACTTCATATTAACCACTTCCATTAAAGTCTATAGCAAAAGTCGTTGTGGTAACTCATTTTTCTGATTTTATGTTTTCTTTTACCTTCCAAGTTTTTGTAAAAAAAAAAGAAGAAAGAAAAACTCCTAAAAAAGGAGAAAGAAATAAAAAAAATTATTATTATTTTAGGTAGTTTTAAGTTAAATGTCTATTTATCTTAGTATTAATTATCATATTTATTTTCTTTGTGCATATTTACGGAGTAAAAAATTATGTAATTAAATTAGAAATTAAATATAAATAATTTTATTATTTCAATATCTTTCTTAATATGAAGTCCATCAAAAATAAGAAATGAGGAAAATCCTAATCGAGTAAAGTTGATAATGGGACTCCATTATACACCTCACTGGTCGCAACGATATTTTTTCGCATCAACTCACTAGCCGTGTAGTACTTGTAAACTCAGATATTTTCTTTCTTTTAATCCTCTACTATAATATTTCATGTAGATTGTAGAGTATATCCCCATTTTTTGCCCTCCTTTCCACCATTTTTAAACTGAGAAGAACGAAATTACATGTATATATCATCCCCGCATCATCCAACCACCTCTATCCTTTCATGGCTACCATTCTCATTCTAGGGTTTACATAAACCCAATCCCATTTCCGGCATATATAAAAACCCAAATCCTATATCAAAATGATACTTTCTCTCTCGCTAGGACCAAACCTGGTTCTCCCTCCGTTCCCTTCGCCAACCACAGCCATTACTGATCCTTTCTTTCGTAATAATCGAATTCATTTCGGTTCTTTATCCTATCACAAGCCCATTCTTCATGGTACCCTCGCTGTGGCCAGGTTCGGGTTGGGTCAGCTACCCGATCCAGACACTGCACAACTTCTAATTAAAGACTTGTTTGGCAGAGCCGAAGGATTTCTTTATACTGTAGCAGATGCTGCCGTTTCTGCTTCTCCTCCTCCGGATTCTGTTACTAGCTCCAAACAGAGCAGTGATTGGCTTTCCGGGATTACTAATTACATGGAAGCTGTTCTCAAGGTCTCTAAAGTTTTTAATTTTTTATTTCTTAGAGTAATGAATAGTTGATTATTTGTAGTCTGTTAGTAATAGCTTTATCCTGAGCCAGTATGAAGAATTCAGATGTGAGTGTTAGAAGTAAACTATCAAGCACTAACCAGCTCTTTCATGTTTTTAGCAATTATGTTGGATAAAAAAATAGAAAACTCAAATTGATGGTTCTAAGCCAGCCCACTTAAGATTTTGAGGTATATCATAAACAAAAACAAAAATAAAAAAGAAAGAGAAAATTTTTGTGGGAGTGTGAGATGCAAGTCAGCAGCAAAGAGACTACTTGGACTAATTGATGTTAATAGATATGTAATTTGAGACAATTTTGTTTATGTTAATAAGTTATTGCTTCAAACTTGAGGTTATTAAAAAGGAATATAATCTTGTTATGCTTCAGCAATCATGTGTATATTAATAATTGCACCGAGCTTCAAGGGTATGGATTTTACGCATTCAAGAATATCACAACTGATGACTATGAATCAATTCTGCTTCCCTCTCCTTCTGTCTCTGTCTCTCCCTCTCCCTCTCCCTCTCTTACATGTTTATTTTATTATACGTAATCGTGTCTGCTCATATGGGATATGACAACAAATAGTTCTTTCAATTCAGGTTTTGAAGGATGGGCTCTCTACTTTACATGCTCCTTACGCATACGGTTTTGCAATTATTCTCCTTACGGTACTTGTAAAGGCTGCCACCTTTCCTTTAACAAAGAAACAGGTTTGTCTCATTCTAGTTCACTCCCTTAAGGTTACAATTAGATGCTGTTGAATTTTTTGTCCTACTTTCAATTGTCGTCTGAAACTACTGTGAAGGTGGAGTCTGCAATGGCTATGCGGTCTTTGCAACCTCAAATAAAGGCTATTCAGCAACGGTATACTGGTGATCAGGTTACTTTTTGTTCTCCCTCTTCTCTTATGGAATGTTCTTTTTTAACCAAAGACTTTAAGCCACTAGACACAAGAGAAACGAGGGACTATTTGTGGAATATCTTGTAGTGATCCTTGACTGATATTTACATTCCAGAAATTTGTAGCTAATTGGTTATTTGTGATACAATTCAATGATATACTTTTTTTGTTCTTGTAGGAGAAAATTCAGGTTGAAACTGCTCGATTGTATAAATTAGCTGGGATAAATCCACTGGCAGGTCGATAGGTTTTCCTATTATGGTCTTTCTGAAAGTTCATGTTCATATGAGAAACACAAACACCAACTGACGATTTAATACATAGTTATAAATCAGGGAATGGTTGGGATTTGCCATTGATATAAATTTGATTTTTTTGGTGATTTTTGTATGCAATTATATCCATCATTCCATTTTTATTTGTAGTGACTGATTTGTATACTAAAAGAGGCATGGAAATTTTGTTGCTCTCTTTCATTAATTACTTGTCAAATGAATAATTCTTTTAATGTAGCTTGCATACAACATAACATTAAGGTTTTTCAGAATGACATATCCGCTACGTAGATAAATTAGAGGTTATGAATTTGTGTAACATAATTTATTGAAGGATTTAATTACTCACAGTCTCCTCCATCATAGAATGATATGAAATCCATGGTGAAACATTGGCACAACCAAAATAGGAAAAAACGACAGTTAGAAATAACCAAATTAAGAACATATTTAAACTTATTCCCCTCAAGAATAAAGGCGGTATTATGTTGCAGTGTATGAATGCCGTGTGCTTATGTATGAAGAAACTCAGAAACACAGGAAATAGGGCTCAGAACCTGCTTGAATGAGTGGATGTTCGTTGTTTGGATCATCCCGTTGGGGATATTGGACTTATCCCTTGGGGACTCATCCTTGTATGTACTTGAATGCATGTGGGCCAGGAGGTGTTCACTCGTTTATGTGAGTATAATAGTATTGGTTTGTATGCTGCACAGGATATAGAAGAGAATGTGCAGTAAGAAAATAGACGCCTTTGAAAATTTTGGGGTTTGATTTTTATCATTCCATAAAATAGATAGAGGCAGATGAATTTGATTTGCATTCTAAGTATTGCATTAACAACCTAACCTTTTCTTCTCCTTGCCTCTTCAATAATGGGTCTGAAAGAATTTGTCTTCCAATCTTTAACCAAAAGGAAGAGTACTCTTACTTTCATAGTTGTCCTATGGACAATTTGGAAATTCAGAAACAAGAGTATATTGAGTCTATCTGTCCTACTCTTTTTGAATCGAATCGTTCCATTTTCACCCTTCTTTCTAGCCTTGAACAAGCCTTTCCTCTTGCTACTGCTATTAAAAATGTGTCCTTGCAACTCCTTGTTATATGTAAAAGTCCATCAGTGGGGTGGCTAAAGCTCAATATAGATGCTAGTATAAAGCATAAACCTTCTTCTGTTGCTATTGGTGGTTTAATTCTAAATGAATCAGGGAGATGGAGCAATGGATTTTATGGAAGAATTGGGACCTGCAATCTTTTGTCTGCTGAATTTTGGGTCCTTCGTGAAGGACTTACTCTGGCATGGAATATGAGAATACCCAATATTGAAGTTGAAACAGATTCAGAAGTTGCTGTCAAGATTATTAATGATGGTGACATTAGGGATCATCCTGATGGGAGCCTCATTGCTGATTGCCGCCAACTCTTGAGGAGGCCTTGGAATGCTAAGCTTTTATTCACTAAAAGGGATGGAAATAGATGCGCAGACACACTTGCAGAGATGGGGCATAGTTCTAATTATGTTATTTGTAGTACTAAGGGGCCTCCTGTTGAAATCCTAGCATTGCTAGAAGTTGATTGTAGTGACTATTTCTTATTGAGTTTAGGCCTTAATGGCCTCCTTTGCACCAAAAATAAAATAAAATAAAGGACACAGATTTTTAAGAATTGGTTGAGATTGAAGCTTAAACATGGGAGATTTGTAATATTTTACCTTTTTTTTTTTATAATGCTTTGGTAGTGTGTCATAAGATCTACTTTACCTTCAGACAAAAGGTAAAACAGATCTTAAATTGGGGAACAAGGTCCAGAATGTGATAAAAGGAAGCCCGCTAGTTGCATGACATGATGACTCCTGGAGTCAAATAGTAGACCCTTGCAAAAACACCTATTCGATAAATTTGTGTGCTTACGGTTTACATCATCTTTGTAGGTAATAAACTCTTATGTTTGTTGCAACAGGATGCCTTCCTACCCTTGCCACCATCCCTGTATGGATTGGGCTGTATAGAGCCCTTTCTAATGTTGCTGATGAGGTAATTAATTTTATGTTTTTGTCTCTTTCAACATGCTGTTGCTTCAAATTGTTACTGCTTGAATTATCTTACGTTTATAATGGGACATTTATTTCCTTATTAAGGGACTCCTATCAGAAGGCTTCTTCTGGATACCCTCCCTTGCTGGTCCAACAACAATTGCTGCTCGACAAAATGGAAGTGGGATCTCTTGGCTTTTTCCTTTTATAGTGAGTCTTCATATTATTATACATACATCTGACATCTTTTATTGATATGATTCTTGAAGACTTGAACATACTATCTTATGCTCGTCATATCGTGTTTCATATATTACTGAAAATCTGTTGTTATATGGGCTCCAAGTGCACAATATTTTAAAACTGTTGTCAATAGTATACTGGATCTGGAAACAATCTCTATGAGCAACAAATTAGTCCAGATTATAACCAGTTTGCTTCTAAGTGAGCTTGATTTCTGACTCTAAAATTTCATCTGTAAATACTCTGTGATCAACATATTTAGGGTAAAGTATAATGCTTCTTGCATAATAAATCAGTAGAATTTATGAATTTATCTATGATGCCATTGAAGTAATTTTCATCTTTCGGGGCTTGAAATTCTTTACAGGATGGTCAACCTCCTCTTGGATGGTCGGATACCTTGGCGTATCTTGTCTTACCTGTGTTACTGGTTGTCTCTCAGTACATCTCTGTTCAAATTATGCAGTCATCACAGGTAATTATTTGATTATAGATTTTTAATTGTGTTTAAATCTTAATATTCCATTATCCTAGTATTGTATATTTCTGTGCTACATGAAATGTATGTTTTTGCATCATTTGGTGCTTTAACCTGTGTGTTTTATTACATGATTGAACATTCATGTACCTTCCTTTTTCTTCTATGAATGGTTGTGTGGTCTTCATTTGATTACTTCTGTGAAAAATATTAATTTTTGCTTATAGGTGTAGGTATCATATATTATGGTTGATTGAACTGAGCCTTTTTATTGGGCCAGCTTTCTTATTCTTTGTTGTACTGCTTTCAATTCCAGTGAAATTCTTACTAACCCATTCATTGATCTCCCCTCCATGACTAGATTAGTATACTTTTAATTCGGGTTAAATGCTTTTTACCTTACTGTTCTTTAGGTCAACTTTCAAATGTCTAACTATACTTTTTTTCTTACAATCAACTAACTAAACTTTAATTTACTTACAAAAAGTCAGAAAATCCGTCAAATAAGGTTGGCTTTAAACAGTTTGTCACATCTTATTCCACATAAGAGAGAGAAAGCTGACATGGAACTCTCATGTATGATGTAGCCACTCTTGAGTCTTGAGTGGAAATGAAAGAAAATTAAGACTAAAATGAAAGAATTTTTTTTTAAAAAAAAATTAACAAAAAACATGGGATTTTTTTTACTTATTTTTGCAATTAATAGAAAATTATTATTTTAGGTAATTAATAGCAAATATAATTAATTAGGTAATATGCTGAAATTAAAAAACTTTTCACTATAAATTCTTATCGTCTTTGTATACATACATAAATATAAATTCTTATTGACTTTATATACATGCATTCTTACTTGGAAAATTAATGAATTATGTGTAGTAAAAATGATTTTTCTTAAATTAAATTTTAACATTTAAAATAGCTGGATTAAAGGGAAAAAATAAAGTCCATGGATAAAAGAAATTTATTTAATATTAAATAATTAAAATTTTGTGATGGGTTGTAGTTATTGTTCATCTTCTTCTTACGGAATCTTACCAAACACTATCACCAACAACCTTGCAATCTCCACCAGCTACACCACCCTAACCTTGTACCACCACTATCTAGCCGTTGCAACCCCCCCCCCCCAATTGTACCACTAACATCAGCGCCCCTAATTATTCAATCATACCCAATTGATAAAATCCTAGAAATAGAAAGCACCACCATACCTATCAATTGAAAGTATCAAAAACTAACTCCCTAAAAACCACCAACATATCCAGAAATCAAATACATCAACACACCTCAGAAATTCACAAATTGTTGATAGTAACCACAAAATTTTTAAAAAAAAACATGAAGATGGATCGGGAAGAAGATGAACAGTGCTATAAAGTTTGTGGAAGAGAAATTCAAATGAGGCCTTTCACTCTCTTTGGGAGATTGGTAATGTATTGCATTAACAAATCTTGGATTCAAATGAGGCCTTTCACTCTCTTTGGGAGATTGGTAACGTATTGTATTAACAAATATCGGGTAAGAAATTAGCTTTGAATTTTTTACATCTACACCTTGAAACAAATCGGAGCTTTGCATCACTCTCTTTCTTTGTCTTGGTCTTTGTTCTTCTCTAATGAGTTTTAGATCTGGAAAATAAATTAGATATTTTCTTGTTAATGGGTGGGTTTTGGGTAGTAGTTTGTGGGTTATGGGTCAATTATATCCAAGTTAATTTATTATTTTAATTGGGATAAAATTGCCACATTAAAATGTATGTTTTAAATTGAAAAAATTAAGCCACGAAAGTGTCATGTCAAAGTTCTGTTAAAAATTTAACAACCCAAGACATAATTTGAGATTTATGCAAGTAAATTAAAGTTTATTTAGTTGACTGTTAGAAAAAAAGAAGCATAGTTAGATATTTGTAAGTTGACCTAAAGTACAATGAGGTAAAAAACATTTAATCCCTTTTAATTCTTAATTTTTTTAAAAAAATATGCAGAAGACAGTTCATACACTATTTGGTATGTAAGCATAAGTTATCAGTTAGATTATGGATATTTGAATGTATTCGAGTCTTCAACTGAGTGATAATTTGTAATGCTTTTACTTCATATCATTACCTTATATGTAAACTCAAAATTGTATCTTTTGAATTTTGCATGCATCTTTCATCCACCCCCTTCTCGTTTTACATGCCAACTTCTCTGGGCATGATGAGCTTCGTATGGTTACTTATATCTCTATTTAGGGTTTTCTGAATGAATCAAGTACCTCATTTTAGTAATGTTTATTTGACAAACTTATGCTTTTTGCTTTTACAGTACATGAATCACTCGTTTGATACTGGATTTATTTATTTATGTCTAATAACTACCTGTCTTTTTTAACATCCAGAGTGATGATCCAAACCTAAAGAGTTCTCAAGCCATAACCAAGTTCTTACCATTATTGATCGGTTATTTCGCTCTTTCAGTTCCTTCTGGGCTAAGCCTTTATTGGTGAGCAGTTCGACTCTTGACATTTATGAATATTATCGTATTTGGTTGCAGAATCTATGGTCTCAAATGTAAAGTTATTTTCTATTTTGTGCAACTCTCATTTTGAATACTCCTTTGTTAAGGGAATAAGCAGGATAAGAAGAGAAAAAGTGGAGGGGGGGGGGGTAATCTATGTTTCCCATTCCTATCAATATGTGAAACATACCAATAGCACAAGATTCAAGGTTTTTGAACTCATTCAATAGTTATTTATAGTGTGACAAAAACAAAGCACTTAATAAAATGAAATAAATCTAATAATTTTTAATAGTTAAGTTCTATTTCTGAACTAAATACTGGTAAATATCTGGTAGTAAATGAAATTATAATTATCACTATAATTTCATGTTTATTTATTGAATCAATATTAAAACTTAACGCCAGCATTTGTAAGACTAAAAATATTAGTTTAGTTAATGTACTTGACATTTAGAGTTCCAATTATGATTTTATCATATATATCAGATTTGTAGTCAATTTATGAATATATGATATCGATTAACATATCTTTGTTGAAGACCAAATAAAGTGCGACTTGTTAACATCTCTGAAAGGCATTGGAAAGCTCTATCCGGGGTTATCCCATTCTTAGTAATGGGATTATACATACAAGTGAAAAAAAAGCTAGAAAATTTTGTCCTCTTTTAACCATTCTCTCTGCAAATATAAAAGAATCATAAATCATGGTTTTATCCAGGTTGACAAATAACATATTGAGCACAGCACAACAAGTATGGCTTCAAAAACTGGGAGGTGCAAACAACCCAGTAAACCAACTTAGTAATGATAGTATTACGAAAGAACCAACCAAGATTCAGAAATCCAAAGTTGAAAAAAGCACAATCAAGATGACACCGATAGGAGGAGAAAAGCGGACTCCAGAAGGGGCCCGTCCTGGTGACAGGTTAATACTTAATAGTTGATTTGTCAATTGTCACACACACTAGCTACATCTTTATTTTTTTCAAGTATCCTGCATTTGCTTTAAATCTTAAGCTGTTGAGTTTTTCCAGATTTAAACAGTTGAAGGAGCAAGAGGCAAGGAGAAGACAACAAAGAGAGGAAGAAAAAAGAGAAGCCATTGAGGCTGCAGGAAATGATCTTCAAATAACAAACGGCGAACTCGAGAAAGAAGCTTATTTAGTTGAGAGGGAAGATACAAAAGTGGAGTTACGTAATACTAATGATGTGTCTACCACTGGGAATTCTTCTAATGGTGAATATAATGCTGTGAATGGCAACTATTCTCCTTCGGAGTCTAAGGAAGACCAGAAGATTTCTATCCATAGGATGGAAGACGGTGAAATTTCCAGTCATTCCAATAATGGGAGGGATCATCAGCATCTCTATGAGAATGTGGAAAAGGTAGACTTTGCAATCTATGGGACAGAAAATTCCAATTCATATCGTGGTTATGATTTAGGATTACCATAAGCTGAGTAATTTTAATTCTCTTGCAAGAAATTTTATTTTTTGCTTTCCAAGTTTGGTTTTGGTTTTTTCGGTCAAATGTCCTTGTTTTTGTTTTGTTTTACTCCGGTATTTATCAACTACACTTGTTGATGTTAAGTGATATGATCTGGTTGGGATTTGTGAATTGAGAAGCTTGTTGTGAACGTGCAATTTTTCTGATTCTGTCTCTCATTGCCATAAGAGGATGGTTTAATTTATATCAGTTTATAGTATGTGGGAAAGATAAGATTGGGAAGTAGATCCACAGCACTTTGTGCTTCCTGTTGAGGAAGGTTTAAATTATTATGTTCCCTAAAGAAAAAGTTGAATGGTTGTGGTAGGTAGATACTGAATATGGATGGTTAGTTTTACCTTCTGAACATGGATCCGAACTAACATGGCTAGGGCAGTGGTGGTTAAATTGCTGTTCGTTTCTACTTTAGCATCAAACTTTCCTTTATATGTGTATTATGGTATGTTCTCCCCCCCCCCCCCAACCCTAATAATGGTTATATTTGATGCTCGTTTCATTTCCTTGTGCTTTGTTGACTTTTAAACATGATGAATTTTTGCAATAAACTATATCTTTTTCCTTCCTCTTTCTTTTGAATCTTAAACATTCTTCTACACCTAAGTTTCCTGGAGCAATTAATGACCATTGTACCTTCTTCTACATCATATTTCCAGGAAGAAGCAGTTGCTACTTTGGGCAGGGGAGAAAATAAGCTTTCTGGCGAAGACAACAAAATCAGGACAGAAGTGAGTGACGGTCAAAATTAGAAGGTGAGTTGAAATTAGATTATTTACACAAAAGTAACAAGAGCATGGAGCAACTTGCTTCCATTCCATGACAGATGTTATGCAGTTGTATTCCAAGGATCTCACTATTTATAGGTGAGAGGTTGGAGTTGGTTGGGTGTAAATTGTTAAAAAACAATAATGATGAGAAAATAGGAGATTTTTGATATTTTGTGGCATGTCATGTTAAACTGTAGGCCATAAAATGTAAAAAAAGTTTGTACTTGGGTTTTCTTCTCTAAACAGCTCGTTCGTAGAATTCAGTTGTCGAAGTAATTGGCAGGCAGTAGTGAAAAGGAATAAACAAAAAGAAGTTTCAAGTATATGGCAGGCGGCTAATGCATTGTTAATGACTCACGTCAAGGGTGTTAGATCATAGTCAACTTAAATTTGTGTAGTGATTGATTGGTTTGCTAGATGTGGTCAGGCTAATTCCATGGAATACACAAAGCTCAATTCAATTCTTGACGTACACGTTGAACCCGGCAAATTTAAACATAAAATGTGTTAGTTTTGATTCTTATGAATTCTTCTATGTTCTGAAATACAACACGAGCTGTAATTAGTGTTTTTAGTTGATTGGAAAGGAGCAGTTATTATTATTATTATTATTGTTATTATTATTATTATTATCTATTGATGAATAGTCAGTCGTAGGGTTTTAGCCTTGCAAGTAATCATAATATGATAATAATACTATCCATCTATCTATCTATCTAGTTTTAGTCATATGCTGCATGTTGTTTTAGTCGTGGAGGGATGGGAATTAGTGGAGGAATGGGAATGGGAATGGGAATGGACTTGAAATCATGATTTCTAAGTTGTATACATTCCATTTTCATTTATTATACTTCTTCACCCACAGAGATTGCACTAGTTAAATGTCAACAAACAATTTATATTTGCCAAATGGCCTAATAATTACAAGAAAGAAATAAGCAAGGCTAACTAATAAGAGTTTTGCTACAAAATTGCGAATTATTGATAATACTTATTTCAGGAAAATAGAGAATTATATATCATTTTTCGAGAGGGATTGAGAGGAGAATAATTAAGAAAGAAAATGACTACTAGTATTTAACTAGCACTCCACCACTTTCTCTAGCACTACAAGTATTTATGCATCCGACTAATTATTAATGTATACATAAAGTAAACGATAATTTAAAAATACTTGATATTTCCTAAAGCCACTTACCTCAATGTTGCTAAACACAAAACTAAAAGCGAACGTCTTTTCTTCTTCTTTGTTTTGCACTATTCCAAAGTCAAATAGTTTTTTCGTTCTTTTCTTTTTCTCTCGTTATTTAAATATATTTAATTTCTTTGCAAAATAGGTTACCAAGTAAAAGATTACCAAGTAAAAGAGTCTTTTTTAAAATTAAAAATTTATTACAACTTAAATGACTCATTATATCTTTATTCTTATATTTTTTAGATATGTGCTAATAATAATCTTTTCATTATCTATATGTATATATATTTTTACTATTATATTATTATTATTATTATTTTTAAATCCGGATATTACACTTTCCTTCTCGAATAATACTAATGACAAAAATTATTTTATAAATATTTTACAAATTGTTGATGTGGTATACTCTACCTCAGTATATTGTGTGGGCCCGAAGACTATATTGAAATAATTTGTTGATTAATATGTTAAGATAGAGTATGCTACATCAATAATTTATAAAATAATTTATGTATGTACGTATGTAAGCATTATTCTTCCTTCCCGATTTAGAAGATTCACTTCACTCCAATAATAAATAAAATAAAAAAGAGGGATGATAAGAATATGACGTGTGAAATCACCCCCCAAAAACTGGTGAGGTGTGGTGACTCAGCTCACACAATTTCTTGACAACTCATCTCTTTCATTCGTCCCCTTCAGAAAAAAACGTACAGAAGAGAACCATCCGATCGAGAAAACAAAGCTAAAAATATTACCATGTTATATTTACATTCAATCACTTCCCACAAAAACTAAACTTGGGTCTCTCTCTCTCTCTAAAAAATTTCATCTTTGTCAAAAACCCTGAATGATTAACAATTCTATAAGGTATCAACCCATAATCCATCTGATCAGATACCCATTTGGATATCTTTCACTAATTATTCAAGGTTTCATATGATTTTTGACTATTCCTGGGTTTCTGTGACTTGTTATCCTTGTTTCTTAAAGTTTGTCTGTCGATCCATAACGATCATAATGTACAGACTCTACAGTTACCCTTTGTTGTGCTTTTGTAGACACTTTTCTTTTTAGTTCACCTGACTGTTTTGTTATATGTGATCAATTGAACTTGTGTACCGGATAATCTCTTATGGTACTTGGGCAATCGAATTTTTTGGTCAAATTTTGTGTGAATATTTGTCGGGCACTCTGATCTGTGTTGTGGGTTTATATCTATTTTTAGTTTTGTTTGAATAGCTTGATCAATCCGAAATTCTTGCAATGTAGTGTTTGTAAGCGGAAATGGAAAGTATCTTCTGGCCTGAAAATTCTCTTCCTTGCGTGTTTCTGAGTGTGGAAATCCGCCTCCTTGAGGGATTTGTATTGTTCATGACACAGTTTTTTCTTTGGTTCTATTTGTATTTCTTACCTTTTTTTTTATCATAGTTGCTAGTAACTTTTCGATCCTTGATGTTAACTCCTTTTGATTTTGGTATGATTGGATTGCAAAGTTCTCCAGGAACAAAAGGTTTCTAAAATTATTTGTTGGGCGATTCGAATTCTATCAATTTAATGCAGTTGGCTTGGTTGCTTGTCATTATTCCTTGCTTAGTGAAATAATTAGGCTCACTTTCATTCAATTTTACCATCTCACTGTGTTATAATGGTAATTTGTTACATTTGTAGGTCTGATACTTGAAAATATCATATCCGTAAATAATTCAAGGTACATACTTTGACAGTAGAGTTTTAGTTTAAGAAGAAAGGTGTTCTTGTATAACTTCCATTGTTGAGTCATAGAAGAATGTAAAGTAGTTGTAATATTTTCACGTTTTATGATCCCAGCAGTTAGATATTCTCTTCTGCCTGACGTGGGCACTGCATACTTTAGGCAGTGCCCATGGATGCCACTACGAGTGAAACCGAAACCGAAACTATACAGTACCATAACATTCCTGACCAATCAATAACTGTACTCGTCACTTCTTCTCCACCTCCATTTCAACGACAACTACGTCATTGCTTTGGGGATGCAACCCCTGGAGAGTTCCCACTCTCTGCGAATCCCTCCATTGTTCTTCATGTCCTTACTAGCTGTAATTTGGATCCCCAAGATCTTGCCAAGCTAGAGGCAAGTGCCCTATTTCTTTTTTAGTCAAGTACTGGGTCATTTTATTGACATTATAATTTATAATTCTGCTTATTGGGCTGTTTGTTGTGTTGCAGGCAACAAGTTCCTTCTTTAGGCAGCCTGCAGAATTTGCCCCTGATCATGAGCTGTCCTTAGCAGAGCTTGCAGCTCTAGACATGTGCCATAATAGAGCAATATTTAAACCAATGACGGGAGATGAACGTCTAGAATTGAAACGAAAATGTGGAGGGTCCTGGAAACTGGTCCTACGGTTCTTCTTGGCTGGAGAAGCAGGTTCCAGGAGAGAGAAGTCACAAGCAATAGCAGGGCCTGGTCACAGTATTGCTGTGACTTCAAAAGGAGTTGTTTACTCATTCGGCTCCAATAATTCAGGACAGCTTGGACATGGCACCATTGAAGAAGATTGGAGGCCTCGCCAAATCAGGTTGATACTTTAATAAGTTGTAATAAACAGTTTCTGAAAAGAAAGAAAATGGGAGAAGGTTGAGTTGAGAGAAAATCTAATAGAGGTCATTATTTTGCAGATCTCTTCAAGGCATTCGTATAATTCAAGCTGCTGCTGGGGCTGGAAGGACAATCTTGATAAGCGACGCCGGTCAGGTCTATGCCTTCGGAAGAAATGCATTTGGGGAAGCTGAGTATGGGGTTCAAGGAAGTAAACTAGTAAGTACCCCACAGCTGGTCGAATCTCTGAAACATATATTTGTGGTGCAAGCTGCAATTGGAAATTTCTTCACTGCTGTATTGTCAAGAGAAGGAAGGGTTTATACATTTTCTTGGGGGAACGAAAGCAAACTTGGTCACCACACAGAGCCAAATGATCTGGAGCCCCATCCTTTGTTGGGGGCACTAGAGAATATACCGGTGGTACAGATTGCAGCTGGATACTGCTATCTTCTTGCTTTGGCTTGTCAACCTAGTGGCATGTGAGCTCCCTCTTAGTTTCTTTAATTTGAAGCATCATTATTGCAACTTTGAGAGAAGTTTCTAATACTTGGTGGTTCTCAATCAATGTGGGGAACTTTGTCCTTATCTAATATCATATTGAGTGCATAATAATATTGTTTCAGTAACGATGCATCGTAAACTATGTGGAAATTATGTAGCTTCTTGTTCACTTGTACACAAGAATGATTTATCAGTTCTTTTCTGTTACTCATCATGTCTTTTGAACAGTAGATTGCTTATATACTGTTAAGTTCAACCATTTATAATGTTTGGTGCTACATTTCCATATTATGTACCTGTATTGTTACTCAAAACAGATCAGGAATCTGTAAAATAATCCAACTTGTTGCAACTTATTAATGTAGATATTTTCTTCAATTGTTTACTCAGAAATTCTTCTCTCCTTTTGGTAAACATATCAGGTCTGTATATTCTGTTGGTTGTGGCTTGGGTGGGAAGCTTGGACATGGAGCAAGAACGGATGAGAAGTTTCCGAGGTTAATTGAACAGTTTCAGGTTTTGAATCTTCAGCCTGTAGTGGTTGCAGCTGGTGCTTGGCATGCTGCAGTAGTTGGCAAGGATGGAAGGGTTTGCACTTGGGGTTGGGGGCGCTACGGGTGCTTGGGTCATGGAAGTGAAGATTGTGAATCAGTCCCTAAGGTGGTCGAAGCATTGAGCACGGTCAAAGCTGTTCATGTTGCCACAGGGGATTATACCACCTTTGTAGTTTCTGATGACGGCAATGTATACTCTTTTGGATGTGGGGAATCATCAAGTCTTGGACATCATAATGCAGCAGTAGCTGATGGACAGGTCTGGCCTCGTCTTATGTTTCATTTCTGTTATTGTAAGAATTCACTTTAAATTGCTTGGATCCCCAAAACTGGATTGATTGGCTTTAATATAAGATGCTGAACAGGTTTTCAGTTATGGCCTATAAGCCACTCTATGTTGTTTAGCGTTGGTATCTTGATGTGATTATG
The DNA here is from genome assembly GCA_016801055.1 of Panax notoginseng. NCBI lineage: Eukaryota > Viridiplantae > Streptophyta > Magnoliopsida > Apiales > Araliaceae > Panax > Panax notoginseng. The sequence continues at coordinate 170,244,385 of CM029023.1, read as the reverse complement.
TTGTCATTTCTGGTGGATGGCAGCATATATAATTCTTGATTGTACACTCGTCAAATCTATTAGATAACTGATGTGTTTTTGGTTGTGCTGTTTCGCAGGAAAATATGCATACAAATGTGCTGAGCCCAGAAATAGTAACATCACTTGCGCAAGTGAATGAGAAGATTGTACAGATTAGCCTCACCAATTCTATATACTGGAATGCCCATACTTTTGCTCTAACCGAATCTGGTAAGCTATTTGCATTTGGTGCTGGTGATAAAGGGCAGCTGGGCGTTGAACTTGTTGCCGACCAAACTGAGAGGGCGAATCCCCAACAAGTTGATGTTGATCTCAGCTAAAACTTGTGCTAATCCCATCTCTGAATTTATCAATCATCACACTCGTCATGCTTTAGTGTTTAGTGTTCATATCTCCTCCATGTTTATTTCTGTACAGAGAAACAAACAAAGGATTCTGAAGAATGAATGTAGGTAGGTAGCAGGGGCCTAGGCAAATGCTGCAAAAAGATTATCGTTCAAAATTTATTGCTGTAGTGTAAATAGTTGCTACATTTATTTGTTTCTAGATTCATTTAATTACTTTTATCATTATGAATGGTCTCTACATCATAATCCTGATTTGATCTGCTCTAGATCATTAATGGTTAGATCGAAACTTTAGCTCATTTATTCATGGCTGAAATCCTTGTGTTCCATTTACCTGAACAAAACAAGGAACTCACGAACGAAACAATTCGTTGCTTTCGCTTCGTTCTATTCACTTTCCTTGGGATAGATAGATAGCATACATTTGATAGATTGACATTAATTTTTATTTCTTTGAATTTCAAAGAAAATTTTGTGCAAATATTTTCAATCGTTGATTCTGCCACTTTATTTATAATTTGGGTCTTCTATTTTCAAAATATTGTTAAATCTTACTGTTTTTAAATGTGTCATCCTGTTAGTTCTCATCAGTTTTATTTTCATTGTCCATTTATGTGTTCTTATTAATTTCTTATTTTATAATATGTATTTAAGGAAATAACAAATCAACAAAAAAAGAAAGAAAAAGGATTTAGTATAGAGTTTTATGTATATTTCATAAATCCTTCATAATTCAAGAGTTGAAAAATATTAGTGTGAGAAAGTAAAGTGTTTTAGAGAGATTTAGTGAAATTCTTTCATAATTTAATATAATATTTTATAAATTAATATAATTGTACTTTTTTTAAAAAATGAAATGTGTATATCATGATAGATCAGACGTTTCACGTTTGGTGGAGCATATTAAATCAGAACATGATTTACTCTAATTTGACTATTGACAAGCCTACTCCTCCAATCACATAAAAAGAGTCTTATTTATAAAATTTACTCTTTACTTTTGAAACTCAATGAAATTTAATTTTAAGCCTATATTTTTTCATGATTATAAAAAGGTAAAGGATGGTTACAAAAAATAGCTATAAAATGGTATATACTGTTGTGATTATTAGACTACCCTCTAATTATATTTTGATGTCTGATAAATCATTGGGTCCTTTGATTTAACCCCTCCAGTTTTAAGATGTACACAAGTCAACTAACCCCACCAAGGACCTTCAACATCTCATCAACCATTAATGAAGATCATACAACCGGAGTCTGTTATCCAGCATTCCACTTTCCCTCTCTATGACACTCGCACACATAAAAACACAAGGCTACATTGATATCAGACCATGAATTTAGATGTAGGCGTAGACGGTGCCTACATCTAAATTCAAATCTATCTTACCACCTAAACATGCATCCATCCATCCATCATGCAAAACAAAGTCAACCAACTGTATAGATACCAACCTTTATGGCTGGCTTTTTTGGTTTAGGGAGAATGGTATGTGCATTCCAAAAGAAATGCTCATACCATCAGGATGGATGGATGGATGGATGTGTAAAGATTGAATATTTCATTCTAATTGACCAAATTAAAAAAAAAAAATCTCCATGTTTTGATTCTCTTCGTACGCGTAACAGAGGCTTGTGGTTTAGTTTGGGTAGAACGCAGGCCTAACATCTCTTTTGTCAAACTATCACATAAATATTGCTCTGGACACGATCATTGCTAACGAGCAGCACAGGCATAAACTGAGACTTCCATAACAGGTATCCAACTTTATGTGTAGCTTCACTTTCTGACCAAACATGGGAAAAGAAATGTCATTCCCATTCTCATTCTCATGTTGTAACCAAACAGACCATAATTAGTTATGACACACTAATGTGCACATGTTTCTAGTGAAAGATAAGAGATTCCCACCGCTAGCCTTTATTTTGAGAACATGCTTCATTTAAAAAAATTCTATACTTTTCTCATTAGAACAATATTGAGACAAACATCAAGTAATCCATAAATGCTAGGGGATAAGACGAGCATCAATCAAACACCGAATCAAAAATGCAATCAAGACAAAGCAAGAAAATCATGTGTCTAAAGTTTTCCATTCAAGAAAATTGGGACATGAGTAACTAATGTCATCATCTGATACAACCATAGAATGCAGGTGTTGTTCAAGGAGCAGCAGAGCTTGGCAGGAAAGATACTTGACTCATCAATAATCAGAAGGTGAGATAACATCGTCAATCTTCAAGATCATCTTAACAACTTGTGTCGCAAGTAAGAGCTGCTGCTGCTTCCCAATTAGAGTCTCAAAAACATTTTGCTCACGCATATCATTCGTGCCAACATCATTACAGTCTATCCCACAGCAATGATTACTCTCCTGCGCATCAAATCTAAATTTATAACCAAACTCTAGGAACTAAACCACCTTGAATGACAGAAAGATGGAGTTGAAACAGGCAAGTCATTCTGTCATTGAAAGCTCAAATCAGTAGAATACCTTAATTTGCTGGGATTTCACAGCAGATAGTGTTTCAATGGGCTGGAGGCCACTATTCTCAGCAAGTGCCATGGGGACAGAATCCAAAGCATCAGCGAATGCCCTGATGGCATACTGTGAACAGCAGGGAAAAGGTCTTAGCAGTAGTCCAAACTACGAAGTGTAAGAAATGAAATAAAATAACATATTTACCATACCTGTTCAACTCCTGGACATCTATCAGCAGCAGCCTCCACAGCAATTGAACAAGAAATCTCAGCCGAACCACCACCATATACAATAGAATTATTGCGAATAAGATTCCTAGCCACACACAATGCATCATGGATGCTTCGTTTTGTCTCCTCTATCATCATCTTGTTACCTGGCACAACATAAAAAATCATGTTTAAGATCTCTAGATGTGGTGAAGATAATATCTGTGCAACTTTTTAGTTCCAAACTCTATCTTGTCACTTTGGGAATTTTCTGAAATACCCTGTATGTCAAATGCTGATGCAAGTCTAATGCATAGGACCAGTAATATGTAAATACATGCTTTGCCTTGGTCTGTATAAGAAACTAGAATAACCAGGGAAATTTCTTACAGAAGTAAACAATACTACTTAAGAACCAGGCAGGCCATCAGCAATGAGGCCACAGAAGAAACAGCACATCAGAGAACAAATGGATGCACATTAAGTTTCTTTTTTAAGTGCATTGTAAATAAGAGACCAAATCAAGCATGCAAGTATAGTTATATTATCTATATTTTTATATTTCTAAAATGGATCTACCTATAAACACTGATCGCTGCCTAATCAGATTGAAAGGTACACAATTTCGTTTTATGTTGAATCCATAGTCTTTGGCAATAAGAAAACCTCAACCAAACATCACCTCATATAACAATAACACAACCACAGCTTCTCAAAAATAGGTTTAACAAAAAAAATATTCATCATAGAGAATGATGAAGCAATCTCCATTACAAACATCAGAAGAATAAGCCCTCTAAGAAACAGCATTAGTATCATAATAAAGTACAATGCACATAAAGTAGGATATCATGGCTAATCAAAACAGTAAGTTGACTGCAAGCGCGTGACCTCTACTAGAAAGTAAGTAATCATAAGACCTACTACTTCCAACAACTGTAACGGGAACAAGACAATATTGTTTTACTTACCACCACGAATGAATACGGTCACAGCCCTTGAATTTGAACAATGTTCAATGTAGAGCATCCGATCTTTTGTGGTACCAAATGATTTTTCTCGAACCAAACCAGCCTGAACAGACAAAACAAGATATATTATTAATGTAACACAAAAGAAATTGTCTAGCTGTAAAACGAACCAATAAGCAACAATATCCTTGACAATATTTTGAAGAAAAAAAACAAAAACAAAACCAAGTTAATTGACACTTTCCTAGCAACCTAGGCAAAGATAGAATAGGATGAGACTCATTTACACATCATTACACAATCTCAGCATAGCCTGAGAAACTAGCACCTCCAAAGATTTTCTTTCTTGCAGAAAGCCAGTTTATTGGTGATTGCATGCAAATGGAAAAGAGATGAATATACAAAAGAATATGATTGAGGTCCCAGGTGCATGGATTAGTGCAAAAGTTCAACTATCCTAACCAAGATAGGCTTTGGTTAATAAGGAAATGTACCTTTCCCCCCCCCCCCCCCCGCTGTCAAAGAAAGAAAAGATATTTGTAAAACTTGTGCATCCACATAGCAAAATATATGGCACAAAGAAACAAAAATATCTTTTCAAAGAGAACATATGAGATAACTAGGAATGGATGGAAATGCCATTCTTCCACAAAAACAGAAAACCTGATAGAATCCAAAATACCTTTCCTAGTTTTTCTGGTGTCAACTCTTGAAACCTAGGCACAATTCTCCCACCTACAAAAACAAGAAACCAATGCCAAAGCATTTAGTAGTAGAAAACAAAACCATATTAACATCACTAGAATAGACAACAGATCTTGCATGAGTGAATGACACATACCAGTGGCTATAGCTATCAGCTCTAACTCTACACCACCAACCCATCGGACAGCAGGCAAATTCCTGTGCATCAGCAAGTGATTTGCCTCGTCATCAAACCCCCATTGGCAGATAACCAAGGTAGCACCAACATCCTGCAGTTCAGGTAATAAAAGAGTTATGAAGACAAGTACGATCCACATTACCCAAATTCTGTGGTAATACTGATTTGCTCCTACTAATGCATGTTGTTTTCTACTGAATTAGCCAAGTATAATAATAATATCGAGCAATTGGCTAAGAACATTAACTAGACAATTAAAAAAAGCTATTTGCATCCCTACCTTGCATTTCTGAACCATGTCATCGAAGTACTTCTGCTCCTGCTGACGTAGAGTTTGGAATTTTTCCACAGTATCAATGTCAACCTTATGCTTGGTTTTTGGCTTAGGAGGCTCAAAGGGGCAAGTCAAAATGGCTATCTTTGCATCTTCAATCTGCTTTGGCATCTGTGGATGACTCATATCTTTGTCAACCAGTATTCCATAAATTAGCTCTGTATCCTCCAACTTCCCACCTACTTTTCCCTCAACTTTGATCAAGTCCAAGTTAACATCCTTTCTATCTAAATCTGCAACGGCCATAACTGCTTTTACAGCAATCTCTGCCAAACTACGTTTGCATCTATTCACACTGTTGAATGAAGTAAACTTAATATGAGAATATGAAGAAGATTATATTCATTTGGTTTATTTCCACGACAACGCCATGAGATAATTGCATTTAAGAAGGAACTTCTACACTACCCATATAATAGAGTTTCTTAAAGTGCCAAAAAATTCACCTACAGATAACTGTATCTAGTGAACAATCATGTTTCACATTAAAATACACACAGAAGTACGATAAACCTTTCAAGGTGAAACCCATTGTAACTTCTAAAATTGAATGTCTAGGAGCCTCAAGAACACATGAAAATATGCAATTAAGAATAAGCATACATATTCCTAAGAGTAATTGAACTAATCAGTTAATCAAGCATGATTCTGCAATGTGTAAAGTGTAAATACAGGATTGAGATGGACTTACATCTTGGAGGATAAAGTAGTCATGCAAGTTTGAACCAAAGGCTCGATGTTAGTTGCATCAAAATCAAACTTATGCGATACACGCTCCAAATGTTCAACAGCAATCCTTGACGCCATCTCAAATCCCTCTGCAATCCGTATGGGATGAATACCATGTTCTAATAGCCGCTCAGCTTGTTCCAAAAGTGCACCAGCCATAACAACTACTCCAGTTGTTCCATCACCAATTTCATAGTCCTGACTCCGGGATAATTCGACCATCAACTTTCCAATTTGATTGTCCACGTCCATCTGCTCCAAGATTGTTGCACCGTCATTTGCTGACAAGACAGGCATAGAAGTTGTTAGGAAGATCCTAACTAGCTCAAATGTCTCTAATTAATTGGAAGAAAAATGCACTCGTTAACCCTGCCAATGTTTCTGGGACACAAGTACTCCTACACCAATGTTAATTAGTGTATGCAAGAAAAGCTAATATATAAACCAATATACCAGTGACTGTTGTTGAGTCTAAAGATGCATCATTTTAGTTAACCCAGATTCCTTTTCTTCTATATTGAGCTTCCTTTTACAAGATAAACCACGTGCACCGGCAGAATAGTTAAAGTAAAAAAAGTAAAAAACTGTAGTCAGTAGCCAGTAATGCAGGTAACCTTAATTCAAACTTACTGAACCAATTTATAGAACTCTGTCTCTTCCTCTAAAGTAGAACATTTGATTACATAGTTATAGAAGTCCTTTAGTAGTATAATAACAATGGTAAGCCTTAAAACCTTGCTTGGGTTTTAAAAAACCAGTGTTATTTGAGACATGCTCAATCAAGTCTAATAGACCAGAAAATTACTTTTATCTCATCACATGATTTCATCTCATTTGCTTTTGATATGCAGACAAACTATACAATATAATAACACAACCAAAAGAAAAAAGAAAATCTCAGATCAAAAAATTAGATCAAGAATGAACAAGTAACAATGCAAAAGCAAAATCATTTTTGACTAATTCGCTACTTAAGCAGATACTAAATCAAACAAAAAACCGAATAAACAAAAGCAACAACTTAAAAGAAATTTCTTTATTTTTATTTTTTTGACAAAATCAGCTACTTAAGCAGTTACTAGATCAACATATAAAGCTGAATAGAGAGAGAGAGAGAGAATTACTGATGGTGATTTCGCCGTCGGGGCTCTGGAGCATCTTATCCATACCCTTGGGACCGAGAGAAGTACGGAGGATGCGAGCGACAGCTTTTCCGGCGGAAATATTGGACTTCTGAGCATCGAGTCCTCTCAATCTACTCTTCCGTTCTTGCTCCTTTATTATTATGAATGGCCTCCCAAACTCATCGAAGGCTAACGCCATTTCTCCGGATAGGATAGATCGTCGGAAGATCTGCCTGTTTTTTCACTTTTGAAAGTGAAAAAAAGAGTAGCTATAAAAACAAATAAGGTTCAACAAAGTTTATAGCGTTGCTTTGCTTTGCTTGCTTGCCCTAGAAATGACCCGAACTCCCGCTTAATTATTTCAATCCAACCCAACCCAACCCAACCCAACCCAGTTTCTTTCAGGCGCTTCCAACAGGCGCCAACCAAAATTGGAAGTCCCAACCAAATACTAACTATATTTTAAAACGAAAAATCCAATAAATAAATAAACAAATAACAGTGTTTAAAGAAATTTATGACATATATACTTAGTCTAATTTATTATCTGAATTTTCAATATAATTTAAGACTGAAATATGTCTACAAAATTAGTCAATAATTAAATTATATATGCATTCGCAAATAAATATGTTATGTGCTAATATGTTAAGTTCAATTAAGTTGTCTTTAATATTGGGAGTGTTTCATATAAATAAGAGTTCTGGGATAATTTTTTGCTAAATTACAATTAAAAAAAACTTATCTCTCCAAAAAAATTAATAATAATATTAACTAGTCAACATAAACATTTAAATATATATCATTTTCCTATAAACTATTGTTTTCCAATATGTTGACACATAAATTAATTTGTCGATAATTATAAGGGCAGACAAATTACTTTCATTAGTGACAATATTTTGCTTTTCTTGATTTTATCCTATTCAATTCGTTTTTTAAGTGTTATGACATATATTATATATGACAAACTTGTTCAATTGAAAGTTATATATCTGAATGGAGAAATTCTCTTGTTCGTCTTTTATAAATTAAATTATTAGTTTTATTCCAGAGGCAAGGCAATTAGCTTATTACAAGGGATAGAAGTAAGTTCAATTGTGCCGCAAGTAAAATTAAATTAAATATTATTTTATTATATAATGTACCCCATGAAACTCAAAAAGATACATGCATACAAATTGCAACATACTCCATATATTAATTAGTCGGGATAAGGATATATATATATATATATATATATATATATATATATATATATATATTCAAGCGGGTAATGGTAAATTTAATATCATCTTCAGCATATATATTTGTAAACTAGATCATAGAATTCTAGTTTAGAAGAAGAAAGCAGCTGCAGCAACGGAAGTTGTCACAGCGGCACCGGCGGAAACGAGGAGAGCGGAGGCACCGCTCTTGGTAGCTGCTTCTGTTGGGGCATCAGTACCGATAGTGGTAGGGAAGGCTCCATTGGGAACTGGTCCACCAACAGGTGCTGCATCATCACTTCCATCGGTAGTTCCGATCTCATCCGAAGGCCCCTCCGCCGGTATTGATGAAGTGGCATGCTCCGCAGCAGTCGTGGCAGCGGCAGAAGCCATTCCGACGATGACGAAGAAGCTGAGGGCAAGGATCAAAATTTGACGGGCCATTTTTGAAATACAATCAAATGGCCGTGAAGGGAGAAGTAAAGAGTATTTGTTTGATAATATTATATATGGTTGTTTCGTTTGTTTGTTTGTTTATTTTTTGGTAATTAATGCAGCAGCAGCAATTCTCAAAAATAAATAGAGAATTAAGACTGCAGCGAGAAGGGATGGGTGGATGGGGTTAGTGTATATATATTTATATTTATATTTATGTAAGGTTTGAAAATGGCATGACTTGTGTAGTAGCGTAGAATTCGGTTTCCCGTAGTCTAAGCTTGGCCGTGCATGGCATATGGCCCATGCTAGCTTTTTGTTTAGACCGTCATTTGGAAATTTGACCACACCATCAATTTTATAGGTTCAAATTCTACCTCCGATTCATCTGTGGTCTAAAAATGTGGTTTGTTTCCTTTTGTATGGGTCAAACTATGAGCCTCTCTCTCTCTCTCTCTATATATATATATATAGGATGCCCATTTTTGGGAATATTCATATATTATGGCAGACAGTTAGCTAGTCAACTTGTAATATTGATGAGTTGTTAGCAAAGGTACATTAAGACATCGTATAAAAAAAATAGAGAGGAAAATTGGTAAAGTCTAAGTATAATTTTTATTGAGAATTAATATTTTCACAAGTAAAATTTAATATTTCCACAAGTTCTCTCCCAGATTACATGATTGTGAGATCCTCTATTATTCATGTGAGAAGAACCTTGTGCAACTATTATTTTTATTTGTAAAAATATCAATTCTTTATTATAGGAGCAAAAGGAAAGAGAAAAGGGGACTGGCTAGACCGCCGGGTATTGAAAATTTCATTTTTAGCTCAAATGAACATACGGTCCGTCTCTAAAGCGAACCTTAAAGAGCGAACCAAAGACGAACCGTCGTTTTTGGTGTCTATTGCGACGGTTTGATCCGTCGCCATAGCCATGTAGTCTTTGGTGACGGGTCGAACCGTCGCCATAGACACCAAAGACGGCGGTTCGTCTTTAGTTCGCTTTTTAAGGTTCGCTTTAGAGATTCTCCAAATGAACATAATACCAACTTTTAAAGTCCCGAGTTATATTTTTGGGGGAAAAAAATGAGTTCCTACATAAAAATATCAATAGTTATTGCAATATTTTATCAACTTCAAACTATTATATTAGGATTCATTTGGTAACTATTACTACAAAAAAATTGCCATTGCCTTTGCTTTTTGCTTACCCAAAAAAAAAGAGTAGAAACAAAACCTACTTTTGGGAGCAAAAAAGTAAAAAACACCAAAAACTTGACAACACATGCATGCATGCATATCATTAAATCTTATTAACAAAATGAAATATGCTTCTATGCTGCAAGATGCATTTATACTAATAGAGCAGATAATAAGCTTTGAACTTGCTACATTGTACTGACACTTCAGGACCAGCCTCATAGAAGAAGCTCTAGACAGTAACAAAGCTCAAACAACACTAGTCAATGGGTAATCCACAAGAGAACAAATCATCACATAACAACTATACATTAAAAGTTAGAACGCAGAGATCAAGGAAATGTAACAAGGTCTATGTATGCAAACAGCCAAATACACATGTTCACTATGCGTTTGAAAATCATTGCGGGGGTCCAACTAATAGTGTAGATTGCCATCCATACTCTTTATTTAACAATCAGGCAGATTGCTGTTAGGAAACCAAATGATCTTAAAGTTTCTGCTGTTAACTCTACATTTCACTTGCTACTGTTCTAAGTAAATGACATAATCTATACGTAGTGAGACAGAATATCTTTAAAAACTGCACCAAAATGTGAAAATTCAAAGGGAAAAACTCGCATCCCAAAACATTATTACACCACCTCAATCTAAATGATACAGACGGGAAATTTGGAGCAAGATGCATCAACAGAGCCACCTCCATATATATATTTATAATGACACAACTGGAAAACTGAATTCCCAAAAAGCAAAAACTCAGACGCTTCTAGTAACAAACAAACATTATCAGATGGGAGTACAACCTGTTGAGTCTGAATGCTCCAGGCTAGAGAGTAAGAATATGAACAATTTTTCCAAGCCCCATAAAATACAAAACCAGTTAACCACAAATTTTCAGACTAAACCCAATAATCAAAACAATAAAACAGACTTAATACATCTGAAGTTCTTTAAGATTACATTTACAGGGAAGTGGGCTGTATACATTACAATGACTACAATTCAGAACATTGACCACCCAGTTGGTATATACAGTTAGTAAAACCCTGACTCTACTAAAAATTAAACAAACATAATCAGATACAACAGCTTCAATGCTCCCATCCAGCGTAAAGAATTATACGACTCTTCCGGTTTCAGCCCCTTCAATTAAACTAAACCCCACAATTTTACATAATAGAGGAAGATTACATTTGAAAATTTTGAGCTTACAGGGAAATAAACTGCAGTAATAGAAGACTCCTTGATATATTACAGTGACTACTAACACTAGCAAGTTAGCACGGTTAACCCCCATTACAAAAATTTTGATACTCCTAATACCAGAACACTATCAGATACAAAAAGTAGAAGCCTCAGATATTGTACACGACTTTACAAGCTCATTGACGAGAGATGATCCAATTACATTTTTGCAACATAATACATTTAAATTAATTATAAACAACACAAAACAGTGCTTTGCATGCAGACTAGGGGATAAAATGGTTGCATCCAAAAACTTAACTCCAACATCCTCAATCAATAAGTTCATGAGGTGGACTCTTTCTAGACATCTTTTTGCGGTTGTACTATTTATAAAATTTTGGTAAGCGCCTGATAAAATTATGATGGACAATCTCATTAATGCTGCTTTGGCAGACCACAGTCATTTCAGAAGAATCCAAGGAAAGCAGCCAATTTAGCTCATATTTCTCCAGATAACCAACTTGGCTGATTCAGTCACAAAAACAAATAGTTACCAACTCTGCACCTTGATTATGATGATTTGAAAGAATACAGAAAGTTCCCAAAATAAACCATATTCTAACCTTTCCACAGAAGGGGAGAAACTAGAAAGAGAATTTAATCATGATTGATGTTAAGTTCCACGGGACTATAAACCTTTAAGTTAATAAACTGCCTCCAAACTAGGTCAAGACATAAAACTTTGTGTCTCCCAAATCAATCTTTAAAATACACAGTCAGCACAAAAATGCATGATAGAATGACTCAATGCACAATGATCATCTTAGTAGCCACACTTCCAAGTTAATTGGAGTAGAATCTAAGCCAAATGGATAAGGAGAATGTGTCTCTCTCCAAAGGATGTCATGTTAGAAATAAGAAGTATTTAAGTGAGATATGAATAATTATTATTAAAGTATATATCCTATATAGGTAGTCATAAATGCTTTTAACTTTAAACCTAATGGTTGGAGGAAAGTGAAATAGAAAAAGAACTAATGACAAATTCTGTTAGTTTATATAAATGCACATAGAATTTGAAGCCCATAATGCACCTATACTTTACCTATATCCTTCTTGGTTAGTCTAAGACCAATAGTTATATTTTTAATACCAAAAGAAAAGATAAACACTTCAGATCATGAAAGGAAATAAAGAATCTTTTATCTTTCTAGTTGGATCAGAAACAATAGCTAAAATTTCAATACCAAAAGCAAAGCATCTAGGTTACATGAGTTTTATTATTGTATCGACACTTAACAGTTACCCAAAGGTTATAGATAAGTGTCTAAAAAGTCCCATTGCAGATGCTCCCAACATGCAAAAAACATAATTTTCAATAATATCATATAAGCACATAAACTCTTAATCTCTTCACCTCTGAATTGTTTCTTCAAAATAAGTAAAGTGGCTATGCTATTTTATTCTTAGAAATAACTGAGGTGTGTGTGCATATATAGTATATAGTATGATTAGTAATAACTAATAGCGTCAGCTGTCATGGATATACATGAATCTGACGCAGTGGCGCTTAAACATACAGGTAAAAGTAACATAAGATGATATTTTCCTTCTTAATTATCAGTAAAAGAGCTTTGCCAAGACCAACCAATGGTGTCTTCAACTACCCTTATTAAAAAGTGATATATTTTTGGGCCATCTATCTAACAGCTCATTCTTTATGAAAACTTTAAACAACACCAACCAATAGAAGAAATAATTATGTTTCATAATATAGACGCAAACTAATACGCCTTAACAACACTTGGCATAAAGCTGTTTAGATGTGGTATATCAGTAGCTTAAAGCATTAAGGAGCACCTCAAAGGTTAGAGTTTGGATAAGGCATAAGAAGGATAATAAGCATTAGTATTGGACTTGTTTAGAGTTTGCTTGTTTTGATGTACCCAGTTACTGGATTCTTGGCAAGCAAGTAAACTTACGGTTTTGGGTGTTAGTTGAACGGCTTTAAAGAAAAGCTTTTTATAATTTATATAGATAACTTTTTATACTTATAAGAAGGATAATTTTTTAGGGTTGGTTAAGAGCTGGTTTGGCATGATTTGGGGCTTTTCTTGGTATGTAAAAAATAATCCACGAACAGTGCTAGCCTTTATTTAGGTTTCCATCTTTTGGGATATCGTACTGTAATAGAATATCTATTAACGTAAAAGGATAGGAATTTTAGTAAACTACTTTCTCAGAGCTAAAAAGCACTAGTGTTTAAGAATGTCTGATCATACGCCAACAGTGTAAATAAGCAGAGGAATAAGGTGAAGAATATTTAGGAATCAGAACTTAAATTCTTTGGGAGTCGCAAGGTAGCAGAAACCTAGGAAGCACGGATACATCCTGGAAGCCCACGAATTCATGTCCGACACGAATTTACTCCGACACGTGTCTGTGAGCTTCCTTCAAAAAAAATACTCGGGCACGCCTCGGACACATCCTGACTTGCCTTGGATACCTAGTGTAAATTTTTTTTTTTTAAATTCTAGTATTTAAATTGCAAAATAAAAGTTAGTTAAGGGTACCCATATGCAATTCCTAATTCCTCCAAGTCGGTACCTTTGAATGGACCATATGGTGTAAGCTACATACGTTATAAATTTGTATATGGACCATGTGGACTACCTAAAATGGGTATGTTATAAATTTGTTTAAGTTTTATCATGCTCTATTAACAATTAAATTTATTTTTTGTAAAACATATATTTATATTATTAAAAATATAAAATAAAATAAAAATTGAACACGTTCCCGAAATATCGTGCCCTATTTTTTTGAAAAATGTTGTATCCCATGTTGCGTGTTGTGCCCGTGTCACATGTCCGAGTCAGTACTTCATAGGCAGAAAGGCTTTACACATTCTCAAAATCAAGAGAAAGACTAGATACTAATAAGGCTGATGGATTACTCCTAATTCTAACGGCGCAAGAATTCAAATAGTATAAACTATAGACTCCAACATTATTCTAGACTTTATAGGATCCAAAAAAATCATATTTTTTTCCTGTAAGACAATCCACAGACCACAACTACAACCCATGTCCAGAAAATATCAAAACTTACCTACATACCCTAACCTCAAACCCTAACAAAGCTGATAGGAAATCTGGCCACAGCAGCTTATTGACCCTCAAGTACCATATAATATACTAATTTTACCCATAAACTTCAATACACATAGCCCAAAATGTGCTCTATAGGGCGTCCTATATCTGCAACTTCCCTTCCTTACCATGCTTCATATCAAGAAATAACACCCTTTCAAGTTTAAAGCTATATTTTTCAGTACCAAAAGGAAAAGAATTTTCCCTCTTGGTTATTTCGAATAGCTTTATACTCGCACTAACAATTTTGTGACATCTTACTATATAAGCACATCTTTCTGTTAAATACGTCACCCTCACAACCTAACCACACAAAATCCTGAATATTCCTGATTAAGAAATTAACGCAGCGAATTAGATGACTTGTCTCAGTACAGATGAAGGGCATTTTGTGACATCTAACTATCTCAACAGTAAAAGGAAGAGAAAAGCAGAAGTACTTTGAATTACTCAACAGCCAACGAACTTTTGAGCTATATTTAAAGGTTGAGAACTTTTAGGAAATTTTTAACGAGAAAACACCCATGCTTGACCAATACACACATTTGTGGGTTATTATGTTAATCCTTGTGTCTATTTGTGGGATTAATCTCACTTCGGAAACAGGGTGGGAGTTACCCAGTGTAATTGAAAAAGCTTTAGAATAGAAAAAGAGTGCTAATTATGCTGGAAACAATTTTCATATCATGCTTATCAAAAACGAAAGTTTATATCATAGATAGTTGTCAAAAAAGAGTGTTCTCATACACACATAAGAGCATGCAATATTAAACACTGCTTATCAGATCAAGACATCGTACAAGAATGAAACCAATTGAGAGACACATTGAGCATTCTAAAAAACAGATACTTAATAAACTAAGCCCCAGATTCAACTCACATATTTATAAAAGAAGTAATGGACACCTAGACACTTCAAAGTACTTTAAAAATTTATACCTAAAAAAATACACAATTGGAAAGAGAATAAGAAAATATAAAAGCATCATGTTTTAGCATTGTTGCTTATATTTCATGTGATAGAAAGGAAAATTAATCGAAAAGAGACTGAAGGACAAATAACTTGCACAATCATATAGATAAGTTAAGGTTTCAAGTATCTCAAGTTTGCATGGCCTATGCTGCAATAATCTCAAAATAGAGGATTGGGAAGGAAAATATTAACCTATAAAATGGCCAGCAGCAGGGCACTAAAAGTTTGATACCCAAAAGCAAATTGGTTACGATACACTACCAGAGTTATTAATGTATTTTAGCACAAGTATTTAAGTGGCGCAGTCTGCAGGGAGCGGAAAGAAAGCAATAGAGAACAATTCTTCCATCCAACCCACACGGCCGAAACTTACATTTTCAATCCAGAAGTTACACTCTGCATGTAGTGCCAACATTAATCAGAAATAACGGGCTGTAGATGCATTCCGGTAATCTGATGAAAGACACAGAGAAACGGAAATATTAAGTTTGTGAGCTTAAAAAGTACTCTCTGAAAAGAATATGATGTCTGCATACATCAGTCGGATGGCAGGCGTCTCCGTTTTCCATAATCTGCATCCCTTGATCGAGACCTGTTATCCTCTTCTGGCATCACATATGATCTGCTGCGAGATCTTGAAGAAGCTTGTCCCCGATCCCGATCCCGATCATCCTCGTAACCCAAGTCACGTTCTTTTTGGCGATGGTCACGATAATCATCCTTTTCCTCCCTGTATCTGTGCTCCCTATCATACCTGTCCCTGTCTTGCTCCCTCTCATCACGATGCCTCTTCTCAGAGTTTCCTGACCAGTCACGCTCAGAGCCCCGTTCCTTATCTCGGGAAACAGCATTTGACCTTACACCTTTATCATGGCTTGGCTCTCCATATCCATACTCAGAACCACCATCTTCGCCACCGTAACTCGACTCTCTTGTCCTCTGGCTGTGTTCCTCCCCTCCCCATCCACCCATGCTTGTATCAGTCCACATTCCTGAATGAGGTCCCTCCATCCCAGTGTTCCCCATCATCCCCATTCCATTAGCAGCCATTCCTCGGCCGAAAAATGCAGGGTTGACATGAGGAGCAACCCCAGCAAGTCCCATTGTATTAACATTTGGAAAAGGAGGAAGCATCCCATGAAAAGCAGGACCTGGAAAGCCTCCGTAACCGGATCCTCGACCCATATAAGTTGGATCAAATCCAGTACCCATCATACCTTGAGGATGCATAAAACCACCAGGAGGACCGCCAAAAGCAGTTCCTGCAAGACCTTGCCCATAACCTCCCCCATTGGCACCAGTTCCAACCACAGGGGCATTCCCAACCATGTTCTTGGCTCCAATAGATCCTCCTCTTCCCCTCATGTGCCCACCTCCCCTGTTTGGTACTCCCTGTCCTCCTCGTCCCCACCCACCTCTTCCAAAACCTCTCCCTACGTCTCCACTGGGATAAGTTGTCCCACCACCTCTTCCTGCCCCATCATTCATAGGCCTCCTTCCCTGTGGCTGAGATTGAGGTTGGACTTGGGATTTGTTCATATAAGAAGCACCCATCTGCTTTATAGTTTGTGGGGAAGCAAATGCCACCACACAAGATCGCCCATTGAAAATGTAACCATTCATTCCTTCTTTGCATGCAGCCGCAGCAGCAGAGTCATAGAATTCAACCTGGCAATAACCCTTGGATTTACCACTAGCTCTCTCGTCGAAGAACTTAATTTCCTTAACCCTACCATATTGAGATAACACACTCTCAAGCTCTGCATCAGTAGTCCACCAATGTAGTTCTCCCACAAAGAGCATGGTAGCACCATTATCCACAGCTGGCCTAATCTGACTTTCATTAACAATTGGGCGATTGACATTCACATTCACACTCATCTGATTAGATGGCATCTGTGAAACACCTCTTGGAACACCAGCACTAGGATTCTGCAACGGCAAAGAGTCATTGGCAACTTTAACTGACATATCAACAGGGTCGCCGTCAATTTTCTGTGCCACAGGAACAGATCCTCGAAACCCCAAACTCAATGCTTGAGCATCATTAGTCATATCAGGAGCAATTCCTTTCTGTGGCCCCCCCTCAGCGGTTAGCCTTTCCTTCTGCTCAGGAAACTGGAGCCCAGCCTTTGTGTACTTTCCATCAGTTGCTACGCCATGGACGCTTATCTCTTGTGTCACCACATTTTCTGCTCTGGGTTCAGGAACGCTAGTTTTTGGTGTTTGGAATCCCCCATTAGACACACCAACAGATGGACCTGGCACCTCAGACCGCTGAAGCTGAAGGAAACCCTCTCCAACATTAACATCGTTGTAGAGATCATCATACTCATCATCTTCACCTATAATTTCATCCTCTGCAAGTGCAGAAATCGCTCCACCTCGATGATATTGCATCTTTTGAGATCCTCCATATTCCTCATCCTCATAATCTAATTGCTCTTCAGCCATGTGATCCATTCAGGAAAACTGAAGATTAATCAAAGTAATAAAAATCTACCTCCACCTAATTAAAATCCGAAGAGAAGTATGATTAAGATCCTGTCCTATTTGACATAAGAAGAGCGATGGGTCTGATAGTCAACAGGGAACACAAAAAGTTTCAACAGAGAGAATACTAGAGTCTCTCAGAAATTAATTGAAGACTGGAGGTGAAATACCAAAATCTAAATGAATCTATGAATTAGAAACAGAGTTGATTAATAACCATACTGAACCTATAAAGGAGTAGCATGATGATACACCCACAAAATATCTGAGTAACCTTAAGCATCGTATAAACGAGAAATATATATATATATATATATATATATATATATACTTCCTACCAAAATTAAAATTCATGTGCAGATCTTTCTTCAATACATCGTAAATTCCTTTTTTACATAAAGCACCTCATTTAGACCAATATTAGGCATAAAAGGATAAATCCCAAATACCCACATCTTAATTTCAAAGAACAAATAGAAATCATAAAAAAGCAATCGAAAGTTTGATGAACAATTACCAATATATGTGAAGACCGTAAGTGGAATCGAGTGAAATAGGAGAGATAATGACCAGCTTTGTTGTGGATAGATTTACGGAGAGATTAAATATCGGGTTAGAAGTTCCCGACTCTTCTCTCTCTAGGTAGCTATCGTTCTTCTTTTGTTCTACAGTGGTAATCGAGGAGTCTTCTTCCGAATATATATGATCCTATCCAGTGTAGTAGTTTCTACAACCTAATAGTATCAATAAACAGTTTATTCATACATACAGGATGACTTCTTCCCTTACCTTGGCTAATATTAATAAAAAATTTGGCCATATAATCAGATGATTACAATCAAGTTTTTACAAACGAAATGACCAACCAATTTTCTCTGCTAAATTATTTTGCGACTCCGGCTATACATTGCACTTTAATTTATTCCATATATACAATTTCAAGTTGTTCACAAATACTATTTAATAATATTATTTTTAATTGCAAATTACAATATTTATGGCCAACCAATTTAGTGATTTTTATAATTATTGTTATATTAATGAATAATTAGTTTTTCCAAAATTAGAGATGCAATTTTGTTTTGTGTTCCTAATTTGTCCAACTTTTTTACTATCATTATCAATATCACACTATCACAATTGAATTACTAACTAATACTACACTAAATATATATTTGAGAACGTAAAATTATTCTAAAAAGTAGTCGTTTTATAATTATTATGTCTCTAATTTTGAAATTGATAGAGTAATTAAATAATAAACAAATGTTTTTTCATGGTAAATTGGTGATGGAGGTTGTAGGTGTGTAAATGTGATTATATTTTTTAGATTTACGAATATAAGTTATTAAAATTATATTTATTCTATTTTCTTGATACTTGTTTTAGTTGTTAGTGATGAAGAGCATATATCCATCCCGACCATCTTATTCTACCTTCTCAAATGAATAGAATGAATTTTCATGATTTATATTCCAAAATAATAATCAAATTTCTTGTTTTATTCTAAGCGTAGCATTAGAATTAAGAATATCTGCAAATGTTAGGAAGGACCCAACTTATAATATAGTACTAGTAATTACATACTACAATTCTGCAATATGAACTGCGCATCCTACCCAATCACAACGAAAGGTAACAAACAAAATCAGATTAAACTAAGGCCAAGTCTGAAAATGTAATGTGGAACCAAGTAATAACACTCGTCTGATGCTGAAGAGTATATAATATATATCCCAATGACCTTTTGCTCCCTAATGAAAGAATAGAAGAAACGTTTTCCTGTAGTGACGATGAGGCATTTGATCTTCACTATACAATCAGGAAATGCTCTCTGAATTATCAAAAGTTCAAATGGGTCTCTCAATCAATACATTCAGGATTAGTTCCACATATGCTTGATGCTTTCCTGTTCAAGGTTAGACTTGAAATCCAGAATTTGATTCATCCCCCTTTACTGATAAAAGACGGTAGCAATCTCTGCAACTAAGGCTTCCTATCTTGAATTTATGAAAATGGTATTGACATACGTGTCCAATAAGAGAAATTTATACATGAATAAATACATGTATGGCAGAAGAGGCTGAGATTATGTATATTTAGTTTCGCAATACCCAACTGTTGTATTTAGAATAACTAAATTTACTCCACTTTCTTTCAAATAATATACACAAGTATTTAAAACCCCATCCAAAGCTAGGCTAGTAACCCTTGGTACTACACATTATATACACCTTTCCATGAGCTTGTGTTGCTAAAACCACCATTGATATAATAAATAATATTTGTAGGCCGTAAGAAACAATTTAATATTTAGTTATACAAGAGTTCACTTGGCCATCATAACATCTAATACTACTACAAGTTTGGTCTTTCCTTTGGTGTTTTCTCCTACAAAATTCCAAATACACCATTCTCACCGGATAGATAGAAAACTTTTTTCACATTGATACTCTCTCTCCCACCTTCTCTCATCCTCATTTTCTCTCCTATACTTTCCCACGTTTCTTCTCCCACTCCCTCTCGTACTCACTTCTTCTTTCTTTTGTTATCACTTACGTAATAAAGTAATTATTATATTTATAATGATATTGCCAAAATATTGCAGAGTGTAGACTAGTATTAACATGTTCCCAAAAAAGAACTCCGAGCAAAATCTAAATTACTAAAATGAACGTGAGAAAGAAAATGGAAGCTTAAAACACTCCACTTTTGCATTAAATTAGATAAACAGAGAAAGAAAATGGAAGCTTTAGTCAGAATTCTACTATCAAATCCCAAAAAATTTATCCATATGTAATCTTCAGTTAGAGCATAAGAGAACAGACTATTAACAATCTCATCATACAACTAAAAGACTTAATATAAATGAAACGATGTCATTCTAGTTAGAGAGAGAAAACATACCGCAAAGAATTCAGGTGTTGATGCAAGAACAGATCCTCCAAACCAAACTGCATACGGCATACCTTTGAATAAGATGGCTGACTACATTGACCTCCACTGGTTTTGCCTCGTGACCAAGGAATTTAGCATACTTCCACAATATTAATAATCAAAAGATTATATTGTAAAAATAATATGGGGAAAAAAAGTCGTATGATGAAGATAGTTCATACTTTAATTTCACCACCAACCCAAGAATCAGATGCAAGAACCCGAGCATCCACAATTTTTTTTACATCCCGTTGTAACCTTCCATGGAAGTCTTTGAACATGGTTGATCCTCCAGACAACACTATATTCAGAAATAATTATCAAAATAAATTGGCTGGAGATAATGTCTACACTCAGAAACATTTTATCCAAGTCCTTTTATTATTAAGAAACGTAGAAGGCTGAAAAGGTTGAAAATGATATCTGAGGTGTTTGTCTTAAGAAGTAAAATTACAGTAAATGATAGTTTTTACAGACAAAAGCATGATGTTTGATAACATTGATATCAAGTAAGATGACATTCTTTTGGTACTAGTGATAATTAAGTAATATCCATGTTAGATAATTACTTAGGTCAGTTAAAAATTTACACACATCCGATGAACATACACATGTACGTACATACCTAGGGCTATTATCAAATATAAATGAATATATATATATATATATATAGGTGAAGGGATGATATTTTCTTTCCATTTCTTTTTTTTAACCCAAAGTGAGAAAGTTAAGGGCAATGCTTGATTACATAATTTAGTCTTGAGGTTATCCATGAGGAAGGGAACCTAAAATTACTATATTATTACAGCAGGTAAAGAGGTAGTAAGCTCACTACTGAATATCTCAGGGCTAAAGAAAACATGAATAACGAACCAAATCAAACACCATAATGAGTTTATCATTAAACAATGGCCAAAAGGTCAGCACCAGTTAATTATTGGCAAAACTATGTTTTTCACCGCTAAACTTGACACGTTTTACTTAATACACGATTGAACTTTTAATTTTTCGAATTACATCACTGAACTAATTATTACTCCCTCCGTCCCAAATTAATTGCTCAGTTTTGACTTTTTAAAGTCAAATTGACCATTTTTAAAACTAATCTTTTTACTACTTTTGCTAAAATATAGGTGAAAAGATTATAACCAAAAGAAAGTATATACAATTTATTACTAATCCCAATTTTTATAATTTTAGAAATATATTTATATATGCTTAATTATTAATTCTAAAAATAGTCAATTTGACTTAAAAAAGTCAAAACTGAGCAATTAATTTGGGACGGAGGGAGTATTTTACAATTAAGCCATTCCGTTAAAAAATATTGACGGAAGTTAAATAATTGCTGACGTGGCACTGACATGGCAAAAAAATAAAAAAATAATGCTGACTTGGCAAAAAAATACATAATACTCATTTTAAAGTTTTAAAAATAACAAAAACATAATAAAATAAAACAGATTTTTCTAAAAAATATAATTTTTAATAAAAAACAAATTTTTTTAAAAAACATAATTTTTTTAAAAAATATACTTTTTAAAAAAAAAAGCGTAACTTTTTTAAAAAAACATAATTCTTTTTTAAAAACATATTTTTAAAAAACATATTTTTTTAAAAAAACATAATTTTTTTTAAAACATAGTTTTTTAAAAAACATATTTTTTAAAAAAAACATAATTTAAAAAAAAAAAGCGGAACTTTTTTAAAAAAGCATACTTTATTTTAAAAAATGTAATTTTTAAAAAGCGCAAATTTTTTTAAAAAACATAAATTTTTTTAAAAAACGAAACTTTTTTTAAAAAACACTTACTTTTTTAAAAAAAACATAAATTTTTTTAAAAAACAATTTTGTTTTTTCAAAAAATATAATTCTTTTTTAAAAGCAAATTTTTAAAAAACACAATTTTTTTTAAAAAACGGAACTTTTTAAAAAAAGCGTAATTTTTTTAATAAAACTTAAATTTTTTTAAAAAATTATTTTTTTTCAAAAAACATAACTTTTTAAAAAAACTAGATTTTTTAAAAACGTAAATTTAGTAAAAATTTCTTTTTTAAAAAAATTATGTTTTTTTTAAAAAAATTACGTTTATTAAAAAAATTACGTTTTAAAAAAAAATTATGTTTTTTAAAAATCTGTTTTTAAAAAAGAATTATATTTTTTTAAAAATTTTTAAAATTCGGTTTTTTAAATTTTTTTATGTTTTTTAAAAAAAATACGTTTTTAAAAATTACGTTTTCTAGAAAAATCAATTTTTTTAATAAAAATTGATGTTTTTTAAAAATCTGTTTTTAAAAAAAAGTATGTTTTTTTAAAAAAGTTCCGTTTTTTTTTAAATTTATGTTTTTTAAAAATCTGTTTTTAAAAAAGAATTATGTTTTTCAAAAAATGTTCCGTTTTTTTTAAAATATGTTTTTTGGAAAAAATTTATGTTTTTTTAAAAAAAGTCTGTTTTTTTAAAAATGTTCCGTTTTTTAAAAAAAAGTTTGTTTTTTTAAAAACATTACGTTTTTTTAAAAAAAGTATGCTTTTTTAAAAAAGTTCTGTTTTTTTTTAAAATAATGTTTTTTTAAAAAAATTTATGTTTTAAAATTTTTTTATGCTTTTGAAAAAAAATTATGTTTTTTAAAAAAAATAATTATGTTTTTTTAAAAAAGTTACGTTTTGAAAAAAAAATTATATTTTTTTTAAAAAAATATGTTTTTTTAAAAAATTATGTTTTTTTAAAAAATCTGTTTTTTATTAAAAATTATATTTTTTAGAAAAATCTATTTTATGTTATTATGTTTTTGTTATTTTTTAAACTTTAAAATGAGTATTATGTATTTTTTCGCCACGTCAGCATTATTTTTTTATTTTTTTTGCCATGTCAGTGCCACGTCAGCAATTATTTAACGTCTGTCAATATTTTTTAACGGAATGGCTTAATTGTAAAATAATAATTAGTTCAGTGATGTAATTCGAAAAATTAAAAGTTCAATCGTGTATTAAGTAAAACGTGCCAAGTTTAGTGGTGAAAAACATAGTTTTGCCGTTAATTATTTATAGCACAACATATTATTTTATTTTATTTTAAAAAAAATCTTGATTATTGTCATGAAGCCAATCAAATTGGTTTGTTACTCTAAACACATCATCTTAATGAAACTTCTAATGGAGAAACACAAAAATTTTGGTCAACGTCATCCCATGAGATTGGCTTGTTACTCTAAACACATCATCCTAAGGAAACATTAGAACACTTCTATTGTGTTTAGAGTAACAAAATCAACCCCAAGAAAACATTAGAACACTTCCAATGGAGTAAAAACAAATTATCTTATCCAAGTTGTACAACCTGAAGATATTATTCAGTAAGAAAGTAATCCAGCGGGAATTTCATAGTAAATCTCGAGAATTTCACACTCACACTTTGTGACGCCCCCAAAATTAGGTATACATCACCCATCTTGGGCCGTCAGATACATGGTACAGAATACAAATACAACTTACTAATACAACTGTCGTGTACAATACGACAAAACATAACTGTGAGTTTGAATACAATTATTGTCTATTATAGACTATACAAACTCAAAAGGAGTCCTCATTACAATTATTGTCACACTATTTAATAGAATAGTGAGGACTACTAATACTATCATCTGGTCCATCACTACGTTCTCCGACTCATCTCAGCTATATTCTCATTTCCTGAAGAGAACAGTGAAAGAAAGGGTGAGCTCAACTAGCCCAGTAAGAAATATTATTACTAAGATAATGCAGAATAAATTATCATTAGACTTCAACAGTGTTAAACTGATAAAATATAACGAACATCAAGTTTAACTATAACATTATATCAAATTAACTCCATAATATTACCCACAATTATCATTAGCCTTCAACTTGCGTACTTTGCAAAATTTATAAATATTACCCACAACTATAACATTATATCAAATTAACTCCATAATATTCAAAAATAATATTTATAAAAAATTCATCTTTATTTATAAAAATTGGGGTCTTACACACTTGCTTCCACACTTGCACTTGTTCCATTAAGGCACTAGTGCCCCAAACAACAACTTAGACCATATCACACTCAACACAGATAGGAAGTTAAAGAAAGGTATAATATAATAAATTTATGTGGCCCGGCCAAAACTGAAATCTAATATTGGCCACCAATTTGCAACAGTAACTGACACAAAATATGAAGAGGAAGCTGTAAAACTCATGCATGTATAGTAGTTTTGTTGGGCATATAAGAAAAAAAAAGATCCGTCGATATATGCTGTTTTGCAAAACATAATTTCAGCTCAAAGTTGGTAGATATTTTATAAGAGGCTACTCAAGTAAGCACCTTCACCACCCTCAGCCTCACCCCTCTCTAATAATGTACAAGAAGTTGAAAACTTGAAATTAATGTAAACTTCTAACTACTGACATGAAAATAATTTCTTCACCTTTGAAGAAATTCAGAATTACAATTGGTGCTCCATTAACAACTTCTCTGGAGACGCAACTCATTATTTTGGCATAAAAACATACTAAAGAAATGTTCTGAGGGGCAATATGCCGATCATGTAATTTATCAGTGTAATTCAGACAGTATCTTACTAGAAATGGAAATGTCAAAAAGGTCCAATAAAATGAATTACGGTGCTTGACAATAACCAAAAAAAGGAAGATGTGCAGACCTCAGGGCCAAGAAATCGTTCAGAGCCAATATCACAAGAATATGGCGACCCGGTCTTTGGCTTAATACCTTTCCATTGTTTGATGTACTTTGTTGGTTCTTTGTCATGCTTATTGAACTCCTGAAATGATGAAGAATAAAGACATTACATATAATAAATGTGTTACTTTCTCCTTTTTTGGTAGGTACGTTTGCCCCAAGTATAAGAACTGGAACCAGCAATCTTAAGGTTATTCCTCAATGCATTTAGTATTTCTCCCAACCCTTTGGGACTCATAATGAATTTATATTTTTTATGTTTACAAAAAAGCATTGTGACGCAGCAATTATAATAAGGACAATTTTAAAAATGCACAGTTGTGAAGATAAGTTGACGGTAAAAATCACAGTTAACTTGAGGGAAAATATTTATGCTCATCTATTAAGACTATTACCATGAATAAAGCCAGATCAATCAGGTTTGATATTACCATTCTTACGAGCTGTCATACTTTTGCGAGGACATATCCTCTAATTCAAAAAATATTTTCCCCCTCAACTACTCCTAAACTAAATAGCATGCACACACGTGTGCCAAATACACTAGCTAAAATATAATAGGCTTTTCTACCTAGGATTCTTTGTTTATAGATGTTACAAAGTTAGTAACGACCACCTTGACAATATCAGAACAAGTGTAGCAATAAGTTTCCTTGACTTTCCAAGCTACTTCAAGAGAATCTTCAGGTGGAATGTGCTCTCCTCTTTCCTACACGAAAGAATGTCAAAGTATGTGCACAATCAAAACTAAATTATTAAAATATCAAAATCAATGTCCTCTCTCTTTCCTATATGAGACAATGTCAAAATGGATTCCATGAAAAGTATACTATTACTATCAAGTCTCTGGATTTCATAGTAAAATAAGGGAAGTGAAATTTCCACAGCAAATTTGATTTTTTGACAATGTCATCTCAGACGATTGTGGGACTCATTAATTATTTATGTAAGAGGGACCTTGAGGAAATATCAATCCCCTAAAATAATGTCACTAAGAAGTATCAAATAACTAATTTAGTCTACATAAAACATTTGTTATTTGGGTAACCACTAATGTCCATTATGATACGAACAATATGACAAGTTCTATAAACTCATTATAATAAGACAAATTATTATTTTTGTGTGTGAAAAACTGAAAACGGATCCAAATGGTTGTCAGGTGACCAATGGCTAACAAACAACTCAGGAATTATAACACTAATCTAATACTCCCACATCATTTTAAGATGTTTTGTTTAACAATCATCGAAGTAGCGATGCATATTTTATACAATTTGAAAAGCATGTGAATATATTATCAATTTCAATTATGACAATGCTTCAAAATGAATCTATCTTTTGAGTTTATAGAAAAAGTCAAGAACAATGTTCTACACCACTCTGCTGTGAGCATTTTATACTCCCAGGTTCTTAAATTTCATCAACCTAATATGAAAATGAGAGTCAAAGACAACGTACCCGAATGAGTTGATGAATAAAGAGAGTTACATGTTTCCCAGTAATCGGAATTGACTTAATGCTGCTCCCAATAACGTAACCATCTGCAACAGGTACAACATGGGTAGCACCATCCCCAACGTCTACTACAACCCCTGTCATCTCACACTAAGAGAAAGTATAGGTTTATATTAAAGGGTAGGATCATGAATAATAAACATTTATTTTAATACAACTATAACTCTACAGAGTACCAACCTTAGATGTAGTATATCCTGCCGCCTGAGCAAGCACTGGCTGAACTGCAATATAAAGACCCGGAACATTGAATGTCTCAAACATAATTTCTCCAGTGTACTCGCGACTCTCCGGTGCAGCAGGTGGACTCTCAGTCAACAGAAAATAATGATCCTCGGGATCACACCGCAAGTAATTAAATATACACTGCTGCCAAAACCTTTCCATTACGTCCCAATTATCAACCTGGCCGTGCCGAATAGGATAACTACAATTATAAGTATTACTAGATCGAGATCTGGATAATGCTTCCTCGCCAATAAAGAAATCAAGATCAGCCATCACCCCAGCACTATGCTGCGCTAACCAATTATTGTTTTTTACTGAGCTCGGGGACTGGTTAACAAAAGATTCATTAACGGCTACAACTGTAGGAATGATAAAACACGGCTCAACATTACCCGTAAATCCCATTTTAGTATACCTGGAAGCATAATGAGGAATTTAATCAAACAGGTGGTGTGCACAAGGACCCTGTGAGGAAGAGGGAAAAGGTGGTGTTTTTTACTCCATCCATTTCATTTCATTGACAAAACAAGAGTGAATTATTGCAGTAAGTAGACAGTATCATCAATTTGATCATCATTATTAATTCCTCACCTCACCTCAAGAGATTCTTTTCTTTTCTTTACAATCAAACAAGTGAAACAACTCAGACGTCTCTCCGTCTGTATGCCAAAACGGGGCTCTAGTACGGTGGTACTCTTTCAAACCCACGTCACCACCTGAGACTGACGGGAGGAGCGGCCCACTTCTCCGACAATAAAACAGTAGTGGATTGGGCTTAGGCTTAGGCCACAAAAAAATACAAATAAATTTGGGGCCATAAATGAGTAGTAGTAAACTTTTCAACTGTAGTTTTTGGTGTACACGAGACGAGAGCCAATTGAGAGCCCCTAGTGAAAATAAGAGCTCCTTCACTTACACCATGTCCATGTCCACTCATCCTACATACAAACGTTGTGCACTAACCGTGTACTAGTATAAGTATTTCTCATCAATTGTAGTACTAAAATATACTATAATCCTAAGTATCGCTCTCTATGTTCTTTTATTTTTTTATATTATGTGTGCACAATTTTTTATGTCTCTAGCATTATTAAATAATAAATTATGGAATTAATATTTTCACTCGTATGAATAGTAAATTAAATGCATCCTTACGGGTGAAAAGATCTTCTAGCTTGAATAGATAGTAATTTCAAGAATTTGATCAAAAAAATTCACTGTAAAACTAGATTACACAGTTGCTTAGAATAACATGCTTTTGATTGTTTCACATAATCACATGATAATGTTTGTCTTCTCTTCTCTTTTATTTAATTATTAAAAGGAAGAAAGATACCATGTTTACACTTGGGAGACCTTACTAGTCATTTTCTTTTCAAAATATATACTCCATCCCTCCCTTAATACTATAGACTTTTTAGAATTGTGCACAAGTATTAAAAAAAATAGTTGTATAGCATTAAATATAATATCAAATATCTATATTATTTTTGTATTAGAAAAAGAGATTGTTATTTATTGAGCAAAAAATAGTGAGAGAACCAAACTTTTATTTAATACTTGGGGTAATATTGAAAACTAAACAATTAATGCTTACTTGGAATTCTAAAACGTCATATATTAAGGGACAAAAAAACGAGAGCACATCCTCTGTCCCTATTTTACATGTTTCCCTACTTAAATTTTAGACGCTTGACCTCTTATTTAATTTTAGAGTTAAGTTGTATTTGATAAATCTGGAAATTAAAATCTGAATGATTATGATGTCTTAATAAATTAGATCATCTGAATGGTTATGAGGTCTGAATCTAAAAAATTATTTGACAACTAAAAAGTAAGTTGTCTCTTAATGACACTATTTTACCATTTTAAAGGGTAAAATTTTATTTAATAATTTTAAATATTCAATTTAATAAAAATGAGTGTATAATATTGTTGAATATATTTATAAAAAAAAAAATTATCAAAAAAGTTTCATTAAAAGGTACCTCTTAATTATTAAGATTTTATTTTCTGTCTTACTGATTAAGAGGCATTCAAAGGTAACAAAAAAAAATAGCATCATGTCTCTTAACGAATAAGAGACAGTCCATTAAGAGACAATCAGATGTAAACAAACTGCACCTTAATTAGTGTTGAGTAAGAGATCAAGTGTCAAAAATTTAAATGAGTGACACAAGGGAGAGACATGTAAAATGAGAATAGAGAATTTGGACTCTAAAAAAACTTCCCTAAAACATCTTAAACTGGAGAGTATATTTAATATGCTGAGTACTTTCAAACTTCTTTTTTGTCGGTTACACTTGCCATGATGTCTGTCTAGCCTAATGATGGAATGGATTACTAGTTCATGCATTACCTTAATAATGTGTAAATATAATCCAACGGATGGATCAAAACATAATCATGGTAAATTCTTTCTCACTCACGTTTATAGAGAGAGGGAGATTTAGGCCAAATCCACCATTTAGTCTCTGCATTTTACTAATTTTATTTTCTTCGATCTTGTTCTATCTCCAATATGTTTATCAATCTCCAACAAGTTTAAACGCATCTCAATAGTTATTTCCACTTTGATAGAGCATTAATGTTCCGCCAGTCCTACGTAAGCACTGAAAATCACACGAACAAGCTATGCAAGATAAAATTTTACTAGAGATGACCATTAAAAAGAAATGAAACTGCTTCTGTTCAAGAGAGTTTATAACCACCACACCAAAATCTAGATAATAAACAACTCTAAAATTCACTTTCTCGATCAGCTGATGGGTCTGAGAAACTAAGAAATATTTAACCTTAATGCTTCTTCTCATTGTGAAAATATTGGCCTGCTAGAACACCAGACCTTACAAGGCAGCATAACATGCTCCAGATCTCACTTCCATGCTTTCCTCCCCCGAAACTGTTTGCCAGAACGCTGTTGTTTCTTCTTTTTATCTAACCGAGATTTTGCTACCTTGGCTCTCTTTGCCGCAATGGGCATAGCTTTTTTGTGTTCCTTCTGCCGATTGCTCAAACCGCCAGTCTGCTCAATATTGAAACATTAAACATGGCTACCAAATGCAAAAATAAAAAATAAATAAAAATAACATGTGGTGCCATCTGTGCCATCTAAATTCTAAAGCAGACCTGTTTATTACACTGGAATTAAATTTTTAAAGAAAATGGAAGAAGCTAGAGGTAGTGTCTGGATGACTTTACAGGTTGTACAAGTTAACACCTTGAAGGGTTCTACGTAAAAAGAGCAAATATTCCTAAGCTGAAAAGTGACAGGAAAGTTAAAATCTAAAGATGTAGCGAGTATTGCAATCAATTAAGGCCATATATACTCACCAAAAGGGAGAAAGGAAAGGTTAAACCTCATTGTTAAAGATTGTGTCTACATTGCATTCATGATGCCCTAAATATGATTTATTTATTCATACAGTTATCTAACTAAAAAATCCTACATGCACCTGAAATTCGCATATGCTGATGTGATGGTTATCCTGAAAATTAATTAACATGTAGCAGCCGATGATATTTCAACTCGAGGAAGGATGTGATGATCCACTTCATCAAGTGCATAAATTAGGTGTATAACTTATCACTCTTATCTAATTAGGGGCTTCAAATGCACCTTGAACCCTACATCTTTCTCTTCTGGACTTATACTACCATAGTTGAATGATAGTACTACTATAGGCAACAGCTTTTATCTAGAACTACTATTGGTAACAGCTTTTTCCGGAAGTAGTTCTTATGCTTTGGTTTTTCAAATTGCTAACCTTTAACAACATAGATTAGCATCAAAGTTAAATCGATCATCCAGAAAATCAACACACAAATGCATTGAAATACATACACGTCTGAAAAGTGAAAACTAACCTTCTTCTGCTTGGTAGCAGCTCGAGCCTGGTACTTCCCTCTTTCTTCCCTCCTTTCTTTGATCAATGCCAACCTTTCCTCCTTGCTTAGCTTTCTCCGTAGGTTAACCTTAAAACCACATACATATTATTTTGTCAAGGATTAGAGACTAGCAATTGAAGAAACTATGAGAAAGGAACCATAAGCATTCAAGTTGCACTACTATTTCTATAATTGAAATTTAGGAAAAGCATATATTCCCTAGTTATATTGCACATAATTGGCAACTCATAGAGTTATTCATATAGAAATTTTAAAGTTGGCTGTCCGCTAACAAGACCTTCCAATCCCAAGGTTTGGTTATGTGATTTGACAAGACTCAAATGCACAACCAACATGTTGAGTTTACGAACACTGTAAGAAAATGATTAACATTTGTTATTTACTCTGGATTTCTAACATTTCCATTTTTACTCATAGATTACCAATATTTTAACGATTCTGTGCCCCCCCCCCCAAACACACACACACATAATTCAAGTCCTTCACTTTTGCTGAGAGCTAAATTCACAAGGGGGAAAAAACTGAGCACTACAAAGTAGAGAACTCACTTCAAGTTTGGCAGCATCCATTCTCTTGAGACTCAACTGATCTGAAGTTGGAATCTTAAAAGGTGCTGATTTTGCATCTGAACCCTTCCGTAACAATCCATGCTGAGTCATAGCAATCCTTGCTTCCTTCTTGGCCTAATAATAATAACAAGTCATCAAAAGGCAGGTTACAATATATGAAGCAATCCATGTTCATTCATGCATAGGTGATGGAGTACAAGACCAACATCAACTACACATAATTACAAAATGCTTAATACTTTGTGTTTCCTACATTATATGAAGGCAAAGCAACATGTTGATTGTGTTTCCACCATTATATGAAGGTTAAGCAACCTGTTGATATGAATGCCAATTCAACAACACATTTTTAAGAATTATCATACCTTTAACTCTTTGATTCGTTGGAAGTCCTCATTGGACAAAATACAATCATCCAACTCCAAGGAGGTATGCTCCACCTTTGATCCTGCTAATCTTTTCAGAGCTCGTAGACTTCTATTGGCAGTGTTTAGCTGTCCATCAAAATCAGAAAACTTTCTCTTCTTTGCTTCAGATCCTTTTACCCCGTCATTTTTCGGGGCCCTTCTAGCACTAGTTTTTTGTGAACAGTTGGATCCTTCAAGCTTTACCTCCTCGTCACTATCATCTTCCTCACTAGTATCACCCTCGTTATCAGAGAAGTTACTAGCATCTTCATCTTCTGATAATTCATCATCATCTTGCATATGATGCTCACTTTCAGTTTCTAAAGCAAGGTCATCAATAACACAGTTGTCTTCTTCATTTTGATCTTCATCATCAGCACCAGAGGAGCTACCAGATTCATACTCAAAAGCATCACCGTCACCGCTGCTATCAATATCACTATAGGCATCCTCTTCAGTAGTACCAACCTCTGCATCATCTTGTAGATCATTATCAGAAGAGCTACCAAATTTAATCTCATCTGCATCATCACTGCCATTATCATCATCTTCTTCATCCTCTAGTAATAACTCTACCCCAGGGACATTGCTAGCAACGTTCACCTCACCAAATGCTTTAGGTCTTGCCTTTGGGTTTGTAGGGCGCCCACGATCCTTCTTGATCAAAAGTGAAGGGCATACCTACAAGTGAAGAAAGTCAGTTTTCTAAATTCAACGCCTTCCCTTCCAAAAGAAAAAACACAAGTGAAGATGAAGGTGCATGAAACTTGCGGACACGTGTGTGTGTATATATATAGAGAGAGAGAGCACGTTCTCAAGAATACCTGTCTGAATAAAGAAATAAGTGAACGAGCAGCTGATGAAACTGACTTCTCATTTGATTTCTTGTACAATACAAGATCTTGTAGCAAATCTTCTGTCATCAACTAATCACCACAAACAATAAATCAAAGTCAGTGGCAGAAAGATATAATGTTTAACCGACTTCATAAGATATATAGATATTTACACATATATTCAAGGAATTGAACTATAACCTATAATACTATATCAAGATATAAATATTCAAAGTTCATCAAAGGTTCATGGATGAAGTAGCATACCAGAGGCATGCGTAAACATATCTCACGCACTACATTTAGTCCAACAGAGATAGCCTGGAAATGCCAAACAAGAAAATTAATGATGCCATGTAAACAATATAACATTAGGAAGTGATAACGTGATACCTCTGTGCGTGAACGATCATGCACAAACTGATTGACTATTTGTCTGAACAGTGGTTCAACTGCATCAGGTGGTACCTAGTCAAGACAAAATTTCCCATATGAGTAGGGAGAGCAAAACATAGAGAACTACATACTACAGAAACAAGGTGTAACCAGAAAAAAGTGATGTACCATATCATGGCACGCCTGAACTGCTGCTGCAAGTAAAGTTGTAACATCTCGTTGATGGGGCTGCAAGTTAAAATAGAGACATCATAGTCCAAACTTTTAGCTGGAATTGGAAATTTGGATGCATCATGATAATAATAGTGTACCTGAACATATTTCTGAAGATAAGGATAGAAGTTTAATAGAATCAAACGATGGAGCCCAACAGTTCGGGCAACTACTTTCAATATCATCATCCTGACCTGCAGAGAGAAACAGATAAAGAATCTATACTCTGGTGGGTATATATTTTCATATATTATCAATATGAAGCTGAAAGCCCACGGTAAGTACAAGTGTGAATATATTGAAGAAAACTAACCAAGATTACTTCCTGAACATGGACGAGGATCAGAAATTGAATTAAGTAATTTCTGTGCAATATAATTACCCTCCCTTTCTTATCTTATTTCATTTATGGCTTATAAAATTTTCATTCTAATCTTTTACTAAATCCTCTAATGGTCTGAGGAAGAAGCAAAAATGTCAGTTTTCTTAGTCCTACAACACTTTCAAGCATTATTATTATCTCAGAGGCATGCCTGCAACACCTAACTAAACTCCCTAGCAATTAACATAAAGTAGCCAGACTAGCAAATGAGAAACTTCAATCAGCAAGAATAGAAAAGAGAAATGAAAAAGAATAATGCAGACAATCTTTAGAGTTAAAACCACTAGAAACTGACAGATTTAGAGAGTTTTAAACTTATTATTTTTTCGGGAAGGAAGAAAGTTATAAAGTTAATAGGCACACCATGATAAACCAAGTTAGAATTACTACCTCAAATTTGTCAATAGTTTGAAGGCGGGAAAACAGCTTCTCAGCAAATCCCTAAAGAGAAAATATAATTAAAAATTGTCTTTCTTCTAATATTGTATGAACTATACCGATAACCATAACATTATAGATCCAACAATACCTGCGCATCTTTCAAATGGTTAAGAGGTGAATAGGAACTCAAATTAGTATTCTTCTCTGAGGACAAGCGTTGCTGCTTTTTCATGCTACGAATGACACGCTGCAATTTTGCTTTCTTTTTCTTTTTGCTAGATGTTGTACCTGTATTGTTTGCCTACAATTTCAGTAAAAATGAACCAGATTAAAAATAGATGACATTGTGAGCCACAAGATAAGAAGTGCAAACTTGCAACAGCTAACACAGCTTATCACAAATATTCTGGCTTAAATTCTAGAGACTTTGCCACTACAGACTGACACCTAGGAAAAGGAACCAAAGACAACTTGGGGTATTAGCCTTAACAAAAGGATTAACCTCATCAAAAGGTCCACAAGTTTTCAAATTACAAAGGTCTTAAATAAGCAAGTGACCTTATAAATAGCCTCTTTGCTGAGAACAACTTGATGCTGTGGGGTAGCTTCATCTTCACTGCTTGAACCATCACTATCATCATCTTCAATCTTCTCGTAGTTAAGTAGAAATGACAGCGCAGCATTCATGATCCTGAGGATTCAAAAACATAAAATGGCTTTCAAATCCAATGCTAGGAGAAAAAAATCAGATGTCTAAATTCTAAAGATTAATCCCCCACCTCGATGATGTATGAAAGCAGGCTGAGCATATAGCATTGGCTGTTCTATCATCAAACCACACCTTTCGTCGATGAAGATCACATAATGTTACGAGTGCTCTTTTTGCTTTTGCCTCATCCTCTTCCTAACATAAAACATAAGTATAAACATCAAACAATAAATGTGCAGTAACAAGATAAGAATCAAGACATTTACAAACCTGTAGCATTGGAAACAAAATATTTTGAAGTGATCGGTTTTTGGCTTCATTTTTGTGCTTCTGATTCATACGCCTAATGGTATGAATAACATGAGAGAAAGCCAATTTTTGCAAAGGTCTGTCACCTAAGGTCTGAAGCTCCATGAACAATGCGAGAGTCTCCCCAAGATCAACTGTCTAACACACACACTTAAGTCAGCCTTCACATAGAAATAGAGAATGCACACGTGTAAATAACAAAGAGAACGTTACTTCAGCATTTGGTTACTGAGAAAATTAAAGAAGAAAATATAACATAATCCAAGTCTTAAATTTCATACTCATCCAGAAAGAGAGTCCTTCTGTCTATGTACATCCCAAAAGGCGAACCTGACTTTCCGGAGAAAAATAAACTTCATAGAGACAAAATGCGCTAAATTAATCCTTACCCTATTCTTGGGAGCATAAACACCGCGCTTTGGAATCAGTGCTGAACAAAAGTTAGCTTAAATTTTCAACTAGCAAGATTCACTGCTAACACCAGTAGCCTTAATGTAAGTGGCTAACCCTCGTTTTTATTACAATTTTTCTAAAAATGCATAATTCTTGGAAAGTTTGTTATGTGATGAAAGAAATATCAGTATTGTTCTAATTGGAATAGTTGTAGATTTATCAGAATTCATCTTTCCTATTTATCCAAAAATAAATAAATTAAAATTACACTATACAAACCTCTCCTTCCAATTTCTTAGCAACCAAGCAAGGTATAAGTGCCAACAATTAAAACATGAAACAACAGAATTCTCTGTTAACTAGGCCTAATGCTTCAATTAATCTAAGAGTCTGTTTGGAAGTGACTTAGGGGGTGTATTCAATTAAGATTTTTAAAGACTTTTAAAGACTTTAAAAGTTTGGTTGTATTTAATCAAGACATTTAAAGAGTTTATAAAAGTTTAGTAGTATTCAATTACAACTTTTTTAATATCTTTAAAAGTTAGGTGGTATTGAATTAAAATTTTTACAAAGTCTATAAAAGTATTTTGGTATTCAAAAAGTCATAGATTTTAAAGATTTCTATCAAATGGTAGAGTTTGAGAGACTTTAGAAGAAGAATTATAACTATCAACCCATATCTAAAGTTTTACCTCATCTCTAAAGTTTTATAAAGACTTTCCAAATAAACACAAAGGTGGACAAAATTAGTTATTAATTGGACTTTATCTTTTATTGGGTCAAATTAGTTATTTATTTTATATGGGCTAATAAATATTAATATGTGATGGATAAATAATTTGGTAAAATTTGGGTCATAAAAATAATTAGATTTATTATAATTTTATTATAAGAGAATTAACAAGATATATTAATAAGTAAATAAATAACTAGACCTAATCTGAATTGGTGAGGGAAAAAATAGCCGTTCGAAAGCTTCCAATAGAAATAGGAAAGAGATTTGTTCAACAAAAGTAAGATAAAATTAAAAAACTCTCATATCAATTGTAAAGATTATGTTTTATAATATATGAAAATAGAAAATATATGATGTGTATGTGTATATTTTTTTTTTTAGTTTTTTGACATTTTAAACGAATGAAATCACAGTTAATTTTTGAGACATCCTCCATATTCGTCTTCAAGTGTCTTTGGTGTATGATAATGAAATAATGTAACACGTGATTATACTTCTGCATAATAAATTGACAGAATCGTTATATTTTCCTTGTAAAAAAGGAAAAAACGCACTGTTTTGATATATGTTAGACGCATAAAAAATGTCCACACAATCAAACAAAATTAATAGCAGTTAAGATGGAAAATTGGGTTGACAGAATCACACAATCACACAATCAACACACACACACACACACACACACACACACATATATATATATATATTAGTAAAGCAATCAATAATAAAAAGCAATCAATTATTAGCAAAAAGCGTACGCATGTGCATAAAATATATATAGCTCAATGAAAAATGAACTTAATTTTTATATTGTGTCTGTAGTTTCTAAAGTTTTATTGGTATCCGAGTATCCAAATGTATAATAAAATTAGTAGAATAATGTGAACGCTTTCAACATATATAAAATCTCATGCCACAATAATAGATTTACTTTAGTTCATGAAAAAAAGAGAGATTGTACGCATGGGCTAATTAACAATTAATATAAGTTACAAGATATATTAGAAGTATACAAAAGTCTATCACAATCTTGATAAAA
Source organism: Panax notoginseng (assembly GCA_016801055.1). Lineage (NCBI taxonomy): Eukaryota > Viridiplantae > Streptophyta > Magnoliopsida > Apiales > Araliaceae > Panax > Panax notoginseng. The sequence continues at coordinate 170,206,937 of CM029023.1, read as the reverse complement.
AGTTTATAAAAGTCTGTTACTTATTTCATGGAGTCTATAAAAGTCATTTTAAAAAAGTCTTTAAAGTCTATGAAAGTCATTAAAATCCCACAAATTCTACAAAAGTCTATCACTTAAAAAAGTCTTTAAAAATCTTAATTGAATACACCCCCTTATAAGTTGGTCAAATTTGCCATTATTCCCCTGTTTGGGGATGACTTATTTTTCTACTTATAAGTTAATTTTTAAGTAAAAAAATAAGCAAGTATTTGCAACTTATTTTAAAATGACTTAAAAGTCATTTTAAAATAAGTTAATTTAACCAAATATAATGTTTATTTTACACTTTCAGAACTTATTTAAACTTAATTTTTGACTTATAAGTCAAATTGATGATCTCGCTTTTATTTATAAGTCAAAACTTATAAGTCAACTTATATTTTAATTTAAGTCATTTTAAAATATGTCGTTGCTGAACCGGCTCTAACTCGATGTGAACTAAAGTTGGTTCTTTTAAAATAATTTGAACTAAATTTCTTTCTTTTAAAACAAAATAGAAGCTTTAAACAGCAAAGTGGAGTGATACCTGGCGATTAATGAGAAGTATCAATGCCTGGGTGATATGACACCGAAGAAAAGACGGCAGTGATCGAGCCGCCGAGCAGAGAAAGTCGGCGAGCTGTTTGGGGAATTCTTTGAGGTGGTTAGGGTAAAAAGGAGTGATGTGAGCCAAAAACATGGCCCGGTCACCAAGGTCCTTGGCGACGGTGGGGTCACCGGCGATGCCGCTGATGGAGGTGAAGTTGAGAGCCGCCTGTTGTTGATATAGTTCGAGAGAGGACTTGAATTGGCTGTAGAGTAGACATAGCTCTGTCTCGTAGCCTTCTGGATCGCACTTCATTTTTGACTGAAGTGCCGGCAAGCTCAGCTTTTCTGAGGTTCTACCTGAGGCTGAGAGTGATTCTGGTGTTATTTCCTGCCTCCCACATCTCCTCGATGACGACATGATTGTTTTTCTTCGTCTCTCTTCTATCGCTGGTTTCGCAAGCCAGGGTCGTTATAAAATCAAGTAGACAAGGCCTTCTGAAAGACTAAAACCCTAGACACTGTTTGGTGGGTTTGTTAGTTTGGGTTTGTGTTTTTAATACACTTCATTATATAAAAAGGCTTTTACTACCCCTCAATCGTGTTTATACGAATCGAATGATAAAAATGGAATAAAAAATAACCCTCGTCAATCCGCGTTTAATATTTTTCGATCTCATCTCCAATAGCGATCTTGAATTAAAAGAATTCGATTTAAAATTATTAAATTTTTCATTTTATTTATATATTATTGTTCTTACTAATTCATACGATCTGGACTGATAAGAAACATCAATAATTAAATAATCGTAAAGATATATACTGTAAAATATTGTTTCTCATTCTTCGTTCTATGATAAAACACTCCGCCCCATTATTAGATTCCATTTGTTTAGCCATGCATGTTTCTCATCAGCTCAAATAACATGAATCTATAACAAAAAAATGCAAAAACGACGTAATGAAAATTTATAGCTTTAAATCAATTTTTTTGGTCTGAGCCCTAATTCACATAATTAAACTACAAATTATTAAATAGATGATGTATTATTGGTGTATATTGGAGTGTCTTATATACAAAGTTATTTATAAACTTATAATATATTTCAGGAAACAAAAATAAGTGACCAAATTAAATGTTTGAAAAGAATTGTAAAAGTGCATATAATCCATATGAGTAAAGACATCCTAATTACTAAGGCTTTTACCATATTCAAGATATCCTCCTTCAATCTACAGAGTAGGAAATAAAGTTTCTTAACCCAATAAAACTATTAATTGTTATTTAAAAATAAAATATTGGAGTACACAACTTTACAAAAAACAAAATAATATTAAGTGTTGTGATAGTAAAATAGCTCCGTGATAGTAGAGTAGTTCCACCGCTATAATAAAGTAACTCTGCGATAGTATAGTAGTTCCGCGATAGTAGAGTAGCTCTGCGATAATAGAGTAGCTTTGTTATAGTAAAGGTTAAAGTCACTTTAAACTTTACGATCTAACTAATGACTATACGATCGTTAAGTAATGAATATACGATCGTTAAGTCATAACTCTACGATTCAAGTCATTACTTTACGACCGTTAAATCATTATTTTATGATCGTTTAGTCAAGACTTTATGATCGTTAAATATGAACTCTACGATCTAAGTCATTATTCTACGATCGTTAAGTCATGACTATACGATCGTTTAGTCATGACTTTACGATCATTATGTCAGGACTTTATGATTTAAATAATTACTCTACGATCGTTAAGTCATTACTTTATAATCTAAGTTAAGTCATTTTGCGATAGTAAAGTGTTCAATATTTTTCAACATGAGCTTTAAACATTTAAGTATTTTTAAGTTTGACAAAAAGAATGTAAGCATTCTCTCTCTCTCTCTATTAGGATAAATCATTATTCAACATCCTTCTAAACTAATTAGGGTAACCAAATATGTTATCTTGTCCGTCCGTACTTTAGTTATGCGGACAAGTAAAATTCTATTTTTATGCATGCAGTTTAATTATACGGACTAAGACTCAAACCAAAAAAAATAAATCGATTTAAAGGTATAAATCTTTCATTACGTCAGTTTTGTATATTCTTGTTGCAGATTTATGTTTTTCTGAACTGATGAGAAACATGAAAGACTAAACAAATGAAATCTAACAATGAATTGAAGTGTTTTCTCATAGTATAAAGCATGGGAGACAACATACTGAGGTATATATCATTGTAATTGTTTAACCACGCATAATTCTCATCAACTCAAATCATATGGATTAGAAAGAACAATAATATGCTAGAAAAAATAGAAGATTTAATAGTTTTAAATGGCATTCCGTATCCTTGCAATTGTTTAACCATATGAATTAGAAAAAATAATATCCTTGTAATTGTTTAACCATGCATAATCTTCCGTATTAAATTGCAGAGCCCAAATCTTGCTTATTGTTTCTAATTACCATTCGATTATCGGATAGACGATTGAAATCTGTTGTAAGGATAAAATTATTCTTATAATGTTGGTCATGGATCAGTCTCCATATCAATATAATACACATATATACATATGCATATATATATATATATATATATATATATATATATATATATATGTATATATAGAGCAAAGATCAAGAGTATTCTTCTTAAATATCATTCCTCTTTAAATAGCGCTCATTTATTAAAACTACGTCGCTTTGGAGTGGTTGTGGGTGTCATTTTTATAAATAAAAGAAAAACAAGTGGGACCACCCTCTTTTAAGTCACTCTAAAACGACGTAGTTTTAATAAATGAATACTATTTAAGGATGAATGTTATTTAAAAGAAATGTTCTTAATCCTTGCTTTATATATATATATATATATATATATATATATATATATATATATATTCCAACAGTTATATATAAATATGTTAAACGAGGTTGAGGTGTAATAAAACTAATAAGTAATAGTTTTTTGTTTTAATATATATAGGGAAGTGATATTTTTGCAAAGATATTTGTTATTTTCGCAAGTGGTTCTTACTTATTAATTAAATTCAGTCATTTATGCTAAATTTACCTTGGTTTATATAATTGCACTCTTTCTCTTTCAGCGGTTTACTTTCTCTCTCTACCTGCTTCATTCAAATCTATAAATTTAGTAAACAATTTCTATTTCATGGGTTCAAATTCATTCTCCCTAACTATCAATATTTAATAATCACTAGCGCAGAGGAGAAATGAAAACAATAGCCAAAAAAAAACTCTATTGCCATCTAATTCAAGCCACCCAGATTCATCAGTGGAGATTGGACTCAGTAGCTCATACCCACTAGGGGAAAGAAAAAAAAGAGTAAGGTGCTCGTTATCTTCTTCACCCAAAAGTACAATATACTCGCATATGAATATGATGTAGTAAAGTGGGCGGCTACATTGTATAGAATTAGACACTTGAAGTAGTAAATTGTAATCTTAAATATTTTGAGGGCCAACTTATGAATTTGGTGATACTTGATGTAACATAAGTGTTATTAGCCCAATAGTAAATGACTGTTATTTAGATGTTTCAGACATATCAATTATCAAACAATTTTTTCCATTCAATATTCAACCCAATTAAGCTCATTTAAATTATTTAAATATTCAGAATTGTTTCATTCAATTTTATCAAACAACTTTTAGGAAAACAATGCAATTAGATATTTTGTCAAGTGGAGGTCAATTGAGTATAAATTGAGTGAGTTTGATTATAAAGTAGGGTGTACTTATGAAAATATCAATTAGTATTGCCAAAGTATCAATTCCTTATATATAAAGAAGGGATATATTTCAACTCATAATGATAATCCATGTTAATCATTATTTAAAGCTTGAAAAATGATATATTATGTAAATTCCTTATATAAAAATGATAATTTATTAATTAAAATATATTATGTTAAAATTATAGTTGGTGATAAGCAATTGTTGGAATACTTAGACAAGCTATGTATTATTTATAAGGAATTATTAAACTAATATTAAAATATTTAATAACAATTATTTTTACTGTTAATGAATAACAAACAAATGTACTATTATTATTATTATTATTATTTAATAATATTGATGTTAAAACAGATTCAAAAAATGAAGTTTATTTTTTTTAAGTGATGAGGTTTCCAAAGTCCAAACATGCCCTATTATCCTTGAAGGGTTTAGTGCATAAGATGGAATCGTCTTTCTCAATATTTTGCAGTGGGCAGTCGGCACAAAAATGAAACTTCAAAATTTACCAAAACAATCTTCCATTTGGGTTATAAGAAACGAGCTTCATACTGGGTCTTCTGGCCAATTTCCAAAACTATCTCAGACTCAGGTCACTCTCTGTTTCTCACTCTTATCTCTATTTTATACAAACCACATTATACACACACACACACACATATATATATATATATATATATATATATATATAAATTCCGTATTTTGTATGTAAACGATGATATTTACTTGAAATGGATTATTCTCTTGCTGTTTATGCTTAACATTTATATTAAAGGGATTTGTTTGTAAGTGTTAATTGTTCAAACTTCAATTTGAGGTAAAACTAATGTCAAAATATTTTAAACCTTGTACATGGTCCCTTGGTTATGATGTTCCTTTAGTTTCATTCTTTATTGTGTCTAATAAGAGTGATCAGTGTTTTTCCTTGTTCAGTATCAGGTTGCTGACAAACTCAACCCGACTGGTGAAGAGTTCATTTCAAAATTGCTTAATAGAAGATGGATGTTAATCAACCCAGATACAAAAATTCACCAAATAAAGGTATCCGCCGACCACAAACAACAGCAAGCTGGATCATTAGGAAATATTTATTTCTTAAACAATCCAAATCCTTTGTTGGGTGATAGCATGATGGAAAAGAACAGCAAACAAGCATCCTTTTATGCTGTGCGGGATGATTTGCTGCATCCGCTGGTGAACGGTAATAAGGCGAGAAAATTGGATGGACTGCTTCCTCTTGTTCAAGATCATTCAGTGACAGACGTGGTGAGAAATTATTCTTACTGAAATATTGGCTCATACTTCTCAAATATACATTTAATCATGCTAAATTGGACTCTTCACTTCTTTTGGACTTAGGTGTTTGTTTTTTGATTTAATGATTGAAAATGCATTTCATGCATGTGTCACGGATAGATGGTTTTGCCTCAATTTCACAGGTTGTTCCCACAGATCTGTTAAAACACCAAATTATATTTTTTGAATGAGATCTTCAATGTGTTTACATTGTTTTAACCACTCAGAACTAGTAAACCGAATGAGAATGAGATGAGAATGTTAGTTTTTATTATTGGTGATTTTAATAATGACAATATATTTGAGTTTGTGTAATGGTCTTATTTGATTCTATGATGCATGAAGATATTATTCTTTGCATGGATATATTATATTTTGGATGGAGTGATTTTTTTTAGCATGCTTGGTCTTAAAGGAAAAATATTTCATATATGGTTAAGTGATTTTAATGATGACAATATGCATAAGTATATGATTTATTAAATAAGCTAAACTGATTTTGGAATGGGTTAATTAAATAATATAATTTATTGCTTTGTTTGGTGGCCCATTTTATATTATTTAAATTGATATTATCTGCAAGATTGTATTGGATTATATTTTGTTTAGGTTGTTATTATGTTAACATATTGTTTTAATATTTGAATCGGAATATATTAAGGAATTGGTTTAGCTGAGCATGTTATTTTAATTAGGAGTCTTTGTATTAACTGGGTTAGAACTCTTGTGTAGAGTATGGACTCTATTTTTCATTTCATATTGCTCCTTATTTTTAGGCTGGTTTATTAATCTATTTGTTGACTTACTATAGCTGTTATCTAATAGGGTTGGCCAAGTCTTCATAGTCGTTACTTTCATCCTATAAATAGTCTTCTTACTCGGTTAATTATCTCAGAACTCTGGAAGCTATCGTTGTTATTTATTCAATATTTCAGAGAGCTGTTTTAAGTCTGATTCCAACCATTGGTCATATTCTTTTATAATCTTTTTGAGTTGGAAGAAACACTGTAATACTTCATAATCTTTGTAATCCGAGTGGAAGCCTGTTTTGGCTTAGGTGTCATTGTAATAGGTATTCTGTTCAAAGGTAGTCTCAAGGTCTCAGAGATGAGAAAAGTTGTATAGGTGCAAAGGTGCAGTGTTGTCCATCTGTGTGAAGCTACTTTGAAGAGTTCTTTTTATTTGTACTTAATTGTGTATTAAAGTTTAATAAAAAGAGTCTCCAATACCCTTTGGTATTGGACGTGGATTAGACTACTAAATTAGAGGATAGGGGCTGAACCACGTAAAAATATTGGCGTGATTTACTGGTCTTTTGTTTATGTTATATTGCTTTAAAAATCTGAAAATTTTGGTTTAAGTAGTAAAAAAATTATACTAATACGGACAGGGTTAGATCGTCCGATTATAACAGACAAAATTTATACTAAAACAGACATGTATTAGTTGTCCGTTTATAACAGACGAAGAACATAACTAATACGGACATGGTTAGACAGTCCGATTATAGCCTGCAATAATAAACTTTAAAAAGTGACCACTGTAGATCACTTTTGGATATTTACACTTATTCACCCCCCTTTAGGTGTGCTTAATTACAGAATTACAGAGAATATGTTAATGCATACTGGATATGACCTTTTGATCAAGTTCCTAGAATACAGAATCCATAATTGTGGTAGATCTTTATTTCTAACTTTTATACTACATACAAAATATTTTCCCAAAAACTTAAGCTTTAGCATCTCAAAAAACTTCCTAGAGAAAATAATATCTAATTGAGACAATTTTTTAGGTCACATGCGGAGGTTGTCAAAGTGCACATGCTGCAGCTGTTGGTACGTTATTTAATCTTTCAGTTAAATGGGAATGTTTCCTTGAACTTTATATCCAATCCAGCTTTAAGCATCACCTTACTAAGAGTCAAATGAGGTAGTTCTAAATGTTACTACTTATTAAACAAAAAGGCAGTTTTAATTCTTGGTATGCATGTATTGCAGCTGTTTCATGTGCAGAGAGGGGACTAACGTCACATTTGCTTTTGCGTGGAGAACAACCAGAAACGGTAACCGGCTACAATCTGATTTCCATGTTATATGGAAATACCACTTATGTTCCAAGATCTTTATATGCAAAGAGGGAGAAAATGCTCACAAGCCACGCAGATTTTATAGCAGGCAGTTCTGGTTCTGTTGTGTGGCTTTGTGATTTGTTTGAGGCTACATTTGCAAATCATGTATCTGAGAAACCAAATTTTATGCAAATGGATGCGCTTTCGATGCCTGAGGATAATAGGAAAGTAGTTATTGTCAATGAAGGTGCTGGAGATGCTGTAGGATTACTAGGTAAGTGCTGAATTATACTCCGGCAACCCGACTTATGTCTACTGTTTACATGTTTACTCTACATGTCTATAAAGGGCTTGATGTTACAATATCAGTTCCTTTGTTTATGATGCACGAGTCATGACTAGGTTTAAGATAAATTATGTCAGCCTTTTTCTTCTTGTTTTGATCTTTTCTGTGTTTGTCACTAATGTTCAATTGATTTGTTTTGAATAAAGAAATGTTGTCTGAGAGATCCTAAAGACCATGTATGTCATCAGATGTTCAGTTTCACTATGTTGATATTCTCTCTTAAATAAGACATATATAATGGTGCACATAATACCCTTTTTGGGTGTATTAGATAGGCATGGCCTATGGATAACTGGTAATTCTGATTACTTTCATTATTTTTGAGAGGATCAAAAATTGAAAAAGGACTTTAGTTATGACTTTTGAGTCTGCCATGTCTTGGTTTACTGATTTGGTAGTTGTTTGGGCCAGAGAACAGAAGCAATACTTTGGGCTTCTGTTAATTGTGTTTGTATTCATATCCAGAATGTTGTTTAATTTTTAAATTCATAAACCAATTGTTAATAGCAGTCTACTCGGATGTTTCCTATGGTTGCTATCTCATAGGGGTCATTCGCCTTGTGCAGTTCCTATCCCAAAATCATTTATTTGGAAAAGATCGGGCTCTTAAAATTGTTGTAGATGCTGGTACTGGGACAACTGCAGTTGGTTTAGGACTTGGAGCTTTATGTTTAGGGTAAGTCACAGTTTATGTTCATATATCACAATGCAGAAGTTCATAAACTTAGTTAAATTCTGTACTTGTGAAATCTAGTTTCATGATTGCAAATACTACGATACAAGGGTTGACAAATGCTGCTGTTTTCTGTCAGGCTCCCATGGGAAGTATTTGGAGTGATGCTGGCTGATACTTTTGATGGTTACAAAACACTGGAGGAGCGCTTGATAGCTGAATTTCTCAAATGTTATGCTTTTCCTCTTGGTGCTCAAGTTTTAAACAAAGTTAACGGTGGAATTGTACGTTGGTTAGAACGCCGTCATCCAAGAAAGTATGTGATGCCCCGTTTTGCCAATTTTGCCCCTTATTTCTCTGCCTATTTAATCGCTTATGGGTTTGCCCGAACTGCAAACACGTGGAATTTATGATCTTCAGCTTCTTGTCAAAAGGAAGGGTTTTATCTCTTCATGTCACTTTTACACGCATCATTTTGTCATTCACCCGATAACTGTATACTTGGATATATTATTTTATGTCATTTGACAATTTTTTTTTGTTTTAATTTGATGATCTTTTTTCATTATTTTGGTGTTCATGGTAATCCTTGGTTGAAGTTCTGTTTTTAATTTATTCGAAGATTTGCTTTTAATTCTGATCTACCTCTATTTATAGTTGGATACGGTCTAGATTGCATGCCTTGCTGATTGCCAAGAACATATTTGACTGGCCAATTCTCTCATGATGCCTTGTTTTTCAATTCTCCAGATTTGGTAATGTATTGAAAGGGGAAGTAGAGGCATGCCAACAAATCGCTCAGCAAACTGGTGTCCTTGTGGATCCTATATATACATTAGCTGCTTGGGAGCTAGCAACACAACTTAGTCTAGAGGAAGCAGGTGGTGCACAAGTAGTGATGGTTCACACTGGGGGCACACTAGGCATGTTTGGATTAGCACAGCGGTACAAGTCTTACTTCCAAATACATGAAAATTCTAAATTATCCAGTTAAGTTGGCAAAAAAATCTATGTTGTCATTTTATTGAGATGTCCACAATTATTTCTTCCCTACAACCTTTGGCAGTGGAATGAAGTAAAAGAAGTGTTGAGTTCAGCTTTTATGGTGGCCCCTTTTCTTCTTCTTGATCTCTAACTAAACCCCATACACATTAGTTGTTCTGTTGTTATGATATAAATATGTTAAGGTAGACATAGGAATTCAGTAGTGTGGGAATACTTGTAATGGTCTACTGGGCTACTTAGCCACATTGGCCAGTCTCTCAGGAGGACTTGGGCCAAGTGTAAAATGGACTTCCATTTTATTCAAGACCAGCCCAGGCCCAACAGGTCAGTATGTGCTCCTGATTGGGTCTCAGTAGAACATTATTATTTGTGGATCGAACAGGTCTGTAAGTCCTGATTTGAGAACAACAGTTGGTATTTGGAAAGTAGAATAGAAGTAACTTTTAGTGTTTGCCTCCTTTGGGGTCTCACTGCAGAACAATTTTTAATTTGTAGTTGATACTCCCTTTGTCTGACAAAAGAATTTCATTGACCTCATCTTCTCTTCCCCCACCCCCCAACCCCCCAAAAAAGAGTCTCGCATCTTTTAAATGACAGTATTGAGACAATGTCTTCGAGTTTTAATTTCAGCACTACTAAATACAGTAATAAATTTGGAACAAAGTAGACCTTAATATTTGTAAAATTGAGTATTGATACGGTGACAAAATGGAATTAGTTAATGACACAATCAATATATGGGTGGACATAATTAAAGATAATAATCATTTACAACTAATAACATCATTTTGTATCCATCTTTATCTTTAGTAACCATTCTAAAGTTACCAAATACCAATTGTATTATTGTTATAAAACTTACAAATGACATGTTTTTTATGGAACATAAAAAGTATCTCGTCTGATAAAATATTACTAATAATATGCATGTAAAATGGGGAGGATTCTAGTGGTCTTGCACCCCCCCCTCTCTCTCTCTCTCTCCATTATACTGCAAATTTGGGGAGTAGAAAAGAAAGTATACCACTGCACGGGGTTTAGATTTGCCGGATTAGTTAATGCATGAACAACATTCTTGATCACAGTGTTAATTTGCCTATAAAAATACTGCTAGCTACAAGCAGCAGCAGCATCAAAGTGCTATATAGTGCAAGTAAATTACCTTCGAACCCACATAGCTAGAATATTCTCAATATTCCTGATTTATAAATAAAAAGAAAATATATAAGAAAACTTGTCCAAACACACGTCACAACCAGGTTACCAGTTGCCACACCACCGGGAGTGGACACGACATGGTTCATTTTCGGGGTGGGGGTGAGGCACGACTCCCAAGATTGGATTGGTGGCATTGGCACCAATAAAAGCCGGATCATAGTGGTGGCAGCCTCCCTTTGTGGTGGCATTTCTTCCTGGTAACAAGGGGGGATCAAATATATATATATATATATATATATATATATATATATATACATATATACATATATATATGGTCTCTCTCTGTCTCTATGTATATATAATATTTATAGATCACATCAGACACATTCTCTTTTGCTTTTTTATAAATGTACAGAAGTATATTTAGGTATAGTATATAGTTGGAAATTTGTCGTACGTAGTAGGACTATGTAAAAAGGTGGTTCATGCATGTATGGGCTGGATTGGATATATATATATATAGTCTTAGGAAATTAAAAGATCGATAATATTCTGTAATTAATTAGTACGTGCTTGATAGTAGTTTATAAGTTTTGGCCTTAATTAGCTAGCTAGCTAGCTAGCTTTTCTAATGTTGACTCTGTTATGTACTTACTGGATTGGTTGTGTGGGGCTGAGTCACTAACACATGGGAATGTCTATGGTGTGCTAGGAGACCAGGTGCATGTATAACCCAACATAACACTAGTTGTAATAATCTTCTTTAATTTACCCAATAAAGTAGTACTAATAATCTTCTTTAAAAAGTGTAAAGGGGAAATATTGAAAAGAATGAAACATCTCTATCACTTACTTTTTGTAGTCATGTAAAGTGATCCCCGTTGATACAAATGCAGTAGTTACATCTCTCTCCCCCTCCCTTCCCTTCCCTTCCCTTCCCTTCCCTTCCCTCTCTCTCTCTCTCTCTATATATATATATATATAAATAAAGAGAGAGATAAATAAAGAGAGAGAGTAACCCTGCCCCATGACCAATGTGAAGGAAATTAAGGAGCACCAGAATATAATTGCTAGCTAGCTAGTGAGTTTTGGAGTGAGACAAATATGAACACCAATATACTACTAAAATAAAGTTGGAGGGAGATAATAATAATAATAATAATAATAATTGTTAACGTTAATATTTGGCTACGCATTTCAATCATTATACCGCGTCAAATCCTGCACAGAAATAAAATTATAATAAAAGTTTGACGAGTTGTGTCATTAAAGAATAGATCCGATATGAAAATAAGTACATACTGAACAAGGTTTAACAATAGATGATTAATATTCTAGTGTTAAAAATAATAATTATGTGTACCTTGAAATTAAGGTGTAGCCTCATTAGGTAAGATCAAACAGAATCTCCTCATGGAAAGGAAGTCAGATCATCTGACACTTTTCTTAGGAATTATAAATTGGATGTGGTTAGAAACCTTTGATTCATTAAAATACTCAACTGCTTAAAGAGGTTCCTACGTGGGGTTATTATCACATAATGATGGTTCACATACATACATACATATTTGCAGATCCTAAATGTCAGACGAGGCCTCACAGTTTGCACGTGTGTGTATGTGAGTATTATGTGAATTTTTTTTTATGTGATAATAACGTTGTAACTTTTATGTGATAATAACATTGTAACTCAATAATGGTGGCATATGGAATGAAGTAAAGAAAAGTATTCATCTGTGCAGTGTGATACATACATACATACATGCATGCATATTCTAATTAATAAAAAACGTACATGCAGCTCGATCAGGACAAGTTTTGGAGTTGAAAATCTGGGTAATGGCAAACACACAGCAAGTGATCGATCACTACTAGTATATATATAGTATACATGGCGGAGTACAAAAAAAATACTATTAATGAATGGATTTTGATTTGATTAATTAGGGGGCCGGCAGGCATTGGAAATTTCATCTTTCCTCGGAGTGGAGTGGAGTGGAGTGGAGTGGAGTGTCTCCGTCTCCGTCTTCGTTGTTACAGCACGTACGTGTTTTGTGACCGCTTTGTTTTAATGTAAGAAACCACTAGATCGTGGCACTGCACCTGCCGGAGCAGACTTGATCACTTTACTCAACATTCCTTCCTTCCTTCCTTCCTTCCTTCCTGATTGGACCTCATACAAACTTAAGACTCATTCATCTAGGCAATCTAATTTAAATAAGAAATAATATATATGTTAATAAACAGATTACGATAACGTAGAATTTTAAATAAAAATATATAATAAATTAAAAAGAATCCTTCTTAATTCTCTACATACATACCACATTAGTATTTATTATCGACATAAATTTATCGTCATATATATATATATATATATAATAAACTTAATTTAAATTTAATAACGTATTTATTATCAACATAAATTTATTGTTATATATAATAAAGTTGATTTAAATTTAATAGTATATGTGAACGCTATACAAAGTAAAAAAATCTAACAAACAAATTTATTACCAATCGTGTATAGGAGCAAAGGGAAATGTTTATGAAAGAATATAAGATTAAAAGGAAATTAAAATTTAAGACAAGTAGTAATATGTATAAAATTTTGATACCGACACTATCCAGAATTTGTGATCACTATATTAATTATTCCCTCATTTTTTTTAATCGTCTTTTCTATAGTTTTTATTATATGTTGATTTGAAGGGAAATAAATTACTCAAATTTTTGTCATGTGAAAGAGGAACTTATAAAATTAGCAGTTTAACTTATAAAAATATCAATTAATATTTTAATATTTTATACTCTATTCCAGTTTAAAAGCAAGCCATGAGTTAATAGTATGTATATTGTTTAATTAATACTACAATTAAATAAGTATCTTGAAAGAAAGATGGTGGGAGTTTAAACTTCGAGAGACAGACAGTAATTAAGGAAAGGTGTGTGCGTTTGAAGCAGTAAGAAAAAGAAAAAAAAACAAAACTTTGTACGGAAAGGAAAGGAAAGTAGTAGTAATAAGAAATGAGAGTAGTTAGCATGAAATTAACTTTAGTCAATTGATCAATACAGTATCGACATACAGACGGGAGGTGATCTCTCTCCCTGCGTATCAACACTGTATTGATCAATTGACCAACTTACCATGAAGTTAACTTCATAGTAACCGGATCCATAAGAAAGATTCGGTGATTGAAATAGACAAAAAAAAAAGAGCTACAACTAACTAGTAAAAGCCAACTTAACACAAAAGCAGGATAGGATGACTGCCACTGCACACTGGTGGTAGAGATTTGAAAATTTACTATTATTTATTTATAACAAAATAGTAAAATTAAAAGCATATGATATGTAGTAGGTGGATCCCGCGGTTAATATGAAATTTATTTTTTATTAATAAATTACTCAATTAATTAGTAAAATATTAACACATAAAATCTTATCTGATAATTTATTACCCAATTAACCAATTTATCCAAATAAATTTAATGCTAATCACTTTCGCGGTCGGTGGTAGGTGGTAGTCACTACTCACTAGTCAGTCGGTTAATAATACGTACTCTCCAAACAAAGCCAAAGCACCAGGCATTGGCATTGGCATTGCGACTAGTCAAATTAAACCCCACAAAACAAACAAAAGTACTACCCAACCAGTATCCCAACCCAGGCACATATCCATTTGTTTTCCCTCCCTTATCCACTTGTGCGGACCAGATCAATCCTCACCCAAACTAAACTAACTAGTCTACTTTAAAATGACACAACACAGTCCGTACATCACCAGAACTAAGAAGAAGAAGATCCAAGATATAGTAGTCCTAGTAGTAGCAGTAGTTTCACTCCTCCTCCTCCTACTACTCCTACTACATACAATTATTCAAAAATATTGTAGGGTGTTTTTTGTAAATTACTACTCCAGTCCAGAACTGAAACAGCCATCCCAGCCACCCTACATTAATGGCACGTACATTACTTAAAACACTTGAGCAAATCCGAAAAGTAGCACATTAGGAAAACATATGTGAATATATATATATCCTCTATTTTTTTAATAAAATAAATAAAATATAATTTACACATAATAAAAAAATAAAAGTGAAAATATAAATATTTTTAATTTTTTATATTAATAGTCTCCTTCACTTTATAAATATTATCTTATTTTTTAAAAATATTTATATTTTTAGACATATTTATCTTCTACTTTATTATGTTACTATATCTTATTTTTTAAAATTAAAAATATTTAGACATATAACTCATTTTGTGTAGTACTTTTTAATAGGTACACAAAAAAGAGACTTGACGAAAGAAAGACGTACAGGTCTAGAGAGAGAGAGACTTTGTTTCTAAAAAAACAGTGTCCTATCCCACCCTACCCTACGCTATCCTACCCTCGCCCTCTTATTATACTACTACTTCTACTTATATGCTCCGCTCCGCTCTACTCCGGTTAGATTGATCATAAACAAAAATAAGAGAGAGAAAATCTATTACATAAATAGATAGATAGAAACAAATAAATAAATAGGGGTGTACTACTGCTGTCACTAACTCGGGAAGCTAAGCGACGACGGAGTGGAGTGGAGTGGAGTGGAGTACTATAACGGAGCCGGCGAACCACTTTCCAACTCATATATAAACTAAACTCTACTTGACGTCTACTGTTTTTTACTTTCTTCTTTTTCTTTTGTAAACAGCCCTTACTTCTTCTTCAGCTGGTTTACCGGTCATGGGAGACACCGGTTTCGTCCGTTTTCCGGGAACATTAGACCCTAGGGCACAAGAATTCGTACCAACAAACCATTTGCCCTTACTTCCACCACAAATTTACTATCCATACCCTTATCCATCACCCACTGAACTGCCGGTCATGCCCTTCTGTGATGCTGTTTTGGGCTACCCTCAGTTTCCTGCACCACCGGCGTACGTTAGACCCGCCGGAGCAGACCCGCCTCTTCCTCCATCTTTGCCTCCGCCCTCTATGACACCGTCTCGGACTTTGCTATTAAGTTCCGTCCCGACGGACGTGAGCGAATCCACCGTCAGGAGAGAATTGGAGGTTTTTGGAGACGTGAGAGCCGTTCAGATGGAGAGAGTTCGAGACGGAATCGTGACCGTTCATTTCTATGACCTGAGGCATGCACAGGCCGCGCTAGTGGAGATTCAGGACCAGCACATGCAGCAGCAGTGTAGGCTGAGAAAACACTTTGACGCCGTTTTGACGCACAATGTATACGAGCCCGCCAATTTTCCTGTCCCGCTGCCTCCGCCTGCTCGCGGACAGATTTCCGGCCGTGCTGTTTGGGCCCAATTCACCATTCCGGTTACCATAGGGTACCCGGAAGGGTATAACCAGGGCACCCTCGTCCTTTTCAATGTTGATCCGCAAGTCCCCACAAATTATCTCAAAGAAATTTTTGAAGCTTTTGGTACTACTTTCGTTTCCCCTAAACTCTTTTTGAATAGAGCTAATTGTTTGGCTTAAAGTAAATTTGCTTTTCTGAATTATCAGCGAGGATTTAATTATAAGTTTTTTTTTCCGATTACCAAATATATATTAATCATCTTGTTATCCTATGTATTTGTTATCTGACAAGTCTTTCAATTATTTATTAGTGATAAGATGATATTGTTACTTTAGGCTGGGCTTTATGGGGGTGATTGCTAACAAATCTTAAATTTTGGAATGAAATATTTGTGTATACGTAGGGAGTATAAAGGAAGTGAGAGAGACGCCATTGAAGCGGCATCAGAGGTTTATAGAGTTCTATGATACAAGGGAAGCAGCCAATGCTCTTGCAGAGATGGATGGGAAAGAAATTCACGGGGAGCACGTTATTATTGAATTTAGTCGGCCTGGTGGGCATAACAAGAGGTTCTCAAAAGCCACACCAAACGACAATAATAAGTTCAATTTTATGCCTAATTACTCGGCAAGAAGTCCCCGTTGCCTGGTTGAGTCTCCACCATTGTCGGAGGGACGGTCACGGAGCTATGTGCATCCACATTGTCACAGCAACTCAAGAAACCCTAATGGGGGTTGCGGTGGTGGCAACCCGAAAAAAAATGGTGGGGGAGTAGTAGTTCAAGGTGCGATGGCTTCTTTGCGGTTAAATGGTGGTGATGGAATTGAAGGATACCATAGTGGTTATAGGCTTCAAAAGAAGAATTCGAAGAAGGGTCTAAATCATCTAAATTCATCGAGTAGTGGAACAATTTTAATAAAAAAGCAGCAGCAGCAGCAGCAGCAGCAGCAGACCAACTATAAGGGTGGTGTTAGTAAGTTGTGGAAGGGATCAAGAAATTCAAAGGATTATGATCCTCGGTTCTTAATAAAGGAAGATGCGATTATGGTATCAAATTGCAGTGATTCCAGAACCACCGTCATGATTAAAAACATACCCAACAAGTACAGGTTCGTATATTATCTTATATAAGTCCTCCCCGCTTTCTATTTCTGTTTTATAATTAATTAATTAATTAATTAATTAATCTTTAAATTGGTTTTAATTAGCTTTATGTTTCGTTCTTGATTTTTCTCTCTGACGGGTTTAAATATTTACTATAATTGTTTGCCCATTAATGTGTTTATACGGTAGAGTAAAATATAATCTTGGAATTTGAATTTTATAAGTATGGTTTTTTTAATTAATTAATGGTAATAAATCTGACTTGTGTTCTTTTTGGGGTTGTGCAGTCAGAAGTTACTGCTGAACATGCTGGATAACCACTGCATTCACTGTAACGAGCAGATTGCCCACGGCGACGACCAGCCCTTGTCCTCGTATGATTTTGTATACCTTCCCATTGATTTCATGTAATTTTCCTTTCCTTTCCTTCCCTTTTTTTTTTAACTTAATTCTTTGTTTAGCATTTGGACATGAACAAGTAGAATTAAGAAAATGCAACTAAATTGAGTAGTACCATTATTATTTTGATATGCTAATTATTATTTTATTTTTCTGTGTCTTAAGTAAGTATATATATGGATTAACTTGGTAAATAAATATATATTACACATGCAGCAACAAGTGCAATGTGGGATATGGGTTCGTGAACATGACCTCCCCACAGGCCACATTGAGACTCTACAGGTCCTTCCACCTTCAAAATTGGGAGGTCTTCAACTCCAGAAAAATCTGTCAAGTTACATATGCCAGATTGCAGGTAATATGTATTCTGTCTAATAGATTATTATTATTATTTCATGCTCTTTAGTTTTAATTGATTTTTAAAATTAATAAATATAATTAATGTTTTGTCTAAATAAGTATCTCGAATGTCAATATTATTCTTATTTAAATCTATTGGAAATATGAAAGATAATCAAATTAAACGAGCATTTAATTAAAATATAGGGATAATATGTGAAATTAAGTTATTTACATTTAAAAATGATAGACTAAAAAAGAAACAATTTTAATTTTTCTTAAAAAAGACGGATAAATAAAGAGGAATGGAGGGCGAGCAGATCGGATATTTTAATGTTTTTATTTTCTAAAATTCATGGATGGAGAAAAAGGGTGGGAAGATCGTGTAAAATGGTTGAAAAGTAAACAAATTTTTGTTTGATTTGGTTGGTGTAATAATGTAAATTATTCTGCTTGCTGATAGAATTTGTTTTGTTTTTGGAATTTTGTAATAATAATATTTGAAAAAAAGGGGGTGGAGGCACTAAAAGAGCACTTCAGAAGCTCAAAATTCCCATGCGAGGGGGAGGAGTACATGCCTGTGGTATTCTCACCACCTCGAGATGGACGGAGATTAACTCAACCTGTCGCCATCGTTGCCAATAACAACAACGTTAATTCTCCTTTTCAATTTCTTCTTTCTCCTCCTGCCATCACTATCTCTTCTAGTAGGGAGGAGGAGGACTACTTGGCGGCGGCGGCGGCGGCGGCAGCAGGAGGAGGCTCCATTAGTGAGGATGATGATGATGATTATGTATTCAAGGAGGAGGAGGTGGAGGTGGGTAATGATATGATGATTCCGGAAAAGAATAACAAGTTGAAGGAGGATGTGAGAAATTAATTATGCTGAGGCGGAGGAGGCGGAAGAGGAGTAATTAGTATATGAGTATTAGTGATGATGTGAGTGGCGGCGGCAGCAGCAGCGGTAGTAGCACTATTCCAAACGGCGGCCACGAAATGGGAAAGTCGTAGCAGTTATATATATATATATATATATATATATATAATTAATAGGAAGGTTGGTAGGTAGGTAGATCATAATAACAGTTGTGATACTCCTAAATCTCATCTCTATCTAACTATAACAGAAGAGGAGGCAGGAGGCTGATATGATGAGATATTGATGTTGAAGATTGAGATGATCTGCCGGCAATGATCTTATTATACTCTTTGTATGTAACCATCTCCTGCTCCTACTCCTACTCCTACTATTATATTATCTCTAGAAACATTCGTCATTTGTTGTCAACTTTATTTGTTTCATGATTTTGCTCCATAGATAATACTATACTACTAATACTAGGCATCAACAATGCTAGCTCACATATATACATTTACATATACATGCTTACGTGAGGCCTATAAATATAGATGTAAGGGTTATATGAGCCACCGTTACGTGTGATAGTTGCATTATTTTATTAACATCAGTAGTTTAATTGTGGGTGGAAGATAGCCAGATGGAAATTGTGATGATTGTTTTTTTACTACTACTACTGCTTATTAAATTCTTATTGGAAATTACCAACATTGATTGAGAGAGAGAGAAAGAGTCTCACTGACACCTGACACAAAGAACCCTTCCCTTCCCTTCCCTTCCCTCCTCTATTTTCGTTGGTTTTTGTATACGTTCACTTCTCCCCCCTTACACCGGCCGGGCCGGCGCACTTTAGCACTTAAACCCCCACCCCACCCCACCCGTTCCTGCATTATTATGCCAACTTAAACCACCTCGTCTCCAAATAATGCGCTCCCCTCCCCTTCCCCTTCCCCAATTAAGCAAAATACATCAATCACTCGTGATCCATCCGTATTACTTTTTCTCTTTTGATGCATCCGTACAAACCTTATTCAGTTTTTGTTTTGTGCTCCTTTACCAATTAATACTTTTTAACAATTTATTTTGTCATACGCATTTCGTTTCTGTACATTCAAAACTACATATGATTTTTTTAAAAAATTACTGCAGTGGCTGCCTATATATAATAAATAAATACTCTTTCAGTTACACACATAGATTAATTCAGAAATATAATTAATGTTTGATGACTATAAAATTTTAATATTAACTTTCTAAAATTAAATATGAAAATAAACTAATTATTTATTTTTTCATTGAAATCCATGATAGGAACAAAATTATATTAATTCCTAAAAAGAAAAATAAAAAAGGGACGGACGGACGGACGGACCGGCAACCAAAATAAAAGTAAGACGGTCTAAAAAGAAACATACATACATTCTCCAGTTTTAAAATAAATATAATATAAAGAATCAAAGAGGGATATTAATTAATTAATTAATTAATAGAAGAGTTTAATCTTTACGTAACAATTTTGTTGTTGTTTTGTAATGTACCCGCGGTGGAGAAGTGATGATTAAAATGTGAGTTTACAGTCTATTTTAACAAGCTTCTAACATTACTCATTTATCTTATTACTACTATCTATTATATTATATGCATGAATACCAACAATGAAGGAAAGTTGTAGCAGCGTTCTACTTCTGCCTTCCGATTTGATGTAGTTAGTATCTCAATGGCTATGTATGTACGCAACATGTTGTAGCTAGGTAACTACTTTCTGGGAAAGAATATTTACAGATCGACAAGAGGAAAAAATAAAAAAATAAAAGGTTAAGAAAATGAAAGATGCATGCATGCAGAATAATTAGTTTAAATAGTTGTGATCAAGTCATGTTTGTAGCAGAGCAGTGGAGCATCCACTGGATCAAGGAATGTGCTTGGCATATCAGTATATATAAAGGAGTGAATCATTTCCTAGCTCGGTTCTCCATACCCCCCCCCACACACACACTGTATGTATGTATGTATGTATGTATGTATGTATGTATATATGAGGTGAGGGTACTGCGTACTGGGTACTGGGTACGTGTATTGTAAGAAGTGTACGTACGTACTACTAGCGTAAGAGCATCATGTGAATGAGTTGTAAGTGATGGACAGCCACAGGTAATAAGAAAAACAAGAACAAAACAATTGGGTGGTAAAGGGTTTGACCTTGAGAGCTACCAACCATGCATTATACTACATCATACTCACCAGAGAGATGGCATGCAGTTGCCAGAACCAAAAGCCTCCCACTCTCTCTCTCATCCTTCCATCTTATTGGATGCTCTGTTTAAAAGGTGAAGAAAGAGGGCGTGGCGTCAAATAAAGCATGCAAAATAACTAGCTCCCCTCCAAACTCCACTCACTTTATTTTTTGTCGTCATATATATATATATATATATATATGTTTCGGGCTTGGTATAAATACAAATACAATGACAATTTCTTCAAATGTATATAATTATTGTAGACGTACGTTTGGAATGTGTACGTGTTGACAAAAACTTATACTAATAATTATATTTATTTACTAAACGCATGCAAAATGAAGGATAAAATACGAATGCTTCTCTTAATTTCTCTGCTAATCACGCTACCGTCGCTACTCTTTCTTAACCACCATTGTTTTCATTTCAATTGAAAGCCCTCATTTTTTCCCCTTTTCTTTTAAATATTACTACTACTAGTATATAAAACAAAAAAATTTTGTGCCAGCTGCCGGAGCTACCTCCTGTTTCTCTTTCTCTGATCTCTCTGGTGATATATGTTAGGGGGCTTTGACACGTGGGCCACCTGATGTCTGCCACGTGGTCAGAACACCCAATCCTTTCTTTTTTGTGGTCCCCACAAGCACTTGATATATATGTACACAAACCTACCTCGTATGATAACTACTCATGTGCTCGACTATATATACAAATATATATATATATATATATATATCCCATGACAAACTCATGATTCTATAGGATTTGAGTATATTATAGTATTAATATGCTACTCCTTTCGTCCTTGAAACGATGAACACAATACTCCATCCCTAACTTAATTTAAAAAAGTTTTAAGTAATCATTAATCATTTAATTTTTAATATTACTTCAAATATTAAATATAATTTTAATTTTTTCATTATTTTTTACTAATAAATAAGGATAAAAAAAATCAAAATTAATTTATATTTTGAAATGGAGGAATTATTGTTTTGATATTTGTTTTAAAAATTTAATGGAAACCTAAACTAGTAGACATTTTTATAAGTTTGGGGTGAAAACCTAAACTTGTCTATAAAATTTACGGTGCAAAATGTTTTCTGACGAGTAGCCGGACCGGACCGGCCTTTTTGCCAATCGTTGGGACTTGGGACAGGACAGTACAGTAGTCCCTTGGGCATATGCAGTAAGACGTGTGATTCTGTCTGCTTTCTTGCTTTAGTTATAGACGCTTTGTTTGGATGTGAGATATATATATATATATATATATATATATATATATATATATATATATCCAATGGAAAATGATTTTGAGAAAGGAAAGTGTAGTAAATGGGAGACTAGTTGTTAGGGTTTGAGGGATCTAATTGGTTTGACCAAAACCGGTAAGTGGTCAAAGATTTGGGAACAGATAGCAAAACGACATACGCACCACTATTCTATTCTATTCTATTCTATTCTAGTGGTTAAACATAACTTAAAAAGTCTAAAACAGTGGCAATGCGTGCATAGCTTTTGAGTTAACCAAGGTCACACGATTGTTTGCCCACTTGGATTCATTATTCCTTCGGTCGCACAAAAAATAAATTCCCTAAAACATGAAGCTGCCTGGGACGACTGAGCCATACTTTAAAATAAGAGTTTAACTGTTACTAGTATAACAAATACTACTGATATTTGTTCATCTTAATATTTAATAATTAATATTATTTCTGTTTACATTTTAATTTTTAGTATTCTACCGTTTAATATTACAGACGTTATAATAAAGATTATTTCGTCCTAGTCAATTATTTTAAGAAAATAAGAATTAGTGATGTGGGGTTGATTGCAACGATTTATATATTTTAATTTATATAAAATGTGCGCTTAAACATCTTTTAGCGACAGATGGGGGTGTTTAATAAAAAATAATTAATTACTCCTTTGTTTGGCTTTGGCTTTGGCTTTATGAAGAAAAACAAATTCAAATAAGAAACAGTAGTAGTATTAAAAATGACACCGCTTGGATAGGGCAGCTTTGGAAAGAACACTTTGTACGGCTTCTTGTCCCTCCCTGCCCCCGTTGTATATACCATTATTTTCAAAGTTAAAAATGGATGGATCCTGACAAGTCTTTACTTTATATGGGGCCTTTAATTTAAGACATCGATTTGAGAAGCAGTAACGTTTGTGCTAGTGGAGTATTTGATTGTGATCAAATACCTACCAGCTGTGGCTGTGGCTGTGCCAGTCTTTGTTATCAAGTCCAATTTATAGCTCTCCCTCCCTCCCTCCCATTGTTAAGAAAACATTATACGACATTGAATGTTTCAAATTTCTAAAAGAAAATATGTAGGTAGGTATTACCATATTCAGTCAGTAATAATGAAATGGATTTTATTATCATGGACAAAGAAAACTGATACATATTCATAATATGATATGACCTTTCCTCCTCCTCCTCCTCCTCCTCCTCCGCATACATAATAATGATAATATGGTTAACTAAACTTGAAGAAACAAGTAGACGACGACCTTTCTGTCTGTCTGTCTTATATATGTTTATAAGTCGGGCCTTTCAAAGCTCATCCTTTAGAGTGCCTTTTTTTGGGGGGTTATCGGCTGTCAACTTGATGGGGTAAGAGGCCTCCATGGCTATACCGCATAGCCCTTCTTCTGCATCGATACCGCGTTGCATCCTTATGTAACCTTCTTCTCCCCATTCGGGTCCCCAAGAGTTTTTGACTATCCAGTACTTTGTCCCATCTTGATCTGCTGCTGCTGTTCCGTAGCCCACAATAGCCACCCCATGATCTAGCTCCGTTCCACATTCTCCACTATATACACCCTGCACTTTTTCATTCATTCTTTTAGTATGCTATAAATGATGATTTTATACAAAAATTTAATTATACAAATAAATTACCTCTTTGTAGAATTGCAAATCTGAACCCCCAGCATCAATAGCAACCGATACAGGCTGGTTTGCAACAGCTTTCATCAAAGCATTCTCATCATTTTCAGGTACATTTTCGTGCCCATCAATCTTAACTACAGGCGCATTCATCTGTAATTCCAAATAAACATTTGTTTGCTTGCGTTAATCTAGCTTTTCAATTTCCAACTCACATATATATATATATATATATATATATATATATATATATATATATATGAAACTGTATTAACTAACCTTTGATGCATCACAATTCCCATCTCTTGCTCTGTAAGGGTATAAACTCTCGGTTGTGACTCCACCACTTTGCTTAATGAACTCCAATGCGTTCTCCATTAATCCCCCATCGCAACCTTGGTTATCCGATTCACAATCAACCAGCTCTTGCTCAGATAAAGAGGTCAACTCATTTGTTTTTATTTTATTGATACCCTCCACTCCAACTATAGTTGAAAATGCCCAGCAACTACCTGTAACACTTCAAAATTTGTGAGATAAAATATCTCTTTCGCTTCGCTACATAAAAGAAAATTCAGATTGCTTATTTACCGCATTTGCCTTGGTCCTTGACAGGAGTGACTGCTCCTTGCTTCCTCCAATCAACGGATGGCGGCAGATGTATCGTCTTGCCATGCATGAATCCGGTCCTGCCACGACCGCCCCAGAGACCCCTGTAGTGTTTGACTTTAGAACCACCATAAGAGCTTCTGAACTCATGGTTGGTCATATCTGCAAACTTGTTGAGTTGCAACTTGTAAGGCTTGTTCATCTTGTTCACTTTTTGAATGTGATGCGCATTAAACTTGAACACATTGAATCGCTTGTGCTTCTCCGTCAAGTCTCTGGAAACTGTGTGGTGGCTTCTCCACCTCTCGTATAACGCCCACAAACTTTCCTCTGATTCCAAGTCCTTTTCGCTGAACTCCATGCTCTTTGCCATCCCGGCAACCAGTTCCAGTAAAAGCGCAACCAACAAAACCTTTCCCATCTCCATTTAGCAATTACGCACCCTCACAAGATGAACTTTGATCTACCTAATTTTACAGGCATTAACACCCGAAAATCGCGATATATAATAATAATAATAATAATGTGTAAGGAGGAGATATCAGATATATATGACTATATGAGACGTGAAGCAATTTGATATGATCTAGCAAGTATACGTAGCTTTATATAGAGTAAGCTCTCTGGTCTTAACAGTCTTGTAGCTTTTACAGAAGATAAGGGGAAAAGTAGAGTGTGCTGATATGAGGTTAGTCTGCTATTTTTAGAGGTGACTTTGAAGATATATATTACGAGGGTTTATCTTGTGTACAGAAGGTGACAAAGTGGTTATATTGTTGGCCATGATTTCTTACAAGTAGGGTATGAAGTTTTCTGAAACTTTCCGCGCCAACTTTTGCAAAAAAAAACAGAAAGCTTTTTCAAGAAGTGACTGAAGGGGCATGTGAGTTGTTAGATGATGGATTTTATTGTTCAAAAATTTGTATTTATTTTAGGCCCCTTTTTTGATGAAGATTCCTTATAAAATTTGATTGTTAGAACACGCTTTGTAGTAACTGACAATTACGTTAAGAAGTCAAGACTTAGAATTGGTTCATCAAGGGTAAATGGTCCAGAGAATCATTTAAGCAGTCCCTTAACAGATCATAAGCCCTACTATCCGAAAAGTTTGATTGCATAGTTTGTATACTCAACTAGTAGTCCAAGGATTAATTATTCAGCTATGACATATTTGGAATCCTAAACAGAGATAATTTTATGATGAAAATCCACCAGAAATCATTCTTACGCATCATCGCTCATTGCTTCGTGTAAGAACTCAAGTCAAGCTCAGTGCTCCGTGGTATTGTGCAAGAACTCAAGTCAAGCGTACCACATTAAGTAATTTTACTCTATCCAAATACTCCATGATTTTTTCAAAACTATTAAAACGGATTCTTCGTACCAGTTTCAAGTTTCAACTGTTTGGAAATTAGACAAAAACGAGAACAAGATTTTCAGAAATGTTTCATCATTAGATACAAAGCGAGCAGTGAAAAAAAGAGGCATAAAATCTTGGCATTTGAAACATAACCATTTTAGAAAGAGAAACACTGGTACAAATAATAATCAACCAAAATTAGTAATTCCAATTTCTCCATCTCAGACACTGTGTGTGTGTGGCTATCCAACTTTGGTGGATACATGTTTCCCAGACAACTTAAAGCAACCAAGGGAATTAGACTAGCCTAACCATCCCAAAACAAATTTTCCATTTGACACATAGACCATCAGTATTTAGAAGATAATAAAATATGTATAGTCAGTAAAAATGTGTAACTTTTCCCTATTCTGATATCAGCATACTATGATCAATTCATGTATAATCCCATATTAAACAAAGAAGAGATACCAAAAACCACATGCATTAGTTATATGAAGGTAAGTGTTACAATTCCAATGCCACATTTATTAAAATATGATAAATGGTTACAGATTTAACAAACTGCCTCCATAATCACATCTGGAAACCAGCTTCATATCTAGCAACAGCCGACAGCAGAATGCAGCGGATAAATAATACATACAATCTCACGAATATGACCATCATAATCATCATTTCGACACAGAAGTCATATGTTATGAATCTGTCAATGCCAACAAGAATAATTCAAAAAACAAGCCTACGCAGAAAGTTCACAGAAATGAAACCAGCAGCAGAGAAAATTAGGCAAGAGAGTTCGTTTCTTTGGCTTGTTGCAACAACTCTTGTCTCATTCTCCTGATCTCCGCTTCCCTCTCCAATCTTTCTTTCTGCAATTACAAAACAAGTCCCTGTCTTAGTAGTGTAACTTCATAAAGCATTTCCATAATACAAATTTGCAAACTGCTCGAACTCAAATTAGGGACAGTGAGGCTGGTCCACCACTATGATTTTGTAGAATTTTTTTTACTACTTAGTATTCAAAACCATGAGGGTACAGTTTGTAGACGATGGAATTATTTATTTCCACATTACTTTTTTGCACTTTCTCAAACTGGCCAGTGGAAATAATTTTTCACAAATCTCAAAAAAATAAAAATGATATTCGCCAAATGATTTCTTTAGCGATTACATGGTAGTCTAAGATGCACTAGATCCTAGACTAACATGCTGTGACTCGTTTGCAAGGTTCTCAAACAGGACTGTTTGCATATGCACTCTTATCCAATCCCATAGTTTTCGGTCAATCTAGCTTCTGAGTTGTGCATTTTATCTAGGCTAGTACGCATATGATTACCAATAAGCACTTGGACGACTGGGCAAAACTCTCTTAGCCTAAGGATTGGCATGGATGTTGTTTTCAAATAGTTGAACAATTTTAAGTGTTTTATTTAATGCACTAATCCTATCGCCTTGCATCGTGTCTAAATGGAGCAATAAGCAATAGACTTACAAAGTACAATACTATTGAAACATTCTAAGTAGCAAGCTCAAAATCCACGAGATATATGATGAAATCATACCAAATCTCTACAATTCACTAGCTTGCAAGCTCAAAATCCACAAGATATATGCTGAAATCATAACAAATCTATACAATTCGCTAGCTTGCAAATGAATTAGCAGAATAAAAAATATATTATTGTTCTTCAAGAAAAAACCCAGTAAATTCTGTTCCATATATTTATAATTTGTGAGTAACAATTTAGCCATATGAAATTATACATCAGATGAACACCATCTCACTTTCTCCCTCTCAGTTTAGGGATTTGTCATTTTATTGATGATCTTAGGTAAACCACGAGAGATACAGTCGGATCTATCTTTGAAACTGGAATTGGTGGAGGTTAAAATTTAAAGATAATTCAGTCAATCCAAAAAGAATGAAGCTGTTGTAAATGTTTATAGGGGCAAAGCAAGCAAGGAGATTCAAATTTAGCAAAAAAAAAAAAAAAAAAGCAAGCAAGGAGAGAAGGGGAAAGGGGAGGAGAGGGAAAGGTACCTTTTCGTCTTGACGGAGGGCGATCCAGACGTGGACCTTATCCATTGTTTCCCAGAAAACAAAGGCACCCAGCGACATAGCGAAGAACGTACCTACTTTCACCATTCTCTTTCTCTTTCTCCTCCTCCTCCTTCAATCGAATGGTGGCCTGGCCTGCGAGAGTGCGTTTTGCGGTGGACGGTGGAAAGACTAAAACGACTGCGTTTACGTCAAATTAAAAAAATTTACGCATTACTTCGGATTGGGCTAAAGTGTAGAATTTATGTATTAATATATAAAAAAGTTAATTGTAAAAATGAAAGGAATGAATTAGTGGACTTAACCACAAAATCAATAATCTTGAATCTTTATTAATATTTTCTCAATTTGTTCTAAAATTATAAATACATATGAAAAAAATAAGAAATTATTTATCTTAAAAAAAAATCAATCTTTAACGTGGCCTGAGAGAGATTCGAACTCTCGCGGGGAGTCCCCATGTACTTAGCAGGCACAAGCCTTAACCACTCGGCCAAAGCGAAGACCTTAAGATGTAAGCCTAACTTTCACTTCTAGTTTGTTAGACGTAAGCAGTAGAGAATTTATTCGGTGAATGTCACATTAATATGTAGTGCGAAAACCTCTCAGAAAAGGAAAGTAGTAATGCAAGTAAGAAAAATTTCTATATACTTTAATAGTTATTGAATAAATTTTCAGTCATAACATAATTTCTCATTTTTTGCTACATTTATTTGTTTGTTTGTTTGCCAAAATAATTATTTCTTGAAGTTGAGATGGTATCAACTTTTGTTGCAATGTAAATCACCTTCCTCCGTTTCTCATTTTGCAATGTTTCTCTAAAAAGGAACTGATGATGACTTAATTTTCGATAGTCTTCGACAACGGTTCTTTGCTCATCCGTACATACACAAATGTTCTCGTAATGTATGACGGCTCGGGCCTCCGTGGGAGCGCTTCGGCTGCTGCGAATATTAATGAATATGCCAAAGAAATAAATGATCAATATGTTTTGTTTTCAAATGTAAAAAGTATCAAACCCCATTCTACCATTTGAGACCCCTCTTTATAATCTTACTACTCTTGCCCAACCAAAATCTTACTACTCTTGCCCTTTTGGGTTTGTCCATTCAAGTACAAAAACATGGGCATGGCAGAAGACATCCTTTCAACATGATTCAGATACAATTATGTGAGGCCCTCGGACAAGAAGTGCACCCTTGACTTCTCTAACACGTTTCTCCCGAGCGAGTCAAGTCCGACGATTCATGGGCCTGGATCGATATGTTGTGGGCTGGACCACTTGGACCTATATCCTAACGAGAACCCGAGAAGTGCAATATATGATGCATGCTATCATCAAATGAAGTCATGTCAATCTTGACCATGTTATCGTATTTGTCGAAGATAGACATCATCAATACATTATAATAAGACGAAGCACAACATAATTCCAAACCAACCACTCATTAGTGATTGCTGTTGGGATATTTCACATCCAGATTGGATAAATTCAAGAGTGTAGATATGTTAATAAGTATAGTAGAGTCTCAACCTAATAGGTTAATCTTTTAGGTAAAAAGATGGTCCAACATACTTATTGGGTCAGTCTACACAGGTGTACGCTGCATTGGTGTTGAATTGATATGTGATGAATCGTATAATTCCGCTGCAATTGGATTCTAAAATTGCATTCTAAATAAGCTTACAGATGAATCCAATTTTTGTAGATTAACACGATGGAGTGAACCCAGTACCGGCCGGCTAGTTAGGTTGAAGCCAATTATAGCCGAACTATTTGTCAATCAAATCCCATTTCCACCTTTCATTTTTACTACTAAATTTAACTTGGAATCAGGTGTGCCTCACAGCTCACGCCTTTTCTTTGACATTATCCCACAAAACAAAAAGCAATCAAATTCAACACACACACATATAGAGAAGAAAACTAAGAAAAAGAAGTGAAATTACATACCACTCCTCTAATAAGAGTAACATAACATGCTGGATATATGTTTGTAATAAAACAAAGCAAAAAATTCTCACAGATTCATTGTAATCATAGACATAAAACAGATCTTAAGAAAATATACTATTAGTGTCAGTAAGTCCCACCCCACCTTTTATTCCTTTAAAACTGATATTCGACAGAGTTGAACCAATTAGGAAAAATGGCAACAGGGCTGTTACATACAATTTTCAAGTACTCCGACTCCAAGGATATGCTGTTAATGTTACTCGGATCACTTGGATGCTTTGCAGACGGATCGTCCACGCCTTTGATCATGCTAGTCGTCAGTGCCATTATGAATAATTATGCTGCTCATTCTTCCTTAACCCTCCATGAAATCAATAAGGTTTGTTCCCAGTGCTTCATAGCTAGGTATATCAATCTGTAATTTGCTCTAATACATTTAAGGAATTCATGCTCATTTCTGTTGCTCACTCTATGTGCTATCATAACAGGATTCCTTGGCCTTCATCTACGTCGCCATCGTAGTGGGCCTTGGCGGGTTTCTAGGTGAGTATATGTAGGCACCTACAGCTCCTTTATCTGAATACCACCACACATTTACATGGTGCATAAACAGGTTTCTTCAGACTTCCCTCTACGTATACATCATGTTGGTTGCAATGAGTCATTCTGCAAAATTATAGCGTATATATAATGCAAACTGTTATGACAAACTATGGCAAACACAATAAATCAATGCACAAAGACGAAAATCAATTGAGAACAGACTGATTCGACTGGAAATATCTCATCATTTGACGTTCTTCATGTAACAGAAGGATTATGTTGGGCCCGCACTGCTGAGAGGCAAACTTCTCGCCTGCGCATGAAATATTTAAGCTCAGTGTTAAGACAAGATGCTAGTTTCCATGACAAACCACGAGGAACTTCAACAACATATCAAATCATATCTAGTGTGTCAGCTGACACTCTCATCATTCAAGGTGTTCTAAGCGAGAAGGTCACCTTCATCACCTCTTTCAGCCAAATCATTATATCTAAATCATCTATTTTTACATCAAATACTTGCTAAAAAAAAATCATTGATGCAGCAGATTCCAAACTTCCTTATGAATTTAGCAACATTTATCAGTTCTGAAGTTATAGCTCTGTATCTCTGCTGGAAGCTGGCAATTGTTGCCATACCAGCGCTATCTCTAGTGATCATTCCAGGAATCATTTGTGGAAGGAAGCTAGCTGAACTTGGGAAGAAAACACAAGAAACATATGGAGTTGCTGGCGTTACAGCAGAGCAAGCATTTTCATCCATCAAAACTGTATTCTCTTATGGCGCCGAGAGTCAAACTGAAAGAAGCTTTTCAGCAGCATTAGAACGAAGTTTGGAGCTTGGGATCAAACAAGGGATTGTGAAGGGCGTTGCCATAGGAGGCGTCAGCATAGCTTTTGTTGTCTGGTCTTTCCAAGCCTGGTATGGCAGCATCCTAGTGACTGAGAAGGGAGCAATAGGTGGAAATGTCTTCACAGCAGGGGTTTGCATTGTCGTAGGAGGACTGTAAGTCTAGAACTTATGACTATATTGGTGATACTTTCTTTCATGACTAATGAATAAACAGTTTATTCATGAAAACCAATTAACATCAGTCAAGATATTGCTGCCTATAGATGTATCAAGTAAAAATAAACCAGCACAAGTTTAGCAATAGATATCAAAGGCAAAAAAGATTACTAACATTATGGCGCCCAAATAGGTCCATTCAAATTACTGAAAACTGTTAAATCATATATTCCTCTACATTTCCTTCAAGAAGAATCCCACAAGACACTGGAACAATATTGTCATTCAACTATTGTTGCATCAAAATAAATATATATAAAACATAATTTCTAAAATTTGTAATAAAAAAAGTCATCTAACATGGAACATGAATACTTCCAAGCCTATCAACCAAGTATAATTTATATTACTAAAAGACAATGTGTACATGCTTTTCAGAGCTCTTGGGGGTTCCCTGGTCAACATTAAGTTCTTCACGGAAGCAGCAACATCTGCATCCTTAATAGCTGACATGATCCAGCAAGTCCCAACCATAGATTCTGCTGATAAAGAAGGCAAGATAGTTGAAGATGTTACTGGAGAATTGTGGTTCAAGGATATTGATTTTTCATATCCTTCAAGACCTGAGAATATGGTACTCCAAAATTTAAGCCTCAGAGTGATGGCAAGTCAAACTGTAGGATTAGTAGGTGCCAGTGGTTCAGGAAAATCCACATTAATCTCTTTGCTAGAACGATTTTATGATCCAACTAAAGGTGAAATTCTCCTGGACGGGATTGACATAAAAAAACTTCAACTACATTGGTTACGGTCTCAGATAGGTCTTGTTAGTCAAGAGCCTGCACTCTTTGCAACCTCCATTAAAGAAAAGATCATGTTTGGGAAAGCAGGTACCACAACAGATGAGGTTATTATTGCAGCTAAAGCTTCAAATGCACACAACTTCATCAGTCAACTACCAGATGGCTATGATACACGAGTAAGTCTTGAGAATTTTGCCTATAAATTATCCTTAATTCAATTTCAGAGCTGAAAGTAAACAAATTTTAGTATAGATTCCACCATGATGTTGAAATTTTAGAACATATTAAAGTCTTTAACTGTATGTTTTGTTCCAGGCACCGTATCGTATATATCTGGATAAAAATATTCACCCATAGTCTTTATTCTCCTTATTGATTAATTCTATAAGTAGTTTAGTTTCAAAAGTGTACAAAAGCTTCCAATTTTCTGTAAGTTTGATATGTAAATATACGCAAAATATGACATACATCAATAAGTATTCTTGAAATGGCCAATATACTGGAATAAAGTGAGAACTGCTAGTGGCAGTTTTTGAGTGTCTACCCTGTAATGTTATATCTCGTTAGAAAGATAAATGATAGATGAAAAGTCAAGTTACAACAGGGAGCTGATGCCCAACTATTTTCATTTGTCATAGGTTGGTCAGTTCGGAACTCAAGTGTCTGGAGGTCAAAAACAACGGATTGCCATTGCAAGGGCCTTACTAAAGGACCCAAGAATCCTGCTGCTTGATGAAGCAACAAGTGCATTAGACTCCCAGTCAGAGAAATTGGTGCAAGATTCTCTGGATCAGGCCTCCATGGGGCGGACAACAATTATGATTGCGCACAACCTCACCACACTTCGTAAAGCTAACTTAATAGCCGTCCTACAGTCCGGAAATGTAGTACAATATGGTTCTCATGCACACCTTCTCCAGAATGAACATGGAGCATACTTCAGAATGGTGCAGGTTAAAAAAAAATCACTTAAAGACGATGAACTTTCCGTAACAATAGATGATAAAGACATGCAAGATATCACGGTTGATGCTCAAGTAACAACTGAGCAATCAGAAAACTCATTTTACTCATTTGATCAAGAGATCAAGAATGAAAAACATCAAGAAGATAATAACAGCATTCCGTCTCTATGGTGTCTATTGCAAATGACAGCCCCTCAATGGAACAAAACTCTTCTAGGTTGTGCTGCTGCTTTTGGATTTGGAGCCATTCAGCCCATACATTCGTACTTTATGGGTGCACTCCTCTCCGTCTACTTTCTCAATGATCAGAGTGAGATCAAGAGACAGACCAAAATATACAGCTTCACCTTCCTAAGCAATGCTTTTTTTATGTTAATCACCAGTGTGATTCAACACTACAGCTTCGGATTTACAGGGGAGCACCTAACGAAACGAGTGAGGGAGAAAATGCTAGCAAAAATCATGACATTTGAGGTTCAGTGGTTTGAACAAGAAAACAACACAAGTGGTGCCGTTTGCTCAAGATTAGCCACAGAGGCAAATCTGGTCAAATGCCTCGTAAGTGATAGATTGTCATTGTTGGCCCAAGTATTCTCTGCAACCTTTTTAGCAGTTACCATGGGTGTGATATTGTCCTGGCGAGTAGCAGTTGTAATTATCTTGTTGCAACCACTCATCATTGGCTCCTTTTATGCCAGAGGTGTCCTTATGAAGAGAATGTCGAAGAAAGTCTTAAAAACTCAAAATAATAGCAGTGGTTTAGCAAGTGAGGCTCTTAGGAATCACAAAACCATTGCAGCTTTCTCAGCTGAGGAAAAAATCATGATGCTTTTTGAAGCTACACTAAAGGATCCTAAGAGAGAGAGCAAAAGGCAGTCTTGGTATGCTGGACTGGGTTTACTTACTTCACAGGTCCTAACAGTTATTAATACTGGGGTAGTTTTCTGGTACGGAGGAAGATTGTTATACTATAAAAAGATCACATACAAGCACCTTTTTCAGACCTTTTTTATATTGGTCACCACAGGAAGAGTTATAGCAGAGGCAGGAAGTATGACATCAGATCTATCCAAGGGCATCGATGCCGTGAAATCAGTATTTGAGATTCTGAATAGAAAAAGTAAGATGGAGCCAGATGATCTAGATGGGATTAAGCCAGAAAAGATCAAGGGAGATGTAGAACTCAGCGACATTTTCTTTACTTATCCGTCAAGGCCTAAACAAATGGTACTTCGGGGTTTAAACCTCAAAGTTAATGCTGGAG
Source organism: Panax notoginseng (assembly GCA_016801055.1). Classification (NCBI taxonomy): domain Eukaryota; kingdom Viridiplantae; phylum Streptophyta; class Magnoliopsida; order Apiales; family Araliaceae; genus Panax; species Panax notoginseng. The sequence continues at coordinate 170,172,354 of CM029023.1, read as the reverse complement.
CGACTGTTGCATTGGTTGGAAAGAGTGGGTCTGGAAAATCAACCATCATTAGTATGATAGAGAGATTCCATGACCCAATGAAAGGGATAGTTAAGATTGATGGAGTTGACATAAAATCCTATAACCTAAGAGCTCTGAGATCGCACATTGCACTAGTCAGCCAGGAACCCACTCTTTTTGCCGGTACTATCCTTGACAATATCAGCTATGGAAATGAGAATGCTAAAAATGAAGCTGAAATCATTGAAGCTGCATTGCTTGCAAATGCCCATGAGTTTATAAGGTGAGATATTGTAAGCATTACATAGAATATGCGGTCAGAATACTCGATCAGTTAATATTTTTTAGCTAGCATGTCGATCGCCAAGAACAATAACGCCATTTGCATTGTAGAGATAACAGTATTACAATGCCTCATAACTCTCTAATTAATTTGGAAATACATTGGACGCAGCTGCATGAAAGATGGGTATGCAACCTACTGCGGAGAAAGGGGAGTGCAGCTCTCAGGAGGCCAGAAGCAAAGGATAGCTCTTGCTCGAGCCATACTGAAGAATCCTTCAATACTATTACTGGATGAGGCAACAAGTGCATTAGATAGTAGATCGGAGAGCTTTGTACAAGAATCCCTGGAGAAGATGATGATCAGTAGGACATGTGTTATTGTAGCTCATCGGTTATCCACAATTCGAAAATCGGACTTGATAGTGGTAATAGACAATGGGAAGACAGCAGAAAAGGGCACACACAGGGAGCTTATTGCCAAAAAGGAAAGCAGCTTGTACTACTCACTTATTAGACTCCAAGAGGATGACACATTGCAACAAAGAACAGTCGATGATTAAAACACGTACAGATAACTTTCTGGCCTAGCTATTTATGGCTTGTGAGTTCTGAAATCTATTCCCACTTCCCATATATAGTATGAGCAAGTTTTGGTAGTATTTTCTTGTAAATAATTCAATGAAAGATATATAATTCATTTGAATCACTTTAGCTATTTAGAACCGCAACATCCAATGCTATCAAAAATATTTTGGTTGATTAAAAAACAAAGGGTCGGTCGGTCGGTCAGTTGTAGATTCTCTCTCGTGTCTCGTTTGTGCTCAAACATTGTGGGATATATCATTTAATTTGTTTCTGTCTTAATTCGAGTAAGGAATTAAATAATATTTAGAGTAATTCTATTCAACAAATATATATTATAATCATATCAATACTAAAAAATGATTGTCCCTTTTTTTTTTTGGCCTCAGCATCAATTGGATTGGATTAGTCGATCTGGAGGTAATCTTCCAACACGAAGCAGGTCAAGAAAGACTTTTTATATATAGAATCTGATTTTGATAATTCTTTTTTTGGAGATTTAGATTTTTGTAATTACATTGAAAGCACCATCAAATTAAATATATACTCCTCCTCCAGCTGATTTCAGGTAGTTTTGCCTATATATGCCCAAAAAATTAATGTAAGAAATATTACGAATTATTGTAGCTGACATAAACTGGTATAAATCAGAAACAAACATAATTAGGTCAACAAAAACTAGCTAGGATTCTTATTTACGAACCCATGGAGACATATAGATACATAAATAAGCATACGTACGTACTACTAGAACCATTTGCATAGGAAAAAATAAGCATGCATGATATGCAGCATGGTATAAATGTAATGTCTGACCCTTGTTTATCCATTCGCTTTCTCTCTAGCTAACGAAGATACTTGTGAGATAAATTATATATGGAAAAATGGAGTTTTTGGAAAATATTTAGTACTTATATATCTTCAATAGTCCAGCCCAATATTGTTTTCCTGTTTTCTTGTGATCCATTAAAAGCAATGAGGAGATACGCAGTATTGAAGAGCCCGGGTGGAATTCATGATTGATCTTGGTGGAATAATTTCTTGTATATATAATTGGTACTTAGTAGCCCAGGAGATGCAAAATTCCTGGCTCCGCCCTTTTATATATATATATATATATATATATATATATATATATATATATATATATAAGTTATGTACGTACTACCAAACAAAATTATTCTCAGATAAGTTATGTACGTACTACCGCACAAAATTATCCTCAGATATGATATATATAGTTTCCATGTGTAACTATATATGTCATAAAAGAAGTGATCTTTTAATTATATACTTATTTTGCATTTAATTAAGACAAGATTGTATGGATTCAAGTTCTGTGGAAAATACTTGGCTGTTGATTGATCATATAACTTGTCTTTATTTATTTTTATTTTTATTTTTATTTTTTGGACCTGAGAAAATACACAATTCCTCTTTATTTTGATAAAGCATTTTTCCAAATTTTATTATTTGCAGAAAATCCCGATTTATTGATAGATAAAAAAGAGGAATTGTATCTTTTAATCATAAGCAAATGTAGTATATAAATACTTATTATAAAAAAAATTAAGTGCAGTTTTATTAATAAATAAAAAAGAGGAATTGTATCTTTTGGTCATAAGCAAATGTAGTATATTAGTAAAACTTGTTATAAAAAAAAATATTAAGGGTAGTTCCCTCTTGGTATTCTTGGTCAAAACATAATTTCAAGTTCCTGATTAAACAAAAACTAAAGGACAAAAGCATATGCAAATCCTTCCATGAAGCATACCAATAATTTTTTTTCTCAAGATTATACGGTTTGAAATATAAAATTATCTAATATATATATATATATATATAGAGAGAGAGAGAGAGAGAGATCTAGAGAGAGAGAGAGCAAAACAAAATCTCGTATAGATGAAAACAAGACTTTGAATCTCGATGCATGTTAATTGTCATTTTGTATCCCTCCCTGTCATCGAAAACGTAGACACTCTCAACAACTCAAATAACTATCTTAAATACTCCTCAAATCTTTTTTGTCACTCAAGAAGGCAACATCAAAGTAAGATATGATAGTATCTATGAATTTATATCCCACCACCAAATTATGTTCACAATCCTTTTTTCTCATACAATAAAAAGAGATTAATTATAAAAATCCTTAACCTATATTTTCATTACTATTCTTAATGTTTTTGTTGCCCAACTTGGGTATATACTCCCTCCGTCTCTTAATATAAATTATTTTAGAGTTGTTCATAAATATTAAGTAAATGATTGTAAAACATTAAATATAATATTAATTGTCTATATTGTCCTTATATTAAAAAAAGAGTATTATTTATTGGGCAAAAAAATAGTGAGAAAATCAAAAATTATATTTAATACTTGGTTAATATTGGAAACTAAGCAATTAATTCTTACTTCAAATTCTCAAACGACGTATATTAAGGGATAAAAACACTCTAAAACGACTTATATTAAGAGACGAATGAAGTATTTATTAAGGGGCTTGGAGTCAGTAATGTCAAATTAGGGTGCATGGTAATCCGAATATGATATGGGTAAAAATTACTCACCAATGGCGAGTTGATACATGTTATTTGCAGATCCTTGAAGAGAACAATGAAAAAAAAGGGTGAGCTCAACTAGCCTAGTAAAGAATATTATGACTAAGATAATATAGAACAAATTATCCTTAGTCCTTAACAGGGAAAAAATCTGATAGAATACAATAGACAACAAGTTTTAGATCAACAACTGTAGCGAAAATAACAATCCATTAAAAGAGTCAAGTAGAGCATGATGTCTACTATCTAATATGATTTAAAAGTCCATCATCAATAATTTATCCTTGTAACACCAATCAATAGTTATTTCAAATCAACGAATTATCTATGCACTACTGTTGGGGTTTCGACACAAAAAACGCAGCCAAAATATAAAATAATCAAAGTAATTTTCGAAACCCAAAAATAGGATCCATGCGAAACAAAAATTAATTCAGTGGTTTAGATATTATACCGATTATGAAAGAGTTCTGAAACGGCTTCGAATCCCTTATGCAATCCAACAGAACCGCGCTTGTACGGAATCCACACGAACGCCCCGCGAATCGTCACACGATCTGCAGTGAAGAGAACTGCGGTACTAACCACCAAGGATTAGGATTTTTGAAATTTCTCTCTAGTCTTTCTCTAAGAGCGGCTAGGGTTTTTAGGTTATGATTAACTTCCCTAAAACGTTGATATATTATATATATAGCAGTAAATCGAAATTAATCAAAACCCTAATCTAATTAAAATAAAATCTGAATTTATATATATATATATATATATATATATATATATATATATATATATATATATATACAAATCATCCTTTTAATTTAAATTCATGATTTAAATACTATCAATCATATTGATATATTTAAATCCTTACAATTTAAATTAATTCCCTTTTTAATAACGTTCTATGTGTGTGACCCTATAGGTTATTATTATGTTGACAATAATTTTAAAATCATATTACAAAATTATAAACAGTGAGCGACATCTAGTAATGTATCACTGCTACCTAAGTAATAATAAGATCGATGATTCGATGCAACCTTTTCGTGACCAATGTTTCAATGTAATTTAATCCTTTTAACCTTGATATCCTAGATTAAACTCGAGTTATAGAATGTGTCATACTCTTCGTAATTTAATCTGAGTTTTCTTGATCAATGAGTAGACTATATGAAATAAATCACTATTTGAGCATGACCATGCATTTCACAGTGTTACTCAATCAAGAGGCCTATATATGGATATCACCCCTAATATATAGGAGGGTTAAATTCCATCTAGATCACTCATATTCTTCACACGATTCATGATGTACCCAATAATCACCTTTATAGTCCATCCCATTAAAGGTGACCTTTGATGATATCAGAGTATATGCATAAATTTCCGTGTAATAATATAGTGATTTCAGGTCGGAGGATCATTACATCATTGTCACTATGAGAATTACTAATGACACTTCGCATAATGCTCCACATAGAATTCTCATGGTGGGTCTGTCCAGTACATCGTTCTCTAACACGTACCTATGCATTGATTTAATATCTCATATATTTATGACCAATAAGATTTGGTCATCATCAGTCAATCCATATACTAGTCTCAATGTATCATTGTTGTCCCGTCAACAATGATACTCGACTAGGGACATTTAAGAGTAATGATACTAATTAAAATTATATAATCTCATGTTCAAGTCACATACTTGAAACTATATAATTTGTATCACTATTCTAAGGAATTTTATTATGTTTAACATTTATATAACGTAGTAAATAAAACCATAATGAAATCATTCATTTATTCAATCAAATATAATATCAAAATGTTAAGCAATTATATCAAATAATTGGCCTCTAGGGCACAAACTCTAACAACTACGGGTCAAAGATATTCGTTTGAATCACCAGTGGTTATGATCATGCCAAACACATGTCCATCTATGTACTACGGGCCAAAGATGGCTTCCATCACAAATCTTTATCAATAACATTAAATGTTATGATTATACCAATACACAATTCCTGGTCATAATCATACCAATTAACAATCTATTTTTGCACTACGGGCCAAAGATGACTTTTGCCACAATATAAAAATGAGGATGATGACAATGATATAAAGAATGAATCAACTTAGATCCAGAATAAATATTAGAGATTTATAATTTAACTTATCCAGAGTTCAAAAATGTCTAAATTGTCAACATGATCACCAATTGTGGAGTAAAATTCAAAAATAATATTTATATTAAGATTCAAATTTCAAAGATAATTTGGATAAAGAAAAGAAACTAAATTCCGTCGTGAATAGTACTCTGGCATGAATAGTATCCCAGATAAATAGTATCTCGGATGAATAGTACCCCAGATGAATAGATTAAAATTTAATAAGAAAGTTCATATCAATATTTCAATGAAATGATATTAGATGAATCGCAAACTATTAAGGATATTATACTAATTTCAGAAATTTTCACCATTTCACAATAAGGTTATGGAAACAAACAATAATTTCGTACTAGAAATGGAGAAAAATATGAAAAAAATGATATCCCTTGACAAGTACAAAAGAAATGATATCACATACGAGTATAAAAGAATATATAAAACTGCAAATAGATTTTCACCCGTCATGCGGTAATCTGCGTAGGCATATCATTTTCAACTTAATAAAGAATGAATATGAAGGGTTATTCACCAGACATGCGGTAATCCGTGTAGACATGTTATTCTCAAAGATTAATAAGGAATAAAATGACAACCCTTATATAACATCCTTTACCTTAGTAGGAGAATAAATATGATTGGCATAACGGAGATTATCTTGAGTAATTCTTATATTATTTGATACACTCAAAATATTCTTAATTATACTTAAAAGAAATACGTACAATATTATAGAAGAAGAATTCTCTGATTCTGGTGTGATTTTTATTTCCTAACTAAGTAACCTATTTACAGGAGAATGACAGGGCACTATTTAAAAGAAAATCACGGACAAACAGTAAAGAAAACTCACTAACGAATTTGGCGAAAATTTAATTTTATTATGCAGCACTATGCAATAAAATATTCTAATAAAACAAAAACTTTATATATAATATAATATATTCTATTTATATTCTAATAAAATAAATAACTTTATATATATTATAAAAAAAAATTATTTTATTACTATTATAATAATAATAAAATAAAACTGAGATAACTTTCTACCAATGGTTTAACAAATTGGCACATGGGGGGTCTATGGAATAATAAGCTAAACTTATAAAAAATGCTTTCTGACAAACCCCTCTATTTATATATAAAATTGATTAAATATCTACCACAAATCACTTATCTTTAATAAACACATTTTTAATCTTTCAATAATTATTCATCATTAATATTATAACTCATAATATTGACAACCAGATCGTTCCCAAGAAAGATGTGGCTTTTCGATAAGAATTTCTCTTTACTGGCGCGCAATTAAATAACCTAACCCCTTTCCTGGATAGAACTTTCTAGACATTGTCAATAATGCTAATAATAATATGAGTAACTGTGTCGTGTCTATTATTGATCTAATAATATAAAATATTGTGCAGATGTTACTGTAACAATTATTAAATTAATAATATGAGATACTATACAACAACTACTGTGGTAATTATTGAATGAAATACTGAGTGACTTCTTACGTAAAAATCAATAATCAGAGATATTGTGCAATACCATGTGCTACTGTGCAACAACGCATATTATTATACTTTTATCACCAGGTATTTCAACAGTTTAACAGTAAAAGTTTTATTGCTATTTTTATAAAATGGTTATTTCTATCACTTTTTATATCCGACAGTTATTTCGTTGTGTGGTTCACTAATGATTGCGATATCGTACGAATACTCCCTGACAAAAAAAATATTCCCCAACTAAACGAATATTCCTCGACAAAACGAATATTTTATGACAACTTCCTTACTTTATAAAATTTGCACATATCACCCATAGCTATAACATTTAATAAATTATCACCTTACTATTTAGAATAATATTTAGAGAAAATTAAATCTTTATTCATAAAAATTGGGGTCTTACAATTTCACTGGAATATTGGTCTGAACTTTCTTATGTGACGCCCCCAAAATTAGGTATACATCACCCATCTTGGGTCGTCAGATATATAGTACAAAATACAAATACAACTTACTAATACAACTGTCGTGTACAATACGACAAAACATAAACTGTGAGTTTGAATACAAATATTATCTTCTAGAGAGTATTCATACTCAAAAGGAGTCCTCATTACATTTATTAACACGCTATTACATAGAATAGTGAGGACTACTAACTAATACTATCATTCGAACCATCACTCCGTTCCCCGACTTGCCCCAGCTACGTTCTCATTTCCTGAAGAGAACAGTGAAAGAAAGGGTGAGCTCAACTAGCCCAGTAAGAAATATTATGACTAAGATAATGCAGAATAAATTATCATTAGCCTTCAACAATGTTAAACTGATAAAATATAATAGACATCAAGTTTAACTGCAGCGAAAAAAGCAATCCATTAAAAGAGTCAAGTAGAAAATAAACTCTACTATCTTTTATGATTTAAAAGATTTTCCAACACTGTGATCGCTGAGACTCAGCTTAATAAAATAATCCACATCATCGAATCACCCCTGCACTACGGTCAAGGATATTCGTATATTCATTAATGGTCATGATCATGCCAACAACTGTCCATCAATGCACTACGGGCCAATGAGGACTTTTACCATATCATTTGTAACATTACGGTCATGATTATACCGAATAATCCCTGGTCATAATCATACCAAGTCCATCTATGCACTACAGGCCACAGATGACTTTCAACATTTTATAAACATGAGGATGATGACAATGATATAAGAATTCAATAAACAAGTTCAAGAATTAATTTATCCAGGAATTAATAACGTCCAAATTGTCAACATGATACTGCTTTGTGGAGTAAAATTCAAGAATGATCAGGAGAATATTTTCATGAATAGATATTAGATGAAGTGCAAATGTCAAGGAAATTCCACAAATTTCATTGAGTATAGAAGTCAAAACTTAACCAACTGAGTATAATAAAGAATGGAATAACAAAAGAAATCACCATGCATGCGATAGACCGCACAGACAGGTTATTCCAACAGAATAATAAATAATGGAACCAGGTCCGGCGTAAACGCACAGACAGGATATTCCGACAGAATAATAAATAATGGAACCAGGTCCGGCGTAAACGCACAGACAGGATATTCCGACAGAATAATAACAAGACGGAACCAGGTCCGGTGTAAAACACACAGACATGATGTTCCAACAGAATAATAATAAAAACGGAACTAGGTCCGGTGTAAAACACACATACAGGATGTTCCAACAGAATAATAGAAGAATGTCACCAAGTATAGGGTAGACCGCGTATACAGGTTATTCCAACAGAATAATAAGAAATGGAATAACAACAGTTCTCTTCATGAATAAGAAAGAATAACACCACTTACCGTTTTAAAGAAGAGCTGAAATAAGGAAGTTGTTAAGTAGCAGAATACTCTTCTTCTCTCTCTCTCTCTATAGTTTCTCTCTATAGTTTCTCTCTCTAGAGTTCAGTGAATTCGTAAGAAATAATGAAGGAATGAGCTACTATTTATAGAAAAAATAGAATGCATAGTAACTAATCCATGAACGGTCCAGATCGATTACTTTAATCTGACGGTCCATATTTAAAGAAAAATCTTTTAAATAAAATATAATATATTCTATTTATAAAATAACTTTAATAAAGTATTCTGTTTTATATAAAAAGATGTTTCTGTTTTATTACGTTAATAATACGAATAAAACAAAACGTCATTATCGCTAAATAATTCATATTATTAACTGACAATAATTGAATCAAACTGAGTGACTTCTCACATAAGCATTAATAATCAATACCGTGTGCTACTATGCAACCACACGTATTACTGTACTTTTACTACCGAGTAGTTCAACAGTAACAATGGTAAAACTTCCGCCGTTATTTTTAATAAAATATTTTTATCGTTTTCTCAATCCGACAATAATTCTGTTGTGGGGTCCACCAATGATTGTGTCGTTGTACGAATATTCTCTGTTAAAACGAATATTCCCCGACCAATCGAATATTATATAACAACCTGCGTACTTTGCAAAATTTATAAATATTACCCACAACTATAACATTATATCAAATTAACTCCATAATATTCAAAAATGATATTTATAGAAAATTTATCTTTATTTATAAAAGTTGGGGTCTTACATCTTACTCCCTCCTATCTAGATTAAATGACGTTTAAGAGTTAAGCACACTTATTAAGAATTAACACAAAATATCTTTTGTATCCCTAATTAATTATTTCTCTCTCCACAATGAATAAAAAAGGTAAATAAAGTGATGGTTTATGACTATTGAAATTTCTCAATACATTATAAAATAACATGATAATATATATATAATTGTATTGATGACTTAAAATGTGTGTGTCATATTTTATACGTCATTTAATAATTAATTTTGGTGAACAACTATAGCGTGATGAGAACCCGACTTTGGAAGCGTCAAAAATGCACCCCCATTAGAATGAGGATGACATAATTGTACTGAGAGCTTAAAGGGCGTGTTACCATTATCATACATGATATCTAACCACATACAAATTCGTGTTATCATAAGATATGGTTGGGCGTATCCACTTGTTGACTATATCTATGAGCATTATCTATATAATCTTGGAGTATGGTTGGAATATAATCATCAGTTTGACACAATGGATATAATTATATGGCAAAAAGATACACACCAATGAAATGAAAAGGATATATAGTAATCTTTTCGTTCTTCTTTGGGGTCTATTGGGTCAACCATAGTTAATTCTCAAGTCCTATAATAACTTAGATGCATGACCTCCCATGTATAAAAGCTTTCTTGAGCATTTTCTAAATATTTTAATTTCTAAAACAGTTATCAACTGTAACTTTATGTAAAGTGTCATTGATTTGGAGTGTGTATACTGTTATTTATTGAAATTCACAGCTTATGTGTTATCATATTTTGCACGACAATTTAATAGTTGTAAATAGGAAGATTATATTTGGATTCTGTACCATGCATTTGGCGACTCAGAATAGGTTGTGTAGATCTATTTTGGGGCGACACACTTTGTATTGATAAACTCAAAACGTCAATCTTTTAAGAACAAAAATTATTTACTAAAACGACAATCTTTTAAGAATTGAGGGAGTAACAAATATCATTAATTATAATATTAGATAATTAATGTATATATTATATTTAATGCTATATAATCATTCCCTTATTATTTATGTACAACTTTAAAAAGATATATATTAAAGGACAAAGAGAGTACTCTATTTTTCAGAGACAAAATAAAAAATAATTAATTTCTTCTCTCCTAAATATATATATGTACAACCTCTATATTATGGGGGGAAAATCGTTATAAAACAATTTAAGTAATGGAAAATAGGGAGTATATACATCCGTATATTATATATATACCCCTCCCCCGTCCGTAAATACCCGTATTTAACCTCGGACAATACGTACATACTCTATATATATCTTTCAACACAAGTCACATCTCTTAAATTACCCTCCAACCTCTCTTAATCTCTCTCTCTAAATATTGGGCGGCCGGCAGAATGAAGGTCCGATCATGGTTCTCAACAACCGACTACGCCACCCTACCGCACTCATCACAATCCCCAACACCGTTATCTCTCCCCAGTTCAGACACAAGCAGCAACAGCAGCTCAGCATCACCAGCAATCTCTCAAGCAACCAGCTGTAGCAGCCTCCAATCGAACCTCTCTCTCCAAACCTTGCCATCTGTTCCTTCTCTCCAAAAATTCTCCCCCGAAACCCTTAACCTCTCCGTCACTCATACTTCCCTCACCTCCCTCAAACCTCACCCCATCCACGTCAACTTTCTCTCTCTTCACAACAACTTCCTTTATGCCGCCTCCGGTAACTTTATCAACGTCTTCGACATCACAACTTTCACGCATCTCGACACATTTAACGTCAAAGATTCCTCCTCAGGCTCCGTCAAATCCATCACTTTCTTCAACAAAAACATTTTCACTGCACACCAAGACCGTAAGATCCGAACCTGGGAATTAACGGCGAATAAACGCCACAGGCTTATAGCAACGCTGCCCACTGTTAAAGACCGCTTGCGCCGTTTCATGTTTCCCAAAAACTACGTTACAGTCCGTCGTCATAAGAAACGGCTGTGGATCGAACACAACGACGCCGTATCCGGACTAGCCATTTCTGGTCAATTAATGTGTTCAGTTTCATGGGACAAATGCTTGAAGATTTGGAGAACGTCCAATTTTCGATGCACCGAATCGATTAAAGCTCACGACGATGCCATTAACTCCGTCGCGGTGGCGGTTGACGGCACCATATACACGGCGTCAGCTGACCGGCGGATTAAAGTTTGGGGGAGGGCATTAGGCGGCGGCGAGAGAAAATCCAAGCACAGTTTGATTGCGACGTTAGAGAAGCATAAGTCGGCTGTGAATGCGCTGGCGTTAAACGAGGAGGGATCGGTGTTGTTTTCGGGGGCATGTGATCGGTCGATATTGGTATGGGAGAGAGAAGACAGTGCTAATTATATGGTGGTCACGGGTGCATTGAGAGGGCACGGGAAGGCTATATTGTGTTTAACCAATGTTTGTGATTTGTTGTTCAGTGGGTCGGCGGATCGGACGGTAAGGATTTGGCAACGTGGGGAGGAGGGCAAGTTTTGGTCCTTGACGGTGCTGGACGGACATGAAAAGCCGGTGAGATCGCTGGCGGCTGTGACGGATGAGAATTGGAGAGACGGCGGTGCCGGCGGGATTAAGGTGTTTAGTGGAAGCTTTGACGGAGAGATAAAGGTGTGGGAGGTGGTGGTTTCAAGTCGAAGTAGTAGTCCCTTGTCATGTCATGATCGCGATCTTTTCAAGTGCAAGTCATGAATATTTATTAGTCATTCAAATAAATGTTACTAGTAATTACTTAAATTTACTATTACTCCAATGCATGCATGTAGATTTTGGTTGTACTATCTCGCAGGTGTTTGGAATTGATTTATCCAACAATGTTATTTGTTTGTTGGTAGATTAATTAAATGATTTTGGAATTGTTTTGTTACACCATTCCTAATACTAATATTGTGAAATTGTTTTTATGTAGTCAATAAAATTGTTCTATATATATATATATATATATATATATATATATATATATATATATATATGATAAAAATGGAAGTACACATTTGCGTAATTTTTCTTTTTTAATTTGTTGTAAGTATAAAGTACAATCTAGTAACTTTTAAGATGGATAAAAACAAAATATTAGACATGAAAATAAATTCAATCTAGTCCATAAAACATAAACCATGATCTATTTTTTTATAGTAATATATATATATATATATATATATATATATATATATATATATATATATATATATATATATATATATATTTGTGTGTACACATACATAATAAAAGAAAATTCTTTCATAGTTCAACTTGGCCCATATTCTTTATTTGTAATTGTTAGAGGAAAACAAATTGGTAGCATGCTAACCTATCCCAACAGATAAGATAAAAAAGCTCAAAAGCTCATAACCTCAAAACCTCAAAAGCTCATTGAACGAACCAATCTCTCTCCTCATCTACCATCATCAAATCAACCATGGAAGCAACCCTCTTTCACAATCCCATCTTCGAACCCACATCATCCCAAACACTATCCCTCAAAACCCAATTCAAAAACCCTCTTCTTAACACCACCTCCATTTCCATCAATCTACCAAAAATTCCTCAAAACCCTCAATCAGAGGGAATTAATGAAAGTGCCAAAACAACTTGTGGTAGAGAGAGTATTCGAATGAATCAGACTTTGCGATTGAGATTTTATTTCAATCACGATCATGTTGTGGGTTTGGGGCCAATATCAGTAAAAATCCATTCAGATGACTGGCTTGTCTATTCAGCCCAAAAATTATGGCTTATTCAGTCAGAAGAAATTGGATCATTAAGATCTTTAAAAATGATAATCAAACAGTTTGAATGACTGGATCGCTCAAATTCAGAGTTATTCAGCTTTATTCAGACTCAAACAAACAGGCCCTAGTCTTAATATGATCGATCGAGGAATTACTTAGAAAGATTAGAAATAGAATTAATTATCAACTCAAAAAAAAAAAATACTACTCTTAATGTGTGTGTGTGTGTGTGTATATATATATATATATATATATATATATATATATATATATATATATATATATATATAGAGTTCGGATCTTAAGCTCACCTCTTATCCAACTCACCCAAGCTCACCCACTTTAACGACGGACCCGGCGACGGTTCGGTCATACAACCGTCATCTATACTTTTAGCGACGGACAACATATAACGTCACTAAAAGTATAGACGACAGTTGTATGACCGAACCGTCACCGGGTCCGTCGCTAAAAGAGGGGTGAGATCGAGTGAGTTGGATAAGGGGTGAGCTTAAGATTCAGACCGTATATATATATATATATATATATATATATATATATATATATATATATATATATATATATATATTAATGAATTCCAAGCTATAGGTAGCACAACTCAAACCTTGCTATCCTTGCCTTGTATCGCTACTTTGAAAGAAACATCGGAAGCAAGCTAAGATGCTGCTTGTTTATATCTGATTGCCTCTTAATGGACTGTCTTTTATTCGCTAAGAGGTATGATGCTGTTTATTTTTTTTTGTTACCTCTGAATGCCTCTTAATCGGTAAGATAGAAAATAAAATCTTAATAATTAAGAGGTACCTCTTAATGAATTTTTTTTGATAATATTTTATATATAAATATATTCAACAATATTATGCACTCATTTTTATTAAATTGAATATTTAAAATTATTAAATAAAATTTTACCCTTTAAAATGGTAAAATAGTGTCATTAAGAGACAATTTATTTTTTAGTTATCAAATAATTTTTTATATTCAGACCTCATAACCATTAAAATGATCTAATTTATTAAGACATCATAATCATTCAGATCTTAATTCTCAGGTTTTTCAAACACAACCTGAATCAAACAGAACAATTCAACTAATGGCCATTACTTAATTAATCCAAGTCCCCGTTACCATTAAATTAAGCAAATTAAATTTTTATAAATAAAAGTGATAGTTTAAATATGAACAATTTAACTAATGACTATGACTGAGGTAGTGATTGATTTCACCTTAATGCTAGTCTACCTCTTATTCGCTAAAAGACATGAAGTTGTTTGGCAAACAAATTTTTTCCTTTTAAATGCTTCTAAATCGTCAAGATATAAAATTAAATCTAAACTATGCAAAGGTGAGTCTGAACGAAAGTTGCATTTTTCGAACCAAAATAACCTTTTCAATATTACAAAATTCCTTTTGTATCCTTAAGTACTGATGTTACCAACCATCAAACCCAATAAATTTGTGTCACTCAATGTGACGCCCCCAAAATAGGTATACATCACCCATCTTGAGTCGTCAAATACATGGTACAGAATACAAATACAAACTTAATTATACAACAATGGCTGAGAGTTTTTACACGAATATTGTCTCATAGACAATATCCAAACTCAAATTCAATCCTCATTACATTTATTATCACACTAAATAGTGAGGATTACTAAAACAACCATCTCGGACCATCACTCCGTTCCCCGACTAGTCCCAGCTATGTTCTCATTTTTTGAAGAGAAAAATGAAAGCAAAAGGGTGAGCTCAACTAGCCCAATAAAAAATATTATGACTAAGATAATGGAGAATAAGTTATTGTTAGCCTTCAACAATGTTAACACTACAAGAAAAAAGCTTAACAGCGACCAATAGTATCAGCAACCGCATGTCCAGTCGCTGATAATACTAATAGCGACCAACATCAGCGACCGTTATTTAATCTAGTCGCTAGTTAATATCAGCGACCGCACGCGGTCGCTGATCGGTCGCTGAGATGAATTTCCCTCCCAAAAAATTGGTGCCAAAAGTTGGCGCGTTTGTTTTTTGCGACCAATACATATCAGTGACTGCAGGCGGTCGCTAACTTGTCCACGTCATTAAAAACCAGCGACCGCATGTGGTCGCTGGTAGCGGCCGCTGATCGTCTTAAACTTATTCAGACTCAGGCTTTCGTTCTTTCAGCAGACGAGAGAAGAAAAGAGGGAGAACAGAATAGGGAGAAGAGGGAGAAGGGAGAGAAGAGAAGAGGGAGGGAGGGAGAAATTGATCGCCACCGTCGCCGCTCCTCGTCGCCACTGTCCACTGCCATCGCTGCCGCCACAGGTAACTAATTTATTGTGTACTAATTTATTGTCGAGTCGAGAGTTGTTTTAGTATAAAAATTTCTCTTCATACTGTAATGTTTTAGTTCTTGAGTTAATTTAGTACACATACTGAATTAGGATTAAGACATTAGCAGACCTACCCTAGTTCTAATTATCTATTTATTTGATTTATGACTTTGTGTAATTTGTATTCAGATAGTTTCTGTTTGAATGAGCAAAGTAATGTTTTCAATAATTTGGAGGAGAAGTGATTTTAGTATACAAGAGCAGTGTGGGTGTTTTCAGTTAAGAGGTGGCGATAACATTCTGTTTTATTGGGGAAACAGAAAAATCGAGCCTTTTCTTGTGATAATTAAAATGTAGGGGACTAGGCCTTTGTTCATGTACTACGAGATTTAGACTCTATGCAGAAATGCCCAACTAGTTCTGTTTCCGTGTTTAGGTATGGCAGAGTTGTAGCATGTAGAAATGCCCAACTAGTTAGTGGCTTTGCAAGTGAAAATGGTTTATTGAATTTGTTGCAGTCAATAGTACTAAGTCAAAAAATTAATGAGCCCAGTTCATTATCGATATGACCTTGCTTGCCACCAAAAATGTAAAACAATCAATCAACCACATTTAGAGATAAAATTGGTTTAAAATTTTAAGGTTGCCTACTATTTGACTTAGAAACATTTATTAGCATTACAAAAACTAGGCAAGATGCTCAAGTCATATGCTCAAGTCATATGGTTTCAAGTATTCTCAAGTCATATGCTTACAAGTATGCTGAAATGTTAATCACATGCTTACAAGTATGCTCAAGTCATATGGTTACGAGTATGCTCAAGTAATATGATTAATAAGCTCATGTTGTCTGTAGTAGGTACCGTGGAATCATGGACCTCTATTCAGACCGTAGTTGGATGGCACGACGAAAGTCAAGTGCCCAGATAGGTGATACAGCTGAATTTAGAGCTGGTTGCCAGGTGTTTTTGGAGTATGCGTATAGTCACCCGGAATGTATGAATGGTAAGTTGCAGATACGATGTCCATGTTTGAAGTGTAAGAATGTAAATTATATGGACAGAGACATGGTAAACTATCATTTACTTGTTTCTGGGTTCATGAGAAATTACGAAGAATGCTGGTGGGCACATGGGCAGTGTGACGCCCCCAAAATTAGGTATACATCACCCATCTTGGGTCGTCAGATACATAGTACAGAATACAAATACAACTGATTAATACATCTGTCGTGTACAATACGACAAAACATAAACTGTGAGTTTGAATACAAATATTATCTTCTAGAGAGTATTCATACTCAAAAGGAGTCCTCATTACATTTATTAACACACCATTACATAGAATAGTGAGGACTACTAACTAATACTATCATTCGGACCATCACTCCGTACCCCGACTTGTCCCAGCTACGTTCTCATTTCCTGAAGAGAACAGTGAAAGAAAGGGTGAGCTCAACTAGCCCAGTAAGAAATATTATGACTAAGATAATGCAGAATAAATTATCATTAGCCTTCAACAATGTTAAACTGATAAAATATAATAGACATCAAGTTTAACTGTAGCGGAACAAGCAATCCATTAAAAGAGTCAAGTAGAAAATAAACTCTACTATCTTTTATGATTTAAAAAGTTTTTCAACACTGTGATCGCTGAGACTCAGCTTAATAAAATAATCCACATCATCGAATCACCCCTGCACTACGGCCAAGGATATTCGTGTATTCATTAATGGTCATGATCATGCCAACAACTGTCCATCAATGCACTACGGGCCAATGAGGACTTTTACCACATCATTTGTAACATTACGGTCATGATTATACCGAATAATCCCTGGTCATAATCATACCAAGTCCATCTATGCACTACAGGCCACAGATGACTTTCAACATTTTATAAACATGAGGATGATGACAATGATATAAGAATTCAATAAAACAAGTTCAAGAATTAATTTATCCAGGAATTAACAACGTCCAAATTGTCAACATGATACTGCATTGTGGAGTAAAATTCAAGAATGCTTAGAAGAATATTTTCTTGAAAAGATACTGGATGAAACGCAACTATCAAGGATATTCCACAAATTTCATGGAGTATAGAAGTCAAAACTTAACCAACTGAGTACAATAAAGAATGGAATAACAAAAGAAATCACCATGCATGCGATAGACCGCACAGACAGGTTATTCCAATAGAATAATAAATAATGGAACCAGGTCCGGCGTAAACGCACAGACAGGATATTCCGACAGAATAATAAATAATGGAACCAGGTCCGGTGTAAAACACACAGACAGGATATTCCAACAGAATAATAATAAAACGGAACCAGGTCCGGTGTAAAACACACAGACAGGATGTTCCAACAGAATAATAAACGGAACCAGGTCCGGTGTAAAACACACAGACAGGATGTTCCAACAGAATAATAGAAGAATGTCACCAAGTATAGGGTAGACCGCGTATACTGGTTATTCCAACAGAATAATAACAAATGGAATAACAGAAGTTCTCTTCATGAATATAAAAGAAATAATATTCCCTACCTTAAAAGAACTGGATATTGGAAAAGTGATGTAGCAGAATACTTTTATTCTCTCTCTCTCTTATTCTCTCTATACTTTCTCTCTCTATAGCTTGAATGAATTCGTGAAAAATAATGAAGCCCTAGGCCTCTATTTATAGAAAAACTGAGGGTGGCTCTTGGTCTTAACGAAGGGTCAAATGACTCTTGGTAATATTGAAGGGACAACTACTATTGACGAAAGTAATTACTATTGACCAAGGTAAATACTATTGACGAAGGTAAATACTATTGACCAAGGTAAATACTATTGACCAAGGTAAATAATATTGACGAAGGTAATTACTATTGACGAAGAGACTCTTAGATGATGACATATGACCCCCCATAAAATAACCAAACTTACCACAACGTCTCAATAATATAACAGATGATACTATGACAATAATTTAAGAGATATGATGCAGCAATTACTGTAGCAATAATTGAGTATAGCTGAGTGACTTCTCACGTAAGCATCAATAATCAATACCGTGTGCTACTATGCAACCACGCGTATTACTGTACTTTTACTACCAAGTAGTTCAACAGTTTTAACGATTTTAACGTAATACCTCAGCTGTTATTTTTATAGAAAGATAATTTTGTCGTTTTCTCAATCCGACAATAATTCCGTTGTGGGGTCCACCAATGATTGTGCCGTCGTACGAATATTCCCCGACAAAAAGAATATTCCCCGACCAAACGAATATTTTATAACAACTTGCTTACTTTGCAAAATTTATAAATATTACCCACAACTATAACATTATATCAAATTAACTCCATAATATTCAAAAATGATATTTATAGAAAATTCATCTTTATTTATAAAAATTGGGGTCTTACAACCTCCCCTTCTTATGAAATTTCGCCCTCGAAATTAGGGTACGTACCTGGTATGTCGAAGAGGTAAGGATACCTTGATTTCATTTCTGATTCTAACTCCCAAGTCATTTCCTCAACATCGTGGTTTCTCCACAAAACTTTAACTTGAGGTATAACCTTGGAGCGTAGAATATGTTCCTTCTTATCCAAGATTTGAACAGGAACTTCTTCATACGTCAAATCCTCCGCTATTTCGTCCGGTTCTAACTCAATAATGTGGTTCGGGTCTTCCACATATTTGCGTAACATGGATATGTGGAAAACGTTATGAACACGAGACATACTTGGCGGTAAAGCGAGTCTATAAGCCACAGTTCCTACTCGATCGAGGATTAAAAATGGACCGATGAATCGAGGATTTAGCTTTCCTCTCTTTCCAAATCTCGTAACTCCTTTCCATGGAGCAACACGTAAGAACACATGATCTCCTACATCAAATTCCACGTCCTTTCGATGAAGATCAGCATAACTCTTTTGTCGATCTTGTGAGGTTTTTATACGTTGTCGGATCGTTTGAATCTTTTCTGTAGTCATACGTACCAACTCCGGTCCCAACAACGTTGCTTCGCCCACCTCATCCCAGCATACTGGAGAACGACATTTTCTTCCATACAATGCTTCGAATGGAGCCATGCCAATACTTGCTTGATAACTGTTGTTGTAGGAAAACTCCACCAATGGTAAGAACTTGTCCCAACTTCCCTTGAAGTCAAAGACACAGAGTCTTAATAGATCTTCAAGAGTTTGAATAGTCCTCTCTGATTGTCCGTCCGTCTGAGGATGATATGCTGAACTAAATCGTAACTCCGTGCCCATAGCTTTTTGTAAACTAACCCAAAATCGTGAAGTGAATCTTGGGTCTCGATCAAAAACTATGGATACTGGCATACCATGCAGTCTTACAATCTCGTTTATGTACATACGAGCAAGACGTTCAAGTGTATAAGTTTCTCGTATCGGTAAGAAATGAGCAGACTTGGTCAATCTATCAACAATGACCCAAATCGCATCAATACCTTGAGAAACCCTAGGAAGACCGGTAACGAAATCCATGGTAATGTGCTCCCACTTCCATTCTGGAATTTCAAGTGGTTGCAATGGACCTTTTGGTACTTGATGCTCCGCTTTGACTCGTTGACAAGTTAGACACCTTGAGATAAACAACGCTATCTCTCTCTTCATATTGCTCCACCAAAATGTATGACGAAGATCATGATACATTTTGGTACTTCCAGGATGGATTGCAAACGGTGTGTTGTGCGCCTCCATCATGATTTCATACTTTAAATCAGGGTTGTTAGGAACACAAAGTCTGGAGTTGACTCGAAGTATTCCTTCTTCATCGATTCTTGCTTCCGGCATAGCACCTTCTTGCACTTTCTTCTTCATACGCATCAGCTCCAGGTCTGTAGCTTGAGCAGCTTTAACTTTATCGATTAAAGTCGGTTCTACTCGTATATTCGCCATCATCACATGGGTCCCTGGAGTCTTCAACTCTATCTCCATCCTTTGCAAGTCACACAAAATGGGCCTTTGCGTTGTTAATATTGCACTTGTACCCGCATATGATCTTCTACTCAATGCGTCAGCTACCACGTTCGCTTTTCCAGGATGGTATTGAATGGTATGATCATAATCTTTCAACAGTTCAAGCCAACGTCGTTGTCGCATGTTGAGTTCCTTTTGAGTGAAGAAATATTTGAGGCTTTTATGATCCGTAAAGATCTCCACTTTCTCCCCATACAAGTAATGCCTCCAAATTTTAAGTGCAAAGACAACAGCTGCCAACTCTAGATCATGAGTAGGATAATTCCTCTCATATTCCTTGAGTTGTCTTGATGCATAGGCTATGACTTTTCCATGTTGCATGAGAACGCATCCCAACCCTTTGCTCGAAGCATCACTGTAGATGACAAATCCCTCCGAGCCAGATGGTATTGTTAGAACAGGTGCTGAAATGAGTCTCCTCTTGAGTTCTTGAAAACTCTGCTCACATTCTTCGCTCCAACCAAACTTTGTATCTTTCCGAGTCAGCTGAGTTAATGGAGTAGCGATTCGAGAAAATCCTTCCACGAATCTCCGATAATAACCAGCTAAACCAAGAAAGCTACGTACCTCGGTCACTGATTTAGGTTGCTCCCAGCTTTGAATAGCTTCAATCTTTGCCGGGTCAACCGATATTCCACGACTTGATACTACGTGCCCAAGGAATGCTACCTCCTCCAGCCAGAACTCGCATTTCTTCAACTTGGCATAAAGCTTGTATTCACGAAGCTTTTGGAGTACCAGCCTCAAGTGTTGCTCATGATCTTCACGGCTTTTGGAATAAATAAGGATGTCATCAATAAAGACGACCACAAAGTGATCCAAATATTCCTTGAATACCCGGTTCATCATATCCATGAAGGCAGCAGGAGCATTAGTCAATCCAAAGGACATGACTAGGAATTCATAATGCCCGTACCGAGTTCTAAAAGCCGTCTTTGGAATATCCTCAGTTCTAACCTTCAGCTGATGATATCCAGAACGAAGATCGATCTTTGAAAAGAATTGTGCTCCTTGCAACTGGTCAAACAGGTCATCAATACGTGGCAATGGGTACCTGTTTTTGATGGTGACATGATTCAACTCCCGATAATCAATACAAAGTCGCATACTTCCATCTTTCTTCTTCACGAATAGAACAGGAGCTCCCCAAGGAGAAGTACTAGGACGAATAAAGCCAATGTCTAACAATTCCTGCAGTTGGATCTTTAACTCCTGAAGTTCAATAGGAGCCATTCGATATGGGGCTTTGGAAATGGGTTTTGTACCGGGTTCAAGGTCGATACAAAATTCAATTTCACGCTCTGGGGGTAGGCCAGGAAGTTCTTCAGGGAATACGTCAGGAAATTTATTAACAATAGAAATATCATTCAAAACTGACGTATTTTTGTTTAGATCTGTGACATGAGCTAAGAAAGCTTGACATCCGTTTTTCAATAAACGAATAGCTTTATGGCTTGAGATGACAGCGATTGATTTTAATGGTTTGGTTGCTTGAATTCGCATAATAGGTCGATTAGGAATATGAAAGCTAACAACCTTACGAAAACAATCAATTTTTGCATAATGAGTAGTTAACCAATCAATCCCTAGAATCACGTCAAATGCAAGTATTTTTAATGAAATCAGATCGATAGGTAATGTGTGGGTACCAACTTGAACCAAACAAGACTTATAAACAGTGGAGGTAATGAAGGTTTCTCCCAACGGAGTTTCCACAGATAAGTCAAAGTCTAATTTCTCCGGAATCAAATTTAATCGATGAGCGCAAGTAGGAGAAATAAAAGAATGGGTTGAACCGGTATCAAATAAAGTATAAACTTCTTTAGAGTTTATGATAAGCTTACCCGTGATGACCTCATTCGGGTTCCTTGCTCTCTGGGAGTTCACAACAAACGCTCTCCCTTGCACAACCGGTTTTGACTTTTTTGGGACGGCTTTTGGTGCCTCCATCCTAGCTGAATTTGTCTTCGGTAAACGACAAAATCGGGCTAAATGACCTTCTCTTCCACAATTATAACATGCTTTGGACGGCATCGCGCAGTTTGGACTGATGTGTCCCTCCCCTCCGCATTTGAAACATATGATAGGTGGTCGTTCTCCTTCCTTAACGACAGGTGCTGGTGCTGACGTCTTTCCATCATTGTTGAATCTCCTCTTCTTGAAATGTCCATTCTTATTGTTTTGGCCCTGATTACCACCGAAGTGGTTACCATTTCTGGCCTGTTGATTCCCTCCACGCTTGTTGTCACCGCTTCGATGACTGCTCTCACTGGTATTATCATTTTGTCGGCTGCTCTCTTTTGGTTGCGTTGTCTCGTTATCGCGCTCCACCAACTGAGCCCTATTTACAACATCTGAATACAAACACAGTTTATGAGAAACAAGATGTTGACGTATCTCCGGCTTCAAACCTCTTAAAAACATCCGCGTCATTCTTTCTTCATTATCCACCAGGTGGGACGCAAACCGGGATAACTCCGCAAATTTTGCCTCGTACTGCGACACGGTCATATTATTCTGCTCCAATTTGATGAACTCCACCTCCTTCATGTGACGAATACTCTCGGGAAAGTATTTGTCGTTAAACAGCTCTTGGAACTTCTCCCAGGACATCTTCAGTGCGGCAGGTTGAGTACGCTTTATCGATTCCCACCAGTAATCTGCCTCTCCTCGCAACATAAAGGCGGCAAAGGGAACCTTTTGCTCCTCGGAGCAACCCAAGACATCAAATATCTTGGTGATCTGCTTTATCCATGTTTCAGCTACAAGTGGTTTGGGTTCTCCCTTAAACTCCGGTGGTCCCAGCTCCTTAAACTGTTTAGCGGTGACCGCCTGAGAGTTTCCAGTATTTCCACCTACGTTGTGGACAGGAGCCGCTTTCACCTGTTGTTGCATGAATTGCATAAAGCCTCTGAACATTTGATCATTCATCATTTGGTCAGTGTTGTTGTTTGCATGAGGATTGACACCTTCCTGATGCACATTATCCTGATTATTGATATGTGGTGAATCAACAGTCGTCTGTGCTCCATTGCTATTCTCAACATTCTCGGATGCCATTTTCAGATACTGCCACAAAATAAAAATTAATTGATATGTCATATATTATCCTTATATTATGACCGACCAATTAAATACCATGCAAATAAACTTAGGTATGTCATACTAGCGAAGGAATTCCCCGTCTCTCCCCTCCTAGTTCTATTCTCACATCTTAGCCAGGGATCATATCCCTAAGCTCTGATACCAACTGTGACGCCCCCAAAATTAGGTATACATCACCCATCTTGGGTCGTCAGATACATAGTACAGAATACAAATACAACTGATTAATACATCTGTCGTGTACAATACGACAAAACATAAACTGTGAGTTTGAATACAAATATTATCTTCTAGAGAGTATTCATACTCAAAAGGAGTCCTCATTACATTTATTAACACACCATTACATAGAATAGTGAGGACTACTAACTAATACTATCATTCGGACCATCACTCCGTACCCCGACTTGTCCCAGCTACGTTCTCATTTCCTGAAGAGAACAGTGAAAGAAAGGGTGAGCTCAACTAGCCCAGTAAGAAATATTATGACTAAGATAATGCAGAATAAATTATCATTAGCCTTCAACAATGTTAAACTGATAAAATATAATAGACATCAAGTTTAACTGTAGCGGAACAAGCAATCCATTAAAAGAGTCAAGTAGAAAATAAACTCTACTATCTTTTATGATTTAAAAAGTTTTTCAACACTGTGATCGCTGAGACTCAGCTTAATAAAATAATCCACATCATCGAATCACCCCTGCACTACGGCCAAGGATATTCGTGTATTCATTAATGGTCATGATCATGCCAACAACTGTCCATCAATGCACTACGGGCCAATGAGGACTTTTACCACATCATTTGTAACATTACGGTCATGATTATACCGAATAATCTCTGGTCATAATCATACCAAGTCCATCTATGCACTACAGGCCACAGATGACTTTCAACATTTTATAAACATGAGGATGACGACAATGATATAAGAATTCAATAAAACAAGTTCAAGAATTAATTTATCCAGGAATTAACAACGTCCAAATTGTCAACATGATACTGCATTGTGGAGTAAAATTCAAGAATGCTTAGAAGAATATTTTCTTAAAAAGATACTGGATGAAACGCAACTATCAAGGATATTCCACAACTTTCATGGAGTATAGAAGTCAAAACTTAACCAACTGAGTACAATAAAGAATGGAATAACAAAAGAAATCACCATGCATGCGATAGACCGCACAGACAGGTTATTCCAATAGAATAATAAATAATGGAACCAGGTCCGGCGTAAACGCACAGACAGGATATTCCGACAGAATAATAAATAATGGAACCAGGTCCGGTGTAAAACACACAGACAGGATATTCCAACAGAATAATAATAAAACGGAACCAGGTCCGGTGTAAAACACACAGACAGGATGTTCCAACAGAATAATAAACGGAACCAGGTCCGGTGTAAAACACACAGACAGGATGTTCCAACAGAATAATAGAAGAATGCCACCAAGTATAGGGTAGACCGCGTATACTGGTTATTCCAACAGAATAATAACAAATGGAATAACAGAAGTTCTCTTCATGAATATAAAAGAAATAATATTCCCTACCTTAAAAGAACTGGATATTGGAAAAGTGATGTAGCAGAATACTTTTATTCTCTCTCTCTCTTATTCTCTCTATACTTTCTCTCTCTATAGCTTGAATGAATTCGTGAAAAATAATGAAGCCCTAGGCCTCTATTTATAGAAAAACTGAGGGTGGTTCTTGGTCTTAACGAAGGGTCAAATGACTCTTGGTCTTAACGAAGGGTCAAATGACTCTTGGTAATATTGAAGGGACAACTACTATTGACGAAAGTAATTACTATTGACCAAGGTAAATACTATTGACGAAGGTAATTACTATTGACCAAGGTAAATACTATTGACCAAGGTAAATAATATTGACGAAGGTAATTACTATTGACGAAGAGACTCTTAGATGATGACATATGGCCCCCCATAAAATAACCAAACTTACCACAACGTCTCAATAATATAACAGATGATACTATGACAATAATTTAAGAGATATGATGCAGCAATTACTGTAGCAATAATTGAGTATAGCTGAGTGACTTCTCACGTAAGTATCAATAATCAATACCGTGTGCTACTATGCAACCACACGTATTACTGTACTTTTACTACCAAGTAGTTCAACAGTTTTAACGATTTTAACGTAATACCTCAGCTGTTATTTTTATAGAAAGATAATTTTGTCGTTTTCTCAATCCGACAATAATTCCGTTGTGGGGTCCACCAATGATTGTGCCGTCGTACGAATATTCCCCGACAAAAAGAATATTCTCCGACCAAACGAATATTTTATAACAACTTACTTACTTTGTAAAATTTATAAATATTACCCACAACTATAACATTATATCAAATTAACTTCATAATATTCAAAAATGATATTTATAGAAAATTCATCTTTATTTATAAAAATTGGGGTCTTACAGGCAGAGAAGAGATGGTGGCATCACACAAGTACATAATTCGGGCAGTAGTATGCATCGTATGAATGAAATGGTTCATGATATTGCAGGGCCAGATTTTGATTGGGAGCAAGGCAGAGAGCAACCTATGAATTCTGATGCCAAAGACTTTTTTAAGTTGTTAGACGAGGGTAGCGAGCCATTGTGGCATGGTTGCACCAAACACACTATATTGTCTGCAGTGGCGACATTACTTAACATCAAGGCTGATCACAACATGAGCCATGAGTGTTTTGAGTCGCTCTTGAAGGCCATTAAGAGTATGTTGCCTGACGGTGAGAAATTACCTGGTAACTATTACTTTTGTAAGAAAATGGTGAAGAAGTTGGGTCTTGGATACCAAAAGATTGATGCATGTCCCAACGATTGCATGTTGTTTTATAAGGAAAATGAACAGATGACAAGGTGCACGTTTTGCAGTCATGATCGGTTTAGGCCTAATAAAGAGGGTGTGACTACAAGGGCACGTACGGGGGTCATATTCACTTGTTCAAGTGCCGTTGGTTTGATTCAGAAAAAGGGATACGTGTTGACAGACATGGAATCGTCGATATTGACCTCCATAGGTCTGCGTACTCCAACGAACCGTTTGTTTTACCAACTCAAACAGTACAAGTATACTACACTCCTAGTCCTGTTAAGAAAAGGGATAGACCGCCTACAGATTGGCAAGTTGTAATTCATACTCCCGCGCGTAGTCGTGTAGAATTAGTTGATGGGGAGATTTACCAAGAGCAGATAATTTATAGTCAAACTATAATAAATGTGGAGGACGACAATGAAGTAATCCAGTTAAATGGTGGAGATGAACCACATGAATTAGATCCTGAGTCAATACTTGTGTCAGATGACATTGATACTGAGGAGAAAGAGTTATTGACTGAATCTGACACTGAATCTGAAGAAGATGATGGTTATGAATCTGCAACACATATACAAGATGATTCTGAATCAGACATTGACACTTGAAACAAATGAGGGAATCAATTAAAGCAGATATTGTTGTAATTAAATCACGTCATCAATTTATGATACATTACCATTGTTATTGTTCTTCTGATGTACTTTTGTAGAAGAGGTTCTACCTTGTTATTCTTATATTAGTTTTGTTTAAAAAGTGAATGTATATTTGTTTGGAGTTGGGTGCAGTTCACTTCATATGAGATTTTTTAATGGACTGTCATTTTATATTCATATATATATATATATATATACATGTTTAAATCACTGTCATGTTTATGTACTAAACTATTTAAATGTAATTTTTGTTTATTGTCATTTTATATTCATATATATACATGTTTATATCACTGTCATGTTTATTGTCATATATACATGTAATCAAATATGACTCTGCAAAATATCTTGAAATTTATAATATACAGATGGCTTCTGAAGCAGCGCAGAAAAAACGCGGCTTGGGTAGGGGGCCTAATCATGTGCCCAAGGCCCCTACTAATCCGGATGATCGGATTCTTATTCAGATTCACCCTTCTCCGAATAGCACGTACGTCCCACATATATCAATTTTATATAAGCATTTAAGATTCCATTTATTGTATATTGGTAATGTTTTGATTGATATTATATTGGTTGGTGTCTTGGGTGCCTAGAAATGTCCATATATGCATACCGTCGTGCATGTGGCTAGTCCATATTGTAGGGGAGACTCTGGCGAATTTTATTTAAGTATTATATAAGTAGAAGTTTGAAAAATGTTCATAAGTATTATAACTTAGATGTAAATTGCTTTAATATATGCTAATTGATGTTGTATATTATAGTGATTTTTCAGATAATAAAATCGTCAAGTGCATATCACAGCTGTGTTTACAGAATTGGCCTACAGCTGTGATTACGTGGGCGAGCACACCTATCGCCCACAAGGATGCTGTTTGGGCAGAATTTCAGGTATGTTTTTTATAATTATGACATATAATATTAATATAATATTCAAAGGATAATTATTTAGTAATGTTATTATTGTTGTTTTATTTGCAGAAAAGGTATAGATGGGAGGACGCGCATGCTTTGGTGATTCAGACATTATTTTGGCAGAAGTGCGCGGTCCGTACCAAGGACAACCTGAATAAAGAACGACAAAAAGCCATTCACAATGCCGAGATCGACCATCCAGGCCAGGGAGAGGATTATATGCACGAGCATAGCCCCTGGTGGTGCACCCAGTCCATATGTGCTGAGATGTGTGCCCAATGGAGAGCTGAGAGCTGGGTGAAAAGACGAAAGACTGCCGCCACCAACAGAGCCTCAGGTGTATCCGATGGCACAAAAGCTAAAGGAACATACAAGGGCGGCAGTATTTCACAGTTGCAGCATATCACTGCCAGGGTACGTATTTACAAGTTTTAATATGTTTTCAATCATGAATTGTAGAAAATATATCCCATTTTTACTTAGTAATATTGTGTTATTTTTGTATAGGAGTCTCAGTCTCAAGGTCAGCCTATCCATTGGCTGGATGTGTACGTGGCCACCCGTGATGGTCTGCCTGAGGCTATCCAGATAGCGGTAATAAATTTTAACAACTTGATCTTTAATTAATGCTTACAGAATTAATTTATTTTTAACTATTTAATTGTTAACATGATGACAGGACACTTATAAGCGTTTATTGAATGAGCGCTATCCTGAAGGCACTCCACGTCCGTCTATCGATCAAGAGTTGTGGGAGAGGGCGTCTGTTGTGAAGAAGAACTACATTAAAGGTCAAGGACAACGACGACGCCCATCCTTCAGTGGCTCAGGCTGCTCTTCTACCCAGTCTACACAGTCATCGAGCCATCCAGCTGTTCATACTCCGGCTGACTGTGTGAGAGCTATCTGTCAAGATCGGGATCTTCTGAAGATACTGGGCGGACATCTGGGGGGGTCTGAGTGCTGAGGAGTTAGCTGAAGCAGTAGAGGCAGCAGCAACATCACAACACGGGGATGACGACGAGGTATAAAATCAATTTGTTGTGTATTGTCGTAATATACCAATATTAACATAATTAGTATATATTTGTAACTTATTTTATTATTTTGTTAATTACAGGGTGATCAAGGAGGCGGTGATGCTTGACGTACCTACTTTAGATTAGTTTTATAGTTATAGTATAAGTTTGTACTTGTATATTCATTTTAGGATGTTTGTATGTTACTTAAACAAGTTTTGAAATGTTATTATATTTATTCAAAATCATATTAGTTTTGAATGGTTTATATACTAGTTGGTGTATGTGTTGGTGGACGATGGATGTTTATATTGTTGTGTATGTTGTTGTTGGGTATGTGTGTTGGGATAAAACAGGTACAAAATAGGTACAGGTTTTTGGGATTTCTGCAAAACAGCAAAATTCTATTTTTTTTTTTCCATATCAGCGACCGCATGCGGTCGCTGATAGGTAAATAGCGACGGATAACTATTTGTGTATACCAGCGACTGGATGCGATCGCTGATACCGGTCGCTGACACGTGGAACACGTCAGCGTTGGCCCTGGACCATGCTGACTCAGCTTAGCGACCGTATTTGTCATTACGGTCGCTCATAGCGGTCGCAGATATATCGGTCGCTAATAGTGGTCGCGGATGTGCATCTCAGCGACCAGATTTTGTGCGACGCCTTTCAGCGACTGCATGCGGTCGCTGATGGTTATCTACGACAGTATGCGGTCGCTGATAGGCGGTCGCTGATAAAGCTTTTTCTTGTAGTGTAAACTGATAGAATATAATAGACAACAAGTTTAACTGAAGCGGAACAAGCAATCCATTAGAAGAGTCAAGTAGAGCATGATATCTACTATCTTCTATGATTTAAAAAGTTTATTATTAACTTTATTGCTGGGACTCGGCTTAATAAATAGATCACATCATCGAATCATCCCTGCACTACGGGCCAAGGATATTCATTAGTATCACGTCCACAAATTATTCTTGCACTACGGGCCAAGAATCATTTGTGTAATCATCAATGGTCTTGACTATACCGAATTATCCCTGGTCATAATCATACCAATCAACAGTTCATCTATGCACGTAAGCCAAAGATGACTTTCATCACAATATAAACATGAGGATGATGACAATGATATAAACATTCAATTAAATGAAAGTAAAGAATAAATTTCAAAGATTTATAATTTAATTTATTCAGAATTCAATAATGTCCAAATTCTCAACATGATACTGTTTTGTGGAGTAAAATTCAAGAATAATATCCATGTATTAAAAATATTTTAGACAGAAAAGAAATCAATTTTTTGGGTGAATAGTAACCGGGTAAATAGTACCCCGTGAATTGTATTTTATGAATAGTAACCCGGCATGAAAAGTGCCCCAAATACCCGAGTGAACAATATTTAAGTGAATAGTAATCGGGTGAATAGTAACCCGTGAATAGTAACTCGTGAATAGTACCCCGGCATGAAAAGTGCCCCAAATACCCGAGTGAATAATATTATAGTGAATAGTAACCGGGTGAATAGTACCCTGGGTGAAAATATTAATATTTAATAAGAAAGTTCAGATCAATATTCCAATGAAACGATACTGGATGAAGCGTAAAACTCAAGGATATTCCACTAATTTTAAGGATTATAGAAGCAATACTTACCATAGTAAGTTTAGATTTAAGAATATGAAAAGAATTAACATACGAAAACTGCAAATGGATTTTCACCTGTCATACGGTACGTAATCCGCGTAGACAGGTTATTCCAACATATTAAAGGATGAATACGAAAAAAATAGTATTCCTTATGAATACGAAAGAAATAATACCCCTTACGAATACAACAAATAATATCCCTTACGAATACAACAAATAATATCCCTTACAAAAGAAATAGCATCCCTTACCTTAGTAGAAGACTGGTTACTGCAATAGTGAAGTAGCAGAATACTCTTCTTCTTTCTCTCTATAATTTCTCTTGTGAGTCTCAGTGAATTGGTGAGAATGAAAGAAGAATTAAGCTTCTATTTATAGGAAAAATAACTAAATAGTAACTAATTCACGAACGGTCCAGATTGATTCACTATTAGAACGGACGGTCCATATTGATTACTATTAAAACCACAACCGACGGTCCAGATTGATTTACTTTTAAAATCACCACCGACGGTCCAGATTGATTTACTTTTAAAACCACCACCGACGATCCAGATTGATTTACTTTTAAAAACACCATCAATGGTCCAGATTGATTTACTATGAAAATCACCATCAATGGTCCAGATTGATTTAACTTATTACACTTTAGTACCCCTAAAGTTTTCCAAGTTTGCATTATTCCCCTCTAACTTTTTTAATTCACTTATCTTCAATAAACACATTCTTAATACTTCAACAATTATTCATCATTAATATTATAACTCACAATATTTAATAACCAGATCATTTCCAGGAAAGGGGGGGCTTTCCGATAAGGATTTCTTCCTATTGGCGCGCGATTAGGTGACCAAACCTTTCATCGATAGAACTTTCTAGACATTGTCAATATTGCAAATAATAATATGAATAACTTTATTGTCTCAATTATTGATTTAATAATATAAAAAATTATGTAGATAATACTGTGACAATAATTGAATCAAATAACATCGGATACTATGCAAAAATTACTGTAGCAATAATTGAGTATAACTGAGTGACTTCTTACGTAAGCATCAATAATCAATACCGTGTGCTACTATGCAACCATGCGTATTACTGTACTTTTACCACTGGGTATTTCAACAGTTTAACGGTACAACTTTTGCCATTATTTTTATAAAAAGATAATTCTGTCTTTTTCTAACTCCGACAGTTATTCCGTTGTGGAGTCCACCAATGATGGTGTCGTCGTACAAATATTCTCCAACAAAAAGAATATTTTTCGACACAACAAATATTTTATAACAACTTGCTTACTTTGTAAAATTTTCAAATATCATCCTTAACATTAAACTTTTATCAATTTAACTATTTACCAAAATAGAAAAATTGAATACTTTTATTTTATAAAATTCAGGGTCTTACACTCAACACCAGATTTGTGAGTTAGGGCTTGATTTTGGATGCACGGTGGAGAATTTTTTTGAAAGGGAATGGATTGATCGAGATGATGAGTGCGAAGAGGGAGAAATTGAATGGATTTTTTTAAATTTCTTTCCTCCATCGTTCCTCCAAATAGATATGCGCCGCTAGCAAATTGCTTAGCAATTGATCCAAGTTTATATTCTTCCTTCATTAGGGGTATATGTACGTAGATTTCAGAACTAAATGATTTTATCAAATTGATAGATGTTATTTGAACAAATTGAATTCTCAAGACGAAGAATCAAAATTTGGTACTCAATTTATCCAAATAACATTATCAATTTGACAGATTTTATGCACAAATCTGATTTGGGTCGAGCTATTTTTGGGTTTGAAAACTTAATTGTTATTTTCAATTTGGGTTCATATATTGCATGTTGAGTTTGTTCTAAAGCTTCGATCCAACTGGTAAGGTAGGCTTTGAAGGTGACATGACTAGGTTGGTGTTATCGTGGTTATGGAGGAAGACAAAAAGCTGGATTGTTGAATAGGAAGAGAGAAAAAAAGGTTAAAATGATAAAATACGGTTATTTAGACATTTTGAAAAAAAAATAATTATAACAATATTTTTTCATTCAGATACAATTATAGACACATGCTCTACAATATTCAGATTTTTAAATTGTTCAAATCTTAACATTCAGTTTTATCAAACATAACTTTCAAGGCCGACCCTGAGTTTTTAAGGGCCTAAATCGACAACAAAAAAATGCGCCTTTTATGAATTGGTATTAAGATAGGCATAAAAAAAATTAAGAACTTTCCTTGAACAAAAGCCATCAATACCAAATAATACAAGTCTACTATTGAGATTTGGGCCTATTTCATTGGATAAATTTTTTGTGGGCCTTTAAATTTAAACTAATGTGAACTGAGCTCTTTTGTTTTGGGTATATATATACATAACACAAATATCTCTTGAGGGCCCTAAAAATTTATAAATTTTAGTGGGCCTAAAGCTCAGGTACCTTAGGCTTTAGCCCAGGGCCGGTACTGATAACTTTATTTAATTCAAGTTCCAGATAATTCCCAATAAATTAATTTAATTTAAGTTTTGATAAAATAATGATAGAATGTCAAATGTAAAACACCAGATGAGTTGGTAATTAAATAAAAATGTGTGATTCAATGCATTTGTTGGTTCCAAATATATTAGGAAAATCTATCCTTTTATTTTATTTAATTTTATATTTGGTAAAATGAAAATGTGTTATATATGCACGTAGCTTTGTATTTCAAAGTGCTTCTCCAAATTCCACTTGTGCTTAAGCATAATGATAAATGAAGTGCTCAATACGCACTTACTTAATAATGTTTGGACTGATAAGGAAAAAAAGTATCTGCAACAGATGGGGATATGGAGTACTCACTGATGGAGAAGATAATGTTTTTATTTATTCAAGTGGAAAATTAAATAAATTATGAAGAGTTTTCATCAGACAAATATCAAAAGCAATGGAGTATTTTTTTTTAATATCCCATTTTAAATTGATAAACCACAAAAGGGAAAATGAACCATTTTTACTAGAGCAAAAACGATGTTTAATATATAATATTCATCATTTTATTAATTAAAATTGAAATAAATTTATATTAATTTTAAATATTTTAAATTAAATATCAATAGTGATTTTATATTTTTGAACCGAAACAAATATCAGCATTGGATAATTTAAATTCCATTCGAAACTTGACGGAATTAATTAATAGAGTCCTTAGTCCTTACGGAGGAGTATCCAAGAAGGTATTTGTGTGTTGGTGAAGATGTCCAACAAAACGAATAAAACGGAGGACGAGGGAGAGATTTGACTTGTTATTTTTTTTGGTGCTCTATGTCCAGTTAGGATTGGATTTGACCGGTTGTAGATTCGTGATTATACGGTTTCTGGGCCACTTAATATGCTAATGTTGTAGTACTAATGTAGTACTACAACCCTAAACAATTTACACGACCAAATCATAACACAATAGATAGATCAAAGCTCCAGAAAACCTGTCAGAAGCTGTTCTTCATTTCTGGGTTTTCCAAAAATGAAGATCAGTTCGAGATGGGCACTTCTGATCCTTATAACATGAAATATGGGCTTACTTTGTACGATATCAAGGTTCAAATTTGTAGTGGAGATGTCAGTGAATGAACAACTCTATATCATCAGATCAGTATATAAACAACAACAAAGGAATATTTAGGCTGATCAAAGTACCTGTCAGGTACGTGCTCATGAACAATCAGGGTTTTCCAGATTGTTCTTCAAGCAGATCGGTCAACTTAGTTTGACCATCATTAATTTCCATTATGTTCATGATCTGAGTAATATAAAAGCATGTGTGTGTAGAACGCATGTCAGGCTACAAGATTAAATCACTAACACTGACTAAAACACAAATAGTGGCAAGATCCGAAGCCTGCAAAACGTTGTCAGAAAATTTGGAAAATTCTGGGTTGCCCAGAATTCCAGTTTTGTGATCGGTCAACTAGGTTTGACCACTTATAACTCAAGATCTAGACATAATCTGGGCTTGATTCAAGTTCCAGATCAAAGACCTTACATCATACTACAAGTCTATAACTTAAAACACAACAAACAATTAACATACAAGGATCTATGAGCCCTGACATATGGCTGTCAGACAACCTTTTCAACTTTTTCCAGGTTTCTAAAAACTTCAATATCGAGCATCTAGATGTTATGGATCTATGTTATAGCAACCTAGATCACTAAATGACACCCTCTAACATAACTTTAAACAATAAATCATAACATTAACACAAATCTATAAAAATTTTGAAATTTAGGGTTTATACCTTATGAATGCCCAATCTTTGAATCTGATCCTTGATGTTTGATCTTGGCAAGCTAACACATGATCTTGGCTTAACTTATCACTCACTCTCACTCTAAAATTTTGGATGGGAGAGAGAGAAGACTTGGCTAGGTTAAAAAATAAAGTGTGTAACTTTTCTAGACTTGTATGCCTTTAATCCATGATGCAATGTATTTAATCTAGCAAGTTGGCTGATATTTATGAGATATAGGCACATGGCTAGCTAGTGTTGGTCACCAACCACTTACTAGGGCTAGATCTACACTCCACCCTATTAAAATATTCAAAAGGGTAGTTTGGACATTTGACTTGTAAAGTGAATGGCAACTTGGTAACTTGTCACAACCCTTAGGTTTTAACCCTTAGGGTTTAACCCTAAGGTTACACAAATTTATTTCCTAGGCTTTTCTAATTAAGTTTTAAAAATAGAAAATTAAGATTTCTAAATTATAATTAGGGTTTCCTAATTACATTAGAGTTACTAATCACATTCAAGCTTGCTAATTAGGGTTAATATTTCCTTAATTAAAATTGCTAATTTAGCAATTAGGTTCCATAATTATACATTAGGGTTACCAGTTGAACAATTAGGATTTTCTAATAATCAATTAGGGCTATCCCTAATTAAATATAAAATCAATAGCATAAAAACCTTATACTATTTTCAAGCTTCCGAATTAGGGTTTTAATATTCCGAATTAGGGTTTCAGATTCCCGAAACTGAAATTAGAGTTTTCAGAACCGGTGCTAGGGTTTCTTATCAGTCGATATGGTTTTCTAACTGAACGTCGAGGTTCTTAATATTTTATTAGGGTTTATGACTGATATAGTTTATCTGGTCAACCCTTGACCCTTAACCACATATTGTACACACATATAACCATATACACAGAATATATACACTTAACACTTTAAACCTTCACCAAAAGTTTTTAAATTCACAAAATTTCTCCCCAAAAATGTCAAATCCAAACACTTATTTTCTCTCTAAGTTTAATATTTAACCTTAATTAAATCTTTTAAGATTTTAATAAATATCTAAATTCTCGGGTTATTATATTCACCCTTTTTTTTAAAAATTTCGTCCCCGAAATTTACCTTACGCCCTTCATACTCATCACCACATGCTACCCAAAACATCACTCACAAGAGTTAAATTTTTCAAATCATGCTGAGGAGTCATATAGACCATGAGCTTTCATTTTCAAAAGGGTTTTATATAAATTCATCCGCAAACCGTCATAACTTACAGACATAGTGGGTAATTAGCCCGGTATGCCCTGTACTGGCCATGTTCTACTGGTCGGAACAATTTTTTCCCGTTCCTCTTATCCGCCTTAGGTGCACAAAATTTCTTACCTCAATCTTTATCGGATTCCTTACCAATACAATTTGGTTCGGGAAAATTTTCACGCTTAGGATTTTATAAACGTTGGTCTAGCTGAATAAAATAGCGTAGACTCGTATCAATAATATTTCAATTCAATCGAAATATTTAGGTATAGCCAAACCCCGTTGGCAAATTAAAACTATTTTAAAAAAATAGTTTGCAAACGACGTCATGATACCGTACTGTATTAACAGCCCGTTTAAGAATGCCGTCATCGAGTGATTTTGTCATAACACATCATACAATAATGGAACAACGATTTTAGATCAAATTCAACACTAAGTATTCCTGCATTTACAACTTCATCAACTTTTTATCATTTCTGCACCATGTTACATGGTACATAAGTGATAAATAAAAATATATTTTGATATTTCAAATCATTATCGTCTAGCCGAAATAAGTAGCATAGAATATACTTTAAACCGTTTCAAAAATCTTTGCAATTCAGTTTTATAATCTTAACAGGTAACGATGTATCGGTGTCCCAAAGTCCACACATACACAAGGGTCACCAAAAGTTGAGAATAAGAATTTATTTTTAAAAGCACATATTGCGTATTTAACTTGATGTCACAAATTTTGAAGTTTATCATAGATATGAGATACTATCTTTTCTTAGTCCAAGTTGTCTATTGTGGTTACTATCTTTGATTGTATCCATGTTTTGATCTTTATTCTTGAATTTTGCTCCACAATTGATTATTATAAGGTATTTTTGAACTTGGATAAACTAAAGTACGAATTCCTAATCTTTTATCTTTTATATCACTGAATTCGTTTTCTTTAAGATATTTTTCATCATCCTCAGTCCTAAATGATGATATTACTGAATATCTTTGGCATGTAGTGTAAAGATGAATGATTATCTAATGAATATCTTTGGCCCGTAGTGCAAAGATGAACAGGTGTTGAGATGAACATGACCAACTGGTGATACAAATGAATATCTTTGGCCTGTAGTGCAAAGATGAATATTTGATTCAAGATGTATATTGATTGATGTTATAGGGATAAAATATTGATGATGGACTTTTAAATCTTCGAAGATAGTAGAATTCTTTCTCTACTTGACTTTTCTAATGAATTGTTGTTTCCGCTGCAGTTGTTTATCTAAAATTTGCTGTCTATTATATTCTATCAGATTTTTCCATATTGAAGACTAATGATAATCTGTTGTATATTATCTTAGTCATAATATTCTTTACTGGGCTAGTTGAGCTCACCTTTTTCCCTTTTGTCCCATTTTTCTTAGGAGGCGAGAATATAGCGGAAACTAGTCGGGGTGTGGAGTGATGTTTCCAGTCAGTTGTGTTAGCAGTCCTCACTATTTTATAAAATAGTGTGATAATAATTATAATGAGAACTCCTTTTGAGTTTGTATACTGTCTATTAGACAATATTGTATTTAAACTCACAGTATATGTTGTCGTATTTTGCACGACAATTGTTTTAATGAAGTTGTATTTATTTTTGTACCATGCATTTGGCGACTCAGAATGGGTGATATATACCTATTTTGGGGGCATCACATTATTATTCCAGTTTGTATTTATTTTGCTCACTCTTGCATATAAAACATTGCAGCTAAAGTGGAAAGATCTGATGAGTCATCCACTAGTAAGGGCAAAGACAAGATGAACAAGTGATGAAGACTTGTTTAGTTTAATTGAAGATGTTATGTAATAAGACTTATTTCAATATGTTATGTTTCCGCATTTGACGTATTAAAGGTTAAATTATCTAGGATTGATTTGTTTAAGATGTTGTAACCCTTTATGTAAGACCCCGAATTTTATGAAATAAAAGTATTCAATTTTTCTATTCAGTAAATGGTTAAATTGATAAAATTTTAAAGTTATGGGTGAAATATGAATTTTTTTTAAGCAAGTGGTTATAAAATAATCATTGTTGTCGGGGAATATTCGTTTGGTCGTGGAATATTCTTTCTGTCGGGGAATATTCGTACGACGGCGCAGCCATTTGTGGGCCCCATAACAGAATAACTGTCGGATGAAGATAACGACAAAATTGGTTTCTTTTTCTAACCAAATTATAGTTGGTTTACGAATATTACTCTTGAGGTTAAAACAATATGTTAATCATATTATTTTTATCATCATATATAACATTTTTATAACCCTGATGTTGAAATTCTCTTTCACTGGAGTGCAAAGATGGATTTGTTAGTATGATTATAAACAGGAACTGTGATTTGGTATAGCCATGATGTTTGATGTTTCAGGTGATGAAAATTATCTTTGTCCTGGATGAGAAAAGGAATTTAGAAATACAATTACGATTATGAGTTATACACGTGATTGTGGACAGGAATTTTTGATTGATGTTACAGGGATAAAATATTGTTGGTGGACTTTTAACATGGAGAAGATAATAGACTTTATAGTCTATTTGACTCTTCTAATGGATTGCTCGTTCCGCTGCAACTATGGTTGAAATTTTTATCATTTACCATATGTTCTAAATCTCTGATTTATTATTGATGAAGGCTATTGATAATTTAATTATCTTTAGTCATGATATTCTTTACTGAGCTAGTTGTGCTCACCCTTTTGCTTCACAATTCTTTTCAGGTAATAAGAGTGTAGCTGGGTCGAGCGAGGGTAACGGGGAAATATAACGGTGGTCTCTAGCTGTGGATGTTCTCCCGAAGCAGTATAAAAAAATTCATTTAGTAGTTATATTTGGTGAATCCAATAGGGTAAGGTGTACCCAACGTTGGAAGGGTGGTTTGCCACTATCATACAAGATGTCTAACGACATACAACCTCGTGTCATCATAAGACAGGGATGTGCTCATCCACTTGCTGAGTATATATACGAGCACTACCTATATAATCTTGGTGTTTGTTTGAAGTATAATTCTCAATTAGAGATAGTAGAGATAATGATATGTCAAGAGAAGACTCACCATTGGGAAGAATATGATAGTAATCTTCTCGTTTTTCTTTGGGGTCTATTGGGTCAACCAAAGATAATTCTGTGGCCATATGATATCTATCATAACCTAGACGCATGGCCTCCCATGTACGAAGGTTTCCTTAAGCACTTTCCAAAGATTCTAATTTCTAAAACAGTTTTTGACTATACCTTTATGTAAGGTGTCATTGTGAGGTGATGTCCACGATTAGAACATTAGTCATATTTGGTATATATTTGTATCCAAACTCACAGCATATGTGTTGTTGTATTTTGCACGACAATTGTT
Source organism: Panax notoginseng (assembly GCA_016801055.1). Taxonomy (NCBI): domain Eukaryota; kingdom Viridiplantae; phylum Streptophyta; class Magnoliopsida; order Apiales; family Araliaceae; genus Panax; species Panax notoginseng. Next base: position 170,132,383 of record CM029023.1, on the reverse strand, counting down.
GTAATAAAGTCGTAGTTGTTTTCTGTACCATGTATTTGGCGACTCAGAATGGGTTGGATGGAATGGACCTATTTTGGGGGCGTCACAGGTGGTATCAGAGCTATAAGTAAAGAGCCCCGAGCCTCTCGCTGGTGACTTCCTGTTGATAGGGGATGCACCGAAGCCAGACTCTCCGTAGGGGACGCCGTTCTGCGGTGACAAACTGATAGGTACCACTATGAGGTGCTGTCCACTGATGGGACAATTGTCACAGGTGGTATCAGAGCTTAGGGATATGATATCTGGCAGAGATCGGGAAATATAACTAGGAGGGGAGAGATGAGTAAATCCTTCGCTAGTGTGTCCTACCTAAGCTTATTTGTTGGTCAGTCATAATATTGGGATATTATGTGATATGTTAATTTGTTCAATTAACCCTTATTTTGAAGCTGTATTCTAGAATGATATCTGAAATACAGGAGATGAGCAATGGAGAAATCATGATGATAGGGAAGATGGAATCTGAAATGAAAGCAAGGTATTCTCAACTCTTTGAAATACCAGGTACGTAAATTTCGGGGACGAAATTTCATAAGGAGGGGAGATTGTAAGACCCCGAATTTTATGAAATAAAAGTATTCAATTTTTCTATTCAGTAAATGGTTAAATTGATAAAATTTTAAAGTTATGGGTGAAATATGAATTTTTTTTTAAGCAAGTGGTTATAAAATAATCATTGTTGTCGGGGAATATTCGTTTGGTCGTGGAATATTCTTTCTGTCGGGGAATATTCGTACGACGGCGCAGCCATTTGTGGGCCCCATAACAGAATAACTGTCGGATGAAGATAACGACAAAATTGGTTTCTTTTTCTAACCAAATTATAGTTAATTTACGAATATTACTCTTGAGGTTAAAACAATATGTTAATCATATTATTTTTATCATCATATATAACATTTTTATAACCCTGATGTTGAAATTCTCTTTCACTGGAGTGCAAAGATGGATTTGTTAGTATGATTATAAACAGGAACTGTGATTTGGTATAACCATGATGTTTGATGTTTCAGGTGATGAAAATTATCTTTGTCCTGGATGAGAAAAAGAATTTAGAAATACAATTACGATTATGAGTTATACACGTGATTGTGGACAGGAATTTTTGATTGATGTTACAGGGATAAAATATTGTTGGTGGACTTTTAACATGGAGAAGATAATAGACTTTATAGTCTATTTGACTCTTCTAATGGATTGCTCGTTCCGCTGCAACTATGGTTGAAATTTTTATCATTTACCATATGTTCTAAATCTCTGATTTATTATTGATGAAGGCTATTGATAATTTAATTATCTTTAGTCATGATATTCTTTACTGAGCTAGTTGTGCTCACCCTTTTGCTTCACAATTCTTTTCAGGTAATAAGAGTGTAGCTGGGTCGAGCGAGGGTAACGGGGAAATATAACGGTGGTCTCTAGCTGTGGATGTTCTCCCGAAGCAGTATAAAAAAGTTCATTTAGTAGTTATATTTGGTGAATCCAATAGGGTAAGGTGTACCCAACGTTGGAAGGGTGGTTTGCCACTATCATACAAGATGTCTAACGACATACAACCTCGTGTCATCATAAGACAGGGATGTGCTCATCCACTTGCTGAGTATATATACGAGCACTACCTATATAATCTTGGTGTTTGTTTGAAGTATAATTCTCAATTAGAGATAGTAGAGATAATGATATGTCAAGAGAAGACTCACCATTGGGAAGAATATGATAGTAATCTTCTCGTTTTTCTTTGGGGTCTATTGGGTCAACCAAAGATAATTCTGTGGCCATATGATATCTATCATAACCTAGACGCATGGCCTCCCATGTACGAAGGTTTCCTTAAGCACTTTCCAAAGATTCTAATTTCTAAAACAGTTTTTGACTATACCTTTATGTAAGGTGTCATTGTGAGGTGATGTCCACGATTAGAACATGAGTCATATTTGGTATATATTTGTATCCAAACTCACAGCATATGTGTTGTTGTATTTTGCACGACAATTGTTGCAATAAAGTCGTAGTTGTTTTCTGTACCATGTATTTGGCGACTCAGAATGGGTTGGATGGAATGGACCTATTTTGGGGGCGTCACAGGTGATATCAGAGCTATAAGTAAAGAGCCCCGAGCCTCTCGCTGGTGACTTCCTGTTGATAGGGGATGCACCGAAGCCAGACTCTCCGTAGGGGACGCCGTTCTGCGGTGACAAACTGATAGGTACCACTATGAGGTGCTGTCCACTGATGGGACAATTGTCACAGGTGGTATCAGAGCTTAGGGATATGATCTCTGGCAGAGATCGGGAAATATAACTAGGAGGGGAGATATGAGTAAATCCTTCGCTAGTGTGTCCTACCTAAGCTTATTTGTTGGTCAGTCATAATATTGGGATATTATGTGATATGTTAATTTGTTCAATTAACCCTTATTTTGAAGCTGTATTCTAGAATGATATCTGAAATACAGGAGATGAGCAATGGAGAAATCATGATGATAGGGAAGATGGAATCTGAAATGAAAGCAAGGTATTCTCAACTCTTTGAAATACCAGGTACGTAAATTTCGGGGACGAAATTTCATAAGGAGGGGAGATTGTAAGACCCCGAATTTTATGAAATAAAAGTATTCAATTTTTCTATTCAGTAAATGGTTAAATTGATAAAATTTTAAAGTTATAGGTGAAATATGAATTTTTTTTTAAGCAAGTGGTTATAAAATAATCATTGTTGTCGGGGAATATTCGTTTGGTCGTGGAATATTCTTTCTGTCGGGGAATATTCGTACGACGGCGCAGCCATTTGTGGGCCCCATAACAGAATAACTGTCGGATGAAGATAACGACAAAATTGGTTTCTTTTTCTAACCAAATTATAGTTGATTTACGAATATTACTCTTGAGGTTAAAACAATATGTTAATCATATTATTTTTATCATCATATATAACATTTTTATAACCCTGATGTTGAAATTCTCTTTCACTGGAGTGCAAAGATGGATTTGTTAGTATGATTATAAACAGGAACTGTGATTTGGTATAACCATGATGTTTGATGTTTCAGGTGATGAAAATTATCTTTGTCCTGGATGAGAAAAGGAATTTAGAAATACAATTACGATTATGAGTTATACACGTGATTGTGGACAGGAATTTTTGATTGATGTTACAGGGATAAAATATTGTTGGTGGACTTTTAACATGGAGAAGATAATAGACTTTATAGTCTATTTGACTCTTCTAATGGATTGCTCGTTCCGCTGCAACTATGGTTGAAATTTTTATCATTTACCATATGTTCTAAATCTCTGATTTATTATTGATGAAGGCTATTGATAATTTAATTATCTTTAGTCATGATATTCTTTACTGAGCTAGTTGTGCTCACCCTTTTGCTTCACAATTCCTTTCAGGTAATAAGAGTGTAGCTGGGTCGAGCGAGAGTAACGGGAAAATATAACGGTGGTCTCTAGCTGTGGATGTTCTCCCGAAGCAGTATAAAAAAGTTCATTTAGTAGTTATATTTGGTGAATCCAATAGGGTAAGGTGTACCCAACGTTGGAAGGGTGGTTTGCCACTATCATACAAGATGTCTAACGACATACAACCTCGTGTCATCATAAGACAGAGATGTGCTCATCCACTTGCTGAGTATATATACGAGCACTACCTATATAATCTTGGTGTTTGTTTGAAGTATAATTCTCAATTAGAGATAGTAGAGATAATGATATGTCAAGAGAAGACTCACCATTGGGAAGAATATGATAGTAATCTTCTCGTTTTTCTTTGGGGTCTATTGGGTCAACCAAAGATAATTCTGTGGCCATATGATATCTATCATAACCTAGACGCATGGCCTCCCATGTACGAAGGTTTCCTTAAGCACTTTCCAAATATTCTAATTTCTAAAACAGTTTTTGACTATACCTTTATGTAAGGTGTCATTGTGAGGTGATGTCCACGATTAGAAATGAGTCATATTTGGTATATATTTGTATCCAAACTCACAGCATATGTGTTGTTGTATTTTGCACGACAATTGTTGTAATAAAGTCGTAGTTGTTTTCTGTACCATGTATTTGGCGACTCAGAATGAGTTGGATGGAATGGACCTATTTTGGGGGCGTCACACTTTAATTGGAGGATTTCTAATTAGGTTGTGAGTTTCATTTATATCCTTTGTTATGAGTAGTTAGACATGAATGTTTTGGACAGTGAACACCAAATCATGCGGGAATGAAGTACTCAGATTTGGGCATGTCACGAGGTCACACTACAAAAAGGAGAAATATGACTTCAGAAGTGATTGGCTTCATAATAATAAATTAAGTTATTTAATTTATTAGTGGAATAAATTAAATAGCTTAAGATTTATAATTAAGTATTTGGAGAAATACTAATATTATAAATTAATATGATTAGTCATCTTATTATTATTATTATTAATATTAATATTATTATAAAATTAACTAAATAATAATAATATGGTATTTGGAAAATTACTAACATTTATAATTGAGTATTTGGAGAAATACTATATTATAAATAAATAAGAGAAGTCTTATTATTATTATTATTATTATTATTATTATTATTATTATTATTATTATTATTATTATTATTTTATTTAGTTCCTAATTAGATTGGGAATTAAATTAAAACATTAACTTCTAAAAAGTTTAGGAATAGGGTTAGTTTATAAATAAGAGGAGTCTTATTGTGGGATAGATTAATGCAACTCTCGCAACTTACATCTCTCTTGCAAGCATTCTCAAAACTCTAAGGTGTTAGGATAAATAGAATAAAGACTAGCCATCCAAGATCTTGTTGAGTTTAAAATCGCATCTTCAATCAATTACTTTTGATGGATACATCTTGGACGTTGCATACTTTTATAACGAACGTGTGATCCGTTGATTGGAGAGATCGCGAAAGAACAAGGATTGACATTTGAAGTCTACATTAAAGTGTTGATTCTCTTTAAAGGTACATATTTATCATTTCTCAATTAATGATGTTTCATAAGGCTATACATCGGGATTGCGAAAAATTTTAAATTACTATTTTACATGTTTGCGTTGCATTTATAATTAGATTGTATAATTTGATCTTGTTTCCGCAATTCTACATCTATTACAATTGTGGGACACAATTGTTGTTGTAAAATAGCCTTGCTATAATTAATTTTTGAACAAATGTGTCATTCTCTTAAAATGTAGAGGCAAAACTTAGTAATTGTAACAAAAGTGACTTGATTGTAATGATTCAACAATAGTTGTGAAAGTAGGCTTTCTCCGTATATAAATGGAAGCAAGTTTTTGATTTATGAAAGTACATACAAATTTAATAGCTAATAATTCTAAATTTTCAAAATTATTAAATAACAAAGTTTCATTCTATTTGGGAGAAAAAAACCATAAACCAGTTGAAATTTTATCTCAAAATATAGAGTTGACGGGTTTAGATTGAATGGTATAAAATCACCCAGTTTACAGACAATTCTTATAAAAATTATTCTCAACCACTATATTCCATTAGAAAAGCCCGAAGCCAGCCCACTCGGCATCACTCACTGGTCGTGGCGACGACCGGTTGGATGAGAAAGAGGAAGATGATGGTGGTGAGTAATGAAACGGAGGGAGGGACTTCCTACTTGACACAGACCATCTTGATAGTGTCTCAAGATCCGAAGTATATCCGGGTTCGGACTCAAACTCGGGTTTGAGCTTATGGATCCCCTTCTTTTCCGTTTTTCGCCTTAGCGTCGGTGTCAAGAAGCAACCTTGTGAAACAATTTCGGGTTTAGAAAGGATGGATCTTTCCAAACGGTGGCACATCGATCGTGTACGTGGAACTGAGAGAAAGGAGCGGGTCCGGAGCTCTGCTGGAGGTTGGAAGTAGGATTTTACAGCAGGTGGAGGTGTAAGTTTTTGTGGGGTTGTTGGAAATGAACGGTTATGATTTCTAGATTGCTCTATTTCGTTCTCTAGGAGGACAAATGAACGGTGGCGATCGACCAGTGGTAGTGATTGTTTTTGCTGATGGACCTTGGGAACACCAGGTCGGATCTCCCACTTGAATGGAATAGCTCCTGGTTTCTTAAATGAATCATCTATGGGCTATGGCCATCATAATAAGGGTAACTACATAACCATTATATATAAGAATTGAAATGAGGATTATGTTTGTTTCCGCGAAATTAGAGGCATAGAAAATGGGTTGGTGGGGCCCAATGCATAGAAATTGCAATCTCCATGCATAAGTTTGACTTATACTACTAGTATGGAAAAGGATAGCAGAGAAAAATAGACCAATGTTTAATGATAATTTTGTACGATTGCCATGTATTTTCTGGGAACAATGAAATGAGAGGCAGCAAAGATGTCCGCCTGCATGCTAGCAGTCGTTGAGTAGGGCTTGTCAAGGTCAAAAAGGTAAAAATGTTTGAAGTTTGAATTTATTTGGCTACCAAAAGGAAAAATTTGTAAATGTAAACTTGATACGTCTTTACAGTCGACAAAGTCAATGGTTTCATATCAATTAGGGAGAGGTAAGGGGTGTTTGTTTAGAACCGAATGGAACTGAATCTGAATAGTTGAATCGGTCAGTGCGTTTGTTTTGTTTGTTAGTCAAATTTTTTTAGTTGAATGACTGAATAAAGTAAAAAAATTAAAAAATAATAAAATTTTATCATTTAGATATTTCAGACACATCAATTATCAAATAATTTTTTTTATTCAGATTCAGATTCAGTTCGTTCAATTTTTATCAAACACCCCGCAGTCCCGTAGGTAATGTTGAATCAGTAATTTATCCACTCCGTAACTTTTTCGGATTGCTTGAGCGGGAAGGTGATAAATGTAAACTTGAAGAATTCAATTGGAATGAATTTTAGACTTAAAGGCTACCTTTGTTAACAAAAATTATGGGTATGATAGAACTATTTAACTAATTATCACTACCAACTATTTTATTTCATACTTGGTCCGTTATTTTTTTTATGAAACGTCATTTCTATGGTTTATAATTTCAAATGAAATATGATATTCTATAACCCTTTTTTCTAGTATCAAATGGCCTTTAAAAGGAATAACAAATAGTCCATAAATTAAATAATAAACTAATCATAAAATAAAATAATCACTAATGGTGTTAAACTAATAACAACAGTCATATCCCATCTATCATTTTTACAAATATCTCATCTATCATTTTTGCAAATATACTTGGAGAACAGTTAAACACATTGTTCGACAGAGGAATGCATCTATCGGTTACTATCTGCTCCGAGTCATAAAAAAAATATCTTGATTGACAATATTTAAAGAGAAATTTATTTCATGTATGCGTATACCTGAGAATAATAATTTGGTAGTTTAATTGCATATTATGATAATGAAAATGAAATTATAAGTGCCAAATTGTTATACCAAATTATGAGACAACCGAAGGGATACTTAAATGTTTATTGATCTTAGAAACTAGCTTTTCAAGTATTAATGCAAATTAGATTAAATAATTCCACACATAAGAAGATCGGGCAAGGAAAATGCACTGAACATACAAAAGCTTCTTTTAATAAAATACCAAGAAACCAGCATAGCCTCCTCAAAGAAGTTTCAAAATATTGGTCTAGTTTACACGTAAAACATATTTACCATCCACAGGTTTGTTTGCAACAGCTAGAGAAATAACCTTGCTCAATATCTCACCTTTTCTAACTCCCTAATTGTCCTAGGAAAATTCTTGCGGCATGTTACAGAGTGCTCGCATTGTATTGCTGGCCACATCTAACAGCAGCAAATACTCATCTGCTCCATCAATGAGACGCTGTAGATTCCACAAAAGAGAATGTAAGAAATTCGTGTTACTGTATAATTGGTTTTGTTTATATATAGGGTTACAGAATGACCCACAGTTGCAGCATTCCTTCTGGCATGGCTTAGTCTTAAAGTGAGTAGAGTTTCATGCAAAATTAGGGGATGGAAAGAAAAAATTAAAGGAAAAAAAAAGGGGGGAGATGCTTAGGAGTAAAGAAAATTTTCAAGCTAGATACCAAATTTCCAGGACCAAATAATCTCTCGTACTAAACTATAAAACGTTAGATCATCAAAAGAAAATTCATAAGATTATGAAGAAAAAAAATGCTGTCATTTTAAAGTCAACAAGTTGGGAATGGGGTACCTGTGTATCCCAATAAAATGAATAAAAAATTTAAATTAAAATATATATATATATATATATATATATATATATATATAGGAAAAAAAATTAACAACTTCAATGACAAAATGCAGCTTTGCAACATTTTGTATAACAAAGTTTTATATTTTTATGCTTCAAACCGAGGAATGTAGTCCCTCCATTCCGAATATAAGACAACTTTTTAAACTCAATTGAAGATATTTTAAAATTCAAAATTGGTGCAACTCATTTAACTTTTGCAATTTCCATAATTGTATAGCCTAAAAATAAACGAATTCATATCAATTTGGTTATGAAAATATCTCAAATGGACTTCATAAAATCAAACTTGATCCTATATTTTGGAATTGAGCGAGTATCAAATATCAAATATTGTAGACCTACTGACTGAGGATTTAGAGGAGGTTTTGAGAGTTATCAGTTTTATAATGAACAAAGCTATTGCAGAGTGTAGATATTGAATTAATTTTTAGATTGAACAAGACAGTAACCTTGTCTGCTTCACCCAATTTCTTAAATATTCTCGCTTTCTGTTCATCTGACACATCCTCTGCTTCAACAACTAGGTTGAACATCTGGTAGAGAGATCATATCAGTGGTTAAGACTTGAGATCTGGAAATTGACATGATAAGGTGACAGTGATTAAACTAGCAAGAAAGAGACCTGAAAAATCATCTGAGAAACTGGATAGCCCTCTGCAGTCACATTATTAACTTCTTTATCGGCTAATTCAAAATTACCACTTTTACAAGCCGAATAAAGAGCTTGGACAACTTCCTGTGGGATGACCTGATAAGTTGCAAGTTTCAAGATTTAGCACAGGAGCAAATGAATAGAAAATTTTAATCAGAATTTAGAACAAAAGCTGTCCTAATTGAAAAAAGAGACGTGCCAAAATGTGTTGGTTTTCAGCATAAAAATATCCAAGACATCAGAGTCGTGACCAAGTATATTCAATTTCTACAAAAGAAATCACTTAAGAAGGAAACTAAATTCATTACCACTAAAAGATGATGCTAGGTTTCTACAAGCATCAGTGGCATAAAACTTTGAGGCCTACAATATGAGCCCCAAACAAATGGCAAAATGACCAGTGCCCAGTGGGAGAAGAATGCACAATATCTCACAAGCAACCATGTAAGCACCCTATATCTGCAAACCTGCAGTTAGCAAGTCCAGCTAAATGCAGGTATGCTACATGGATTTAGGTGTTGTGCGTGTGTCAGGGACTCAGCAGAGGGTATGTGTCCTGGTATCATGCCTCTCTGACCCCCAAGCTTAGGATGCACCGATGCCATAATTGTCAAGCCGTCGCCTAGGCGACACTCAGGCGTTTAGTCGCTCATATGGTACAAGACGTCTAGGAGACTTGGTGGAGGTGGCCTAAGTCGAGCGCTCAACTTAATAAGTCGTCGCCTTGGACGACTTGGGGACGATATGGATGCCTGGAGTGCTAAGCGAGAGACTTGACAAGGCGGGTGTGCTCCGAACCGAAACGCAATTGGGTAAAAAAAAGGAAAAAAGAAAGAGAGCAAGTTGCAAATCATAAATCCCTAAAACCTAATCGCAAGTCGCAGAAAGTAAGAGACTCAGAGAGAGCAAACCTTCGGCAACTTTGGACTTCTACTCCGGGCAACTTGTGCCTTCTCCTTCAACCGACGATGCAGCCTCCTACTCCCTCCTACTTCGACCACAATTCTTTCTCTTTACCGGGTATTCTTCTTCTCTTCTATTCTTCTTCTTCTATATTATTCTTCTTTTCTTCTTCTCTTCTCCGACCGGTTCTTTTTTTTTGCTCTGCTCTGCTGCGTATGAGGGGCACACATTCAAATAAGAGGCTTGACTTTTAACTTCTTTTGCAAGTATGTCCATATTCTGTTTTTCTGTTTTTCTGTTTTTGGGTTCTTTGTTAGTGTTGGTTTACGAGCTGTTAGATAAGATACTATAATTAGCTTAATAATATTAGTAGTTTAGGTAACAGAAATTAAAAAATCTTCGTAAGTATATTGAAATATATATAAAGATATAAAATATAAATTATATGTATATACATTCTTTTTTTCCTCCTTTTAAAAATATTTATATTTCTTTTAAATGTTTGCTAATTGATTGTGGAGCGCTTTTGGAGGACGGGCTATAAAGCTTACAAAGTTTGCAAAAAGAATTATATGCCTCTGTTGTTGTTCTTCCGGTTGTGAGCGCAATTAGAGTACATTTGAGTTTATAAGTACTTTCTATTGTTGGTTCAAAAGTAATGTCATTACTAATAACTATTTTATATAATTAAAATTTTATCTTTAATATTATTATTTTTTGTTTTATTTATTTTAGATTCATACGAAAAAGAGGAATAGATAGGAACACAAACGATTGAGTGAGTTGGTGTATGTCCAATATGTTGGTTCCCGGACGCACATAAAAGATCTAGAAGGGGGGGTTGAATAGATCTTTTAAAACTTTTTCTTTTTCTTTTCTTGCTAAATGATTAGCAGATAGTAAAATCAATTCATACACAGCGGAATAGATTAAACACAGTTGGGTTAGTTGCAAGCATATATAACAGTTATAGTACTGAATGCAAGTGATATAAAGTAAATGACACCAGGGGTTTTAAGTGGTTCAGAGACTAAATGCTCCTACTCCACTCTTCTGGTTCAACAAGCAGGGATTCCCTAAGGATTTGATCAACTTCGAATCACTAAGATTCCTTCAAGACCAGCAGCCTTAGAACTCTAGTTCACTAAGAACTCTTCAAGACCAGCAGCCTTGAAAACTGTAGACTAATCCCATCAGACTTAGAATCTCTTGTACCCTCCGTTACTCAGCAAGCCCAGCAGACTTGACTTTGGTTTAGTCACTAAAGACAAGGACCCAGCAGGCCCTGGATGCTTGGATGTTTGTTTGTTGTTGGTGTTGAGCTACTAAAATGACATTCATTTTGTGTATCTTCTAGTACTTAGCAGCTTCTTGTGATCATGTGGTATTCAACATTGATACTAGATCACAAATGATGGACTGCTAAGATGTACTTTCAACTTCACGTCCTTGTGTGCTTAGCAGTTTGATTCATGTCCTTGGTACTGTTGATCTTTGTTTGTTGATGCTCGACTTCATCTGATATTCAACATAGCACACTATCACCACTGAGGTACTTGCTAAGTCTTGCATATTAGCTCAACTTCTTCTGGTCCTTAGCAGTCCTTCAACACTAGTTGTCTTGTTCACAGATTCGACTCTATCTTCTTCTTTTCAGCTCAGTGTGTTCAGGGTGAAACATAGAGTAGCTCTAGTATTCTGCCTTCTGAGTTGCCACTCTGGTTGTTGTCTATATGGTCTTCCAGCTCTCTGCACAGATGCCACTCTGTTTGCATACTCCTTTGTATAGAGTGAAGCTTTTAGAAATGTAAGACTCTCATTAGATGTGCTTCGCTCATTCTTTGGTAGTCTCTCTCTTACTGAGACTTTATCTCTATTAAGCTCTATATAACTCACTTTATCTCAAGTCAACAACCTTTTCGCTTTTTGAAGCTTCAACTATTTAAAGGTTCATCCATCATCATTTTCCCGTTGAAATATAGTCGTTGAGAGCTATTTGAAAAGCTTCCTCCGAAGCATTTAATGCTTCAAATATTCTGAAGTCTTTGATGTTGACATTCTGGGTTGATGTGACAACTCTTTTTTGTCTTGCCTAACACATCAGTCTGATTTCTCACCTACCATTAATGAACTGTCACTTTCAACAGACTGGTTGATAGACACCTTTTTATTTTCGTCTCTTTCCTCGATTTAGACCAAGGATGCTGATGAGTACATCGGGAACTTCAATTAGCAACGTTCGAATGTTGGTCTCCATTGTTAGACATTGCTAAGTCTCAATAACCAGATGAATGAACTCTATGATCATGATGTTGACGTTCATGTACTTGGTCGTAGTTTGTCTGTAGGAATCGTATGGTGACTTGACTTTTACAACTCTACGATTCCGAGAGTGTTCTTGCAATTTGACAATGTTGTACCATCTTGCATTTGGCTCTTGTATTCTGTTTTATGATCATGCTTGCCTTGCCTTGCTTCAGGAACTGATAAATTGGTTGACTGCTTTGATCATGTTTTGATTAGTCATGCTCAACTTCCTTAGCTTTCAGCCTTGTAATCTCTTGAACATACTTCGTGGTGAGGCTGAGCATAGACAATTCTTTTAGTTTGTCCTCTGTAGGTGCTTTATTAGAATTTGCTGCTAATTGGCAAACACTACGATCGTTGTAGCCAACACTATGTTTGCTTAATAGACACTACGATCGTTGTCTTCTGATGAGCGCTTGTAGAAGATTCCTTCTCAATTAGCCTTGCTGATAGAGTTGGTACTTGGATTTTCTATTTGCTTGCAGGCCATTCAGAGAATGCCTTCTGATAATCTTCAAGTAGACTACATCTGAAACTTGATTACTTTTTATCAGAGGATGAGATCACTTGCATCTATACATACACTTCGGGATTGCTCATCTGTTGATGTAAGCACTTAGCTGACTACAACTACGACTTTGGCTCTGGTTCTGCAGACTACGATTCTAATTGGTGACGACTTGTGGACTTCACGATTTCGAGTGAAGCATACGATTCTTGTTTTAGCTCGGCAGACAGTCTCTACGATTCCTAGTGCAATGTACGATTCTGCTTTGATAGACTACGATTCTGCCTTACTTTCTTGGCAGGCTATAGTGACTAGTGCAATGCTCTTCGATCAGACAGGCCTATCTATTACACTTTATAAGATCAACCTAACAAGTTTGATCTTTCTATTCATAATCCTTGTACATCATGATCTTTTTAAGGACTTTACAAAACTACTCATTCATATTAGATCAACCTAACACATTTGATTATTTCAATCTAAGTCTTTGTCCATATTGTTTATCACCTATTAAGGACTTTACATCTTTTATCAATGCAAACATATTTGCATATTCATTCATTGACTTTATTATCTTCATCATCAAATTATATAAATAAAGGAATAATATTCATATACATATTCCTGACACAAAACAATCAAAAGATCGTTTGAAGGTTCCAAAAGAGGCGTGAACTTGGAAAAAAAATTTATCCATTAGTCATTTGACTTTGAATGGAGTAATGAATCAATAATGAGGACGATGTTGTTCATCCCGAGGAGAATCTTACATGGAATGATGTGGATCGAGCAACCTGTGCATCCGTCACGCTTGAGGGTCGCAATCCTTCAAGGAGGGCTCGTGCTAATACTAGTGATAATGTTATTATATACTCTCGACGTGGTGGTGGTTCAAATTCAAGGAAATCAAGGTTGATGCATTCCGACTCCGATGATGAAGTTGATGAAGAGAGAATTCCAAATGATGAAGATGTGGAGAATGATTTTGGAGAAAGACCACCTACGCCTTTGAATGATAGTTCTCGTGGTGGAGATGGTAATGACAGATTTTGTTCTTGATGAGTTTGCTTAAGTGATATTTAGAGACTAGTGTAGTGTAGCCATTATGTTGGCTTGCTATGTGGTGTTTTATTAGTTATTAAACTAGTAATAAGTGATGGTTGGTTGCTACTTTATTTTCTGTAGTGTTTGTTGAATTCTTCATTTCTTCTACTAGTTTTTAATATCAAGTATTTTATTTTTGGATTGTTATTGCTAAGTATTTACATAATTGTTCTTTTAATGTTATTCCATAATGTTATGTTTTGGGTTTTAATGTATATGAAATTTTATTGCCAAAATATACTTGTTAAGTAAAATAAATAATATATAAATTGCACATTGTAAACGACTTGTCGCCATACGGACGTCATAGTAGTCGCCTAGGCGTCTTGGCAATCGGCTAATGCTGTAACGCCCCCAAATCCGGTTTATCTTCAAACCCGAGTTTTGTACGTCACGAATACTTATCATTCTTTACATACATCATTATATCTTAAAGTATAACAACATATCTCTTTATATCCCAGATTCTATTACCTTAACATCTTTATACATTCAAATAATAGTAATTTCATTATTCCTTACTCTTTACAATTGCGACTTTCATCCGCCACAACAGATACATAACAGTTTAATTAACTATTCTACAAGCCTAGGTTTGGTCTTCTCTTTAATCTTCATGCTTATTCATACAATGATTAGCACTTCTCCAGGATGCCTATCAGCATAATCTTCTCAGGATCCTTTAGTTCATCTTACATGTATCACTGAAAATGTTTTTATTTTAACCAAGTGTGAGCATTCAATTGTCCAGCAAGTCACTGCAGTTGAATAACAACAATATCAAGAATCACATTCTTTTAAATAATTCGATAACTGAATAAGAGTTATGAAGCAGCTCGAATAACAGGAATAAATTTTGAATCCTATCATTTTAAAACATTAATAACATTCACTTTGACATACCTTCATTCTTATACTCTCTTCTTTACATCTTGTCTAGCTAAAATCATTAGCACAGACTTAATCTTAACAATTCATGAATAAACAGAACTTTTTCACATTAACTAGTTCAATCACAGAACAATTCATCTCACATAAACACACAAGTGTTGAAAATTTGGCACATGGCCTCATATATTAACACCTTGTGCAAACATAACGCATTTGCACATAGGTAAAACTTTCTCAAGTACAACATTTAAGTTTAAGAAAACTAGCATTAATTTCAAATATGAATGAAGTTAGGAAACTTGCCTTAAGCGATGCTTCCTGCTTACAGTTTACGCTATACTACTCTTCAAAATCCCTATATATCACATAAGGATAACACATATCAATTAGCCATGTACTTGACCTACACATTGGTTTAACTTAACTTTAGCTTCTTATGATTCGCGTTTATAACTTAAGTTTACGCAACCAATCTTTCCTTATCGTCTTTCGACGCTACGACATACGGAAATGTCTTAATTCTTATAATCATATTTTACGATAGATTCACATTACATTTTCCTTCGTTCTAACTTAACTTGCTCGAATCATTAAAACTGTAATGTTCGTTAAGTTGATCATTATTCATTACGGCTTTCTGACAAATAAATGTCATACCACATGATCATTCTTTAACGTCTAAGTCATACAATCTTTTGTATGTCAAGAGCCAACATTCAATGTTAATGTTATGCGTTCATAGCTTTTAAACATTTTACATTACCTCCATTTCATATCTTACAACGTCCGGTTTATTTAACTCGGAACATTATTCAAGTTATAATCATTAACTCAGCTCTTCGACATTTACACGTCATTCATTAGTCTTCATTATCTTACGTTAAATTCATACACGAGTATGCTAAGCACGTTTATCTTACGCGTACACTAAACATCTTCGTCGGTTTAAGTGTTTTAAAGCTTACGTTGCTCACCTTTTAAACTTTCATTCAACTTTTACTTGAGGTTTAAATCACTTTTTTAAGTGTTACATTACGTGAACTATAGGTTCATAATCATTTCGTATTCTTTCCCCAAGATTTGAGCAGTTAAAAACTCATTTTTGGGCATTGTCTTGCACCGACGCTGCGACGCCGATAGACTCCCTTCGTACAGGCGCTGCAGTGCCTCCTTCCTAGACTTGGGCAGGCGCTGCAGCGCCGCCCCTGTTCCATTGAAAAACTTTGCAGATGGTTCAGACGCTACTTTGCGATCTCGTAACTTCTTCGTTAAAACTCGGAAAGAATTCGTTCCAAAGCCATTTTCTTGCCTTCATTACGTACTACAACTTCACCGGACAGAATATTTTTCTGAATCTGTTAACGAGCCTTTTCATAGACTTAAATTTCGCCGTTCGTTAATTTTACGTTATTAACGTTCTTCGTTCGTTCGTCCGTAATTCGTTCATTCGATTTCCGAATATGTTCGTTCTCAAGCCTATGACTCACATTTTCAATGTTCTCTAACATTCTTATGAAACCCTAATTATTTTGGTTCATTCTCCGATTCCGTCAGGAAATCATAACGAACTATGATTTCAACTATGAACGTTCTTTACTAAAATTTTCGCCATAACTTCGTTATACGATAATTTTAATCCGTTCTAAATGAATATTTCTTAGATCTTACCAATTCTAGCATTTTCTAACCAAACATATAACAAATATATATATATATATATGATGATTTTAAACTTGTCCATCAACAAGAAGCTCTAATTAGGATGGTTTTCAATTTGTCCATCAACAACTTGTTCTTCGTGTTTTTCGTTCGTTCTTAATCGATATTTTGATTACAATTTCACTTGTCATGCATTAATTAACGTTATAAATTCGTTAATTCTTCTTTATTCCATTGGATCGTTCATAGGATCATTTGAATCATTCATTAACAAAGCAAATCAAAAGTTCATATGAAAAGCTTTTTAAAAGAAATTGATGAACCAACTTCAAATTCTTTTTACTTGCATATTCTTATGGTTAAACCATATTAATATCATTCTTTCTCATCTTATACTTCCATTTCTATTAAGCTATATGATTTTTAACATATGAAACCTAAAGAATAGATGAATTAAAACTAGGTTTTGATATTATCTTTCTTCTTTAATCTTCTTTCTCTTGACAAAGCTTGCAAAATTAGCTAGCTTTTCTTCCTTCTTCTCCTTCTTTGATTTTCGAAATTCCTCTCTTTCTCTATATATTTGCCTTTGCTCTTCAAAGTGTTGGTGAAATAAACTAACACTTTGAAGACAAAGGACTTGCCTTATATAAATTTCAAGGCTTAGAGGTGAAATGGTTTTTAAATCAACTTTGATTTTCTTACAAATTGGTTACTTAAATTTTGGTCTTGTATAGTCAAAACCTTCAAGTTTGCAAAACTTACAAACCACCCCCTACTTTCACTATTCATGCCTCAAAGCTTCTGAAGGAAGCTTGGTGACCCTTATGGGTTGCCCCACCCGGTGATCCATGGTTCGACCTATCTTTAATGAATCTTGGTACAAATTCAATTTAATCATTTCTTATTACATTTAATCATTTCTTTTCTTCCAAATTCAGTTTCCCTAACATCTTAGGGTTAAGTCCACAGTCGAAAAACTGTGTTTCTCGGTTGCCAAATTTTATTGGACATTCCGTCTTTCCTCATCATTCTAACGTTAGCGCGTTCTTCGAAAATTCAAAAAACTGAAACATATTTCAGTGAATAGTGTTTTCCGTGACGTTTTCCCAAAACATAGTTAAACGATCGAAAAGTATATAACAATATTTTTCGTCGTTTTTATTTCGTCTGATTTCTGTATGTTTTTTGAGAAACTTTTATCACGCCAGTAATCTGGTAAATCTTGAAACGGAATGTCATTAGGACATACCAATATCTCTAAAAGACTTAAGTTATTCAAACCCTAAAACCTTAAGTTTCATCGAATGAATAAAGTTTATTTCGTCTTTTTCTCAAAAAAAATTATTTTATCAAAAAAAATTTATTTTCGTCTTCGAAATTCTTAAGCGTTTAAACTACCACATAGCCAGAATCCTACCGTTTCATAATCATCATAAGTTATAGAACGACTAATAAACACAACACAGAATATTATTAATAAAAAACTATTTTATTAAATAATAATTCTTTAAACTTAACTTACATGACTATCCGATTTTCTAGGTTGTCACAAGCGCCATGACTGGCCATGGCGCCGTGACAACTGACTGACGCAGCTTCAAAAATGTCCAAATACTAGAGCAGATACATGAACACGCCTTGTGTAATCTTTTATACTTCTAATGTGCTATTGTTCAACGATACACAACTACACAAGTAAGCTTTATTTTTATTTTTTTTTGTTTTTTCTATTTTTTATACAAGTAACACGAGTAAGCTGCCTTTCTAGGAATTTGGATATAGACATCTAGTGCAAAAGAGGAAAAACTAGCCCTTTCTTCAACCAAGAAGCAACAATATTTCTTCATTATTAATACAAGCTTCTACTTTCTTCCAATTGCACCTAAAAAATTGGAGAGTTCAATTTCAGAATTCAGACGAGAAAAATATCCATGCCCTTACCAGAGTATAAAATGTCAAACGTATACTAGAACCTATCTAGAAGAGTCCATGTAACATAGTGGCATGCGACCTCCTTTCAATCTAGGTACTTTTAGAAGTTATGCATGAAGCTGTTGCCAGGTCTACTAAACAGATTGACATCAAGAAGCACGAAAAATACTAATAATTGATTCCAGAATCTAAACTGACAAATGCACTAGGACTTCACTGTCGAGGAAAAATCAAATCTTCGATGAGTTATTTGGACCTGTGATTGACAATATCTAGAAACAAGTATTTGTGAAAGGTAAGAAATTGTTTCCAGGTCTATCACAAGCCGGTAGTTCTAGATTCCACAAGCTAAATTACATGTAATGGATTACATTTCCACTTTTAAATCAATATGTTTAATCATAGCATGCAAAACAAGATCTGTGTCAGATATTATATTATTATTTTTTTACTCATTTATCTACTAGACATATGTTTAGACATCCATAAATGCAGCCTCAGAAGCTATGTTTCAATTACAGATCAATCATAATCCACTGGTACCAATAAGGCACACTGGGGGTGAGGCACTACACCCAAGGAATCAACCCAAAAAAAAACTTTGTTATAAATTTGAAATTTCCCTTTTCTTATCGGGCTAGGGACTAGCTGGAATAAAAAATATCTATCCATTTATTTTGAATACAGGAGAAACCTGGTTAAATAAGCTATATTCCCCATATAGATGCGAATCAAAAACATGTGACTTGATACTTTCTGTGAACAACAGTTAGTCAGATCACTAAATATTTCTATTTTAACGAATCAATTCAGATTGAGAACTTCTGAATCCACTCAGTGGCCAGTTCCAAGAGATCCAACCTTTTCTTTAACCATCTAGATTCTAGACTAAACTTCTATAAGCTGGACACAAAGATTTGGCTGTTAAGATTCTAAAGCCAATTAAAGTAAGTACTTGGACCACATATGGAACAAGAAAGATATATTTGCATCTGCATGCATATATCAAAGAGAAGACAGTGGTAATATGTAACAGCAGGCAAGCCAAAAGAACGAAAGCACAATTCAGTGGAACAAGGAAGACAGTTGCATCTGCATGCATATAGCTAAGAAAACATTGCTAATATGTATACATGAAGCAGAATTCAATACATCTTTTATTACTGGTTGACAATGTTTTTAATTAAAGTTTTTCAATAGTTTAAGCCCACAATTTGGTTCCCATAAGCTGTAAAGAGTAGTCCCTTTTCCTAACTAAGAACTGAGAATAAGTCTCAAAGAAGAACTGGAAACGGATAGAAGTTTTGGATGCAAGTATCTGATACTCACCCCAGACACACTAATCAAGTCCTTGGATGATATTGAAGATCCAAATAAGCGAGCAGCTCCCTATAAAAATTGATAAAACAATATCCAATTTATTCAGATGAAAAGGTTTTACCAATCACAACTAATACTAAGCTCCATTGTTAAAGATTGACATTTATTTTAGAAGAAAATGCATACATGTGTAATTAAGTGTATGTATACTAGGAACGAACCCCATCTTCAAGGGGGGAAAAACAGCTATAAATGGCCAAAAGTCTGCAGTGTAAGGAGTACTGACATAACTACATGGTAACACCATATAAAACAGATATGTAGTAACCTTCACACATATACATAAGTTTCGTTGCATTCCCAAAATTCTCAGCAATTCTTATATACAACAAGTCGTGAAATTTTATTACACAGGAATATAAAATTTTCCCGAAAACCAAAGTTTAGTACATGATTAGAATGATTAAATAAATTTTTAAATTTAATGGGGTCAACAAACATTTTCTAACAGCCCATCCATTCAATCATTTTATGATCGCTCAAATGATGAGGACAGAAATAATCTTTAATTGAATTATTTATAATTTATGATTTTTAATATGCTAGCAATTAATGTAATTAGGATTTCTATTTAATATTTGGGATTATGGTAGCCTAGGCATTTTACTTGAGAAATTTTATTTCAAGTCATTAGGGTAGTTAAGTCTTATAAGTAAAGATTAGGGTTTATCTTTTAAATTCAATGTGTTACAATACCCAAAAGTTGAACAAATTATTGATTTTTAAAATTCGAGTGGGTTATTGTAACAATCGAGAAATTGTGCTAAGTTTGTAAATAAGTTTTATTTAATATTATTGAATAAAATGAGATTTTATGAATGCTATTCTGTGTTATGTGTTTAAAAGTTGATTATATGACCTAGAATGTGTTTACGTGTCAGGCTTTTGCATTTTTTCGATTTTTCGAAGAATGCGCTAACGTTAATATAATGAGAAAAGACGGAATATCTAATAAAATTCAAAAACGAAAAGGGCAGTTTTTCGGCTTGTCGGACGAATCAGGAAAGTCAACGAAAGGCAAATAGAGTCAATATTTATTTTCAAGCCTTTGGGTTTCGACTTTGAGAAGCCCAATAGGAAATGTTAGGAGGCCCAAGAATGAATTTATTCAAGGCCCAAATGAAAGTTAATGTAAACCCAAATAATGGCCCAAACTAAATTTGAACCAAGCCCAAACCAAGCTCCAACAAGATATGGGTCAACCCTGGGTCAATGGGTGGGTAAAATGGGTTGGGGAAACCCATGTGGGGCACCAAAGGAGGGGTGATAGCCGGCCACACCAAGCTTCTCAAGGAAGCTTGGCCAAATATCCTCCACTTGCAAGTTTTCATTAAATGCAATTTTGCCCCAAAAGTCTTGGTAATGATTTTAACTCAACCATGGTTAATTGTTAGATGGTTAATGAGAATATGATTTGTAAGATGAGAAAACTTGAGGGTGTTGAGAAAACATGAGGGTGTTGACCATACAAGACCCCAAGTTAAGTGACCAACTAGTAAGCAAGAGCAAAGTTGCTCTAATGACCAAAAGACCTTGCAAGTTCTATATATAGCAAGCTCATTTCTCTTCATGTCTTCACCAATTCAACAACACTTGAGAGAAGAAACTCTATATAATTTGAGAGAGAAGGGAGAGAATTCGGATTAGCAAGGAAGGAAGAGCTAGCTTATTAATCCATTTCATCAAGCCAAGTAATCAAAAGGTAAGAACGAAGAACCCTAATTTACAATGCTTTTATGCTTTGTAGAATGATAATGAAGTGCTTTGTTAGGGTGGTTGGATGATTCATGAATCATGAGTTCCGGAGAAATAAGAAATAAGAAATAATTAGTTGACTTAAATCACTAATATATGCATGCCAAGTGAAATCGAAATAACGAACTAAACGAAGAACGTATGAAAACGTATAGATTGTTATAGATTGTTGTTGATGGACAAGTTTAAAACCATCATTCATAAGTTAGTTGTAATATCCGAGAATAAGATATTTGACATGTCTAAGTTGTGGAAATGTTCCAATTGGAACGGAGTAAAAATACGCTATAACGAAGTCATGACGAAAATTTTAGTAAAAGACGTTAAACGTTGAAATCCTAGTTCCGGACGAATTTATAATGCTAGTTAATGATTCCGAATGATTAAGGTTTCATGGGAATGATGCAAAACGTATAAAATATGAGCCGTAGGCTCAAGAACGAACTCAATCCGAATACGGATGAGTAAGTCGTGATGTTTAGAAAGTTCGACGTTAAAACTTCTTTCACGTTTTAACGGTGAAAAATAGCTTTTGAGCCGATTTTCAGACAAGTTAGAGAATTGTGAAATATTTTCTATCCGGAGGGATTTGAAGAATTTGTTACAAGGAAGAAAATGGCTCAAGAACAGACTCATTCCGATATCGGGTGATGAAGTTATGGAGCGGTGTAGTAGCGGTGACGAGTCGAAGGTTTTCGGGACTTGAGGCCTTTTTGGTCGAGCACCACACTGCCCACCCACGCCAGGGCGCTGGTTTTAGGCTTTAAGTGCAGCACCGGGGTGCTAGGCCCCCGGTGATGAAAAGTCAACTTTGATGCCCTTTAGTAAATTGGGCATAACTCTTTCGTCCGAACTCCGATTGAGCTGATTCAAGATGATTCGAAAAGCTAAGAAGTAGACCTACAACTTTCTTTCTTTAGGAATTGAGAGATAAGGTCGGGATCAAGGTCTAAAATAAGCATTTTTAGGACTGCTATGTAATACGAGGCAAACCGGGGTGGTTTCTTCGAAGCGTTGTGGCACCAAGCCATGTTTGACAAGTATTTCCGAGTTTGAATTATTGGACTTCGGAAATATGGCCTAGAGGAATGTAAACCAAGGAATGGTAGATGAATTAGACGTGTTAATTGTACGCAATGGCATGTCGATTAGGCGCTCGAATTAGACAAGTCGGGTGTGAGACGAAACACCGAGTTAAATGATAATGAACGTAAATAGTGTTCAAATTCTTATAAAACGGACATTATAAAACATGAAATATGGTTAATGTAAATCATGAGTGACGTTTATACGTGTCTAATTGATATGTCTATGTGCACTAAATGTGTAGGACTTACAAAGAGCGATTAACGTCAAAAGTTAAAAACCGTTAAGCAAGTTTTCTAATTTCATCTGATTTTGTTCATATAAAGTCTTAGGATGTTTTTAAGATCAAATGTACACAATGCTTGTATGATTGTGTGAATTACATGTGTATACAAATCTCTTAGTATTTGTGCATGTATTCAAGACATGTTATGACATGAACTGTTAAAGAAGGGTCGATATCATTTGTTTCGGCTAGACAAATATTAAAATGTTTTATTGACTTATTAATAAATCTTTCAAAATGTTATTGATGATATGTTAAGCTATCCAAATCCAATTGCTTTGGAATGGATTCAAAGGTAAGCCTGATGAAGAATAGACAAATGTTTTTAGTCAAGTTTTCGACTGACAAGCAAGCTGTCAAAATTTAAACGCATAGTCGTTTAACGGACGAGTGTTGTACAACATAGAGTACTATAGGTTGATCACCTAGACGTGCTCGTAAGTAAAGACAGATTTACGATTTTAATGCCGAAAATTCCTTTTTAAAGAAAGTAAAGAGAAGTTCTTGGTCCGTTGACAAACTCAGAATAAATGACTGATATGTCGTTTCGAAAAGTTTTAAAAGGAAAGAAAAGTGTTATTTTGTTATTCATAATACTTCACAACTATTTGTTCAGTTGTATTCTTGATTTTGTTGTTGTTATTAAATAGTTATATTTGTTGGGCAATTAAATGCTCATACCTTACTTGAATTATATGATTTCAGCTAAAGCCGAATGGATTGAAGGATCCGGTAAGGATAAGGGAAAAGCTAAGATGGATAAATAGAAGACCCTTGTAATAGTATAGTATTATTGTGTAATAAATACTATTGTGACAATATGAAGATGTAATAGTTATAGAAACCTGGAGAATGAATAGAGATGATGTAATAATATAGTAATTACATTCATGTCAATGAGATATATAGTAAAATATGTGTATGTTGTAGAACCGTGTAGCACCTTATCCAGGGTTTAAAGGTACCCGGATTTGGGGGCATCACAATTATATTATCTATCTTTTGTCTGTGATCGCAAGTAATCTCTGCAAATTAAACCTAAAAACATCTAGTGGGAAGGCCAGATTCTCGAGAGGATGGGCAAAAATCTATCTATTCTATCAGTTTTACATCTTTCAATTTGTTGTTAGCATCATCAAATACCATCTACTTTTTTATATATTAAACCAACTAAGAATAAATTATTGAAATTTAATACAAATTAAGTTGAAACTTCCTCTAACCTGCAAGTATGTTATTGCGCGACGAAGATCCCCTTGAGAGATAGAACTTAAGGTTGAAAGAGCCTACAACAAGTTGTGCAGATATCATCAATAATTAAAATCAGAACGGAATACTAGAAAGCACTTCACTCAAAAGTAACAGGTTTAGAAACAAGCATCGAGGTATTGGATCCGCACCTCTGAATCCAAATTAAGGCCTTCCTCTTTGCAAATGTGTATAATACGATTGTTCATTATTTCATCAGTAAGCGGCTTGAACCTGAACTTTGCACATCTCGAAGCAAGCGGCTCTATGATCCTATATAGAACAGCACAAGTGGCTTATAAAATCCCCAAAGATTAACAATCAAATCATCTAGAAATTTCTGTGACAAAAGGAAACCACTTCCATGGAATGTTTGATATGATATTTCATTCAAATTTATCATGGGACGTATGCCTTTCCCAAATCAGATTATGCTGTCAAATGGAAAAAATTATAAATGAAACAGAGAAAAGAAAGGAATGAGATTCAAATGGCTTTCACACAAATATACTTAAATGTGACTGATATAAGAAATAATTTCATCCAAGAGGAAGAGTAAAACAAAAAGAAGAGAGAAGACAATGGTAGAATAATGTATTATATTCATTCTCGATTCAGCTATTGGGGATTTCTTGATCTTTCTCTTTTCTTATCAAAACAAAAGATATTCAAACAACATAATGAATTTGATCTTATCAGCACTTCCAATACAAGTCCAAAACCTAAATAGCTTCATATTCTATCAAATTTAGTCCGGGTTTTTTGAAAGGCTTATTTGATAGGGATCGATCCGTGAGACGTTGTCGTGGATGATTCGCTATTTAGTTATTTATTTGTCAGATGTCTATTTATTTAGTTTGTTGGACTTTTTATTTATTGATTTATTTCAGTATTGGGTAATTTATTTAGACGCCCAATTGTTACTCGTTTAGGGTCATTAGAGTTTATTTTCTTATAAATATACTTGTAAGTCATGTCAGACTCTTTACACTTGATATTAAAATTATTATAATTATTGATTGCGATCAAATAACTTTTTGTCTCCCTACCGCGGTTAGCAAACCCTAGGGGTAGTAGTTCTCCTGTGAATGAATCACCCTCGTTCTTTTAATTTTCGTTGTTGATTTACCACTTCCAATTAATTATTTGTTTCAACAATTTCCATCCAACATCATATTGGTATCTTTCGTCAGGGTAATAATATGCATATTGCTGATTACATCTGCAGATTTAGAGTTGACTCAAATATATAGGATCAGTGAGAGTGATAGATTGACTATTATGAAGTTCAAGAATGGGTTACGACTTGAACTTCAATCACATCCTGACATGTGGCATCACTACCCTAGATGACATTTTCCAGTCAACTCTAGATAACGAGTATTGGTTACAAGGTATCGCTAGGAGAGTCCCTTTTTACTCGGGTCAACCTAGTGGCAGAAATTTCTCGCAAAGTAGACATTTTCCCACTTCTCAGGAGTCCTCTAGGGCTAGTAGAAACATAACTGAGCCATTTGGTGAGAAAAGGAAGGGTGTAGCTGCACCCAACTCTCAGTTTACTACCCAGCAGAGGTGTTTTACATGTCAGGGGTTAAGGCACAAGTCTTTTGAGTGCCCCAATCGCAATCGCCAGCGAGTAACAACACTAGAGGAAATTCAAAAGAGGGGGATATTGTCGGGGCTGAAGTCGAGAGAGAGTGTGACTCGCAGGATGAGGAGGTTTATCACTGATGAGCACATGGAGGAGATAGGTAATCAAGCAAGTGTCATGAGCTGCATTTTCAAAAGTCATAGGAGAAAGGATGATCGGATGAGAACCACCATATTTCAAACTTACAGCAAAGTAGGTGGTTTCTTTTCTAAGTTGATCATCAATGTGGTAATTACTTAAATGTAGTTGCTAAGTCCGCCTTACCACGGATGAAACTTAAGGCAGAATCGCATCCCAAGCCTTTTAGTGTCGCCTGAATCAACAAGACATCTATTCTGGTGTCAAAGTGATGTCTACTGCAAATCCACCTTCAAGACTATGAGAAGAGTATTTAGTGTAATGTCCTTCCTATGGATGTTGCACATATTCTACTAAAGCGACATTGGCTATATGACCGTGATGCGACTCATTATGGGAGGACGAACACGTGTTTACACACAAGGGGCAGAAAACATCATTAGCACCTGTGAGACCTCGAGTGTAATCCAAGAGTCAACCAAAAGAGACTAGCTTACCTACCCAACAAACCAAATGACTCCATATTCTAAATAAAAAGGAGTTTGAGAGGGGTGTGTTAGAGGAGAAGGTTGTGTATGCGGTGGTAGCTAAAGAGGTGAGAGATACTCCTGAAGAGTGTTAGAGAGATTTCTAGTGATATTAGGTAGATTCTACATGAGTTTTGTCAATGTTATGCCTAGTGAGTTCCTGATAGATTACCACCTCTTAGGGACATCAAACATGCCATTAACTTTGTTCTGGGGTCTTTTTTACCTAACCTGCCACATAATAGGCCACATTATAGGATGCATCCCACAGAACAAACTGAGATGAGAAGCAGATAAGCGAGTTGTTGAGGGGGCGCTTTGTTAGAGAAGGTCTTAGCCCTTGTGCAATTCCAGCCTTATTCACCCCCAAGGTTGATGGGAGTTTGAGGATGTGAGCCAAAAATAGGATCACCGTTCAATATAGGTTTCTCATAGTTAGGCTTGATGACATGATAGATATGATGATTGGGGCTCGTGTTTTCACCAAAATAAACATGTGGAGTGGATACCACCAAATCTACATCCGAGAGAAAGATGAATGAAAGACTGCCTTTAAGACAGGGGACGGACTCTATGAGTTGTTAGTCTTACCTTTTGGCTTAACCAATGCACCCAGTACATTTATGAGAGTTATGAATCCAATGCTACGTCCTTTCATAGGCAAGTTTGTAGTTGTCTATTCCACTAAAATGGCACATTTTATTACTTGCAGCAAAATTGATAATGCCTCGCATATTTCCATGATTTTCTTTAGAGAGGTAATGAAACTGTGTGGGTTACCATTTACTATAGTTTCTAATAGAGATTCGAAATTTATGAGCTATTTTTGAAAAAATCTCTGAAAGAAACTTAACACCACGCTTAAGTTTTCCACTGCTTATCATCCATAGACCGATGGTCAGACTGAGGTTGTTATGAGGTTGTTAATAGGAGTCTAGGTGATTTGATACATTGTCTTATAGGTGATCATGTGCCTACATAGGATAAGGTTTTACCTATGGCTGAATTTACTTATAATAGCTTTGTTAATCATTCGACTGGAGTGAGTCCTTTTCAAGCTTGCACTGGTTAACAGCCTAGGAAACCCGTTAATCTAGCTCCTCTTCCCACTGCATGGAAGGCTAGTGAGTCTACAGAGCCTTTTGTGTATCGCATTCATGATTTGCATATTGAGATAAGAAAGAAAATTAATTTGAACAATGAAAATATAAGTCTGTTGCAGATGTTCATCGCATGTATCAAGAGTTTAACGAGAATGATCGAGTGATGCTGGCATTATAGTTCTTAATGCGTCGCCTAGGCGACGCCAAGGTGTCCAGTCGGCAGGAAACACCCAAGGCGACCAGGCGACTTGGAGTTGGGTTGAAAGTCGAGCGCCTAGCCAAGGCAGTCATCGCCATGGATGACTTTCCGGCAAATCGAGCGACTTGGCCACTCCAGATCGACCAAAATGTCAACTGGGTTAAAAAAAGAAAACGACGTCGCATCACAATAGAACCAGCCGTAGTTGAACTCAAAGTCGATTTGCATAATCGCATTGCAGTAGAACTTAGAAGATCGAGACTGTGAAAGCGACTGAGATTCCGAGAGAGAGAGACTGTGAGAGCGAGTCTTCAGGCGATGGCGGCACTGCTTGCGACTAGATCATCATGTATTTCATCTTCTTTTTTTCTCCTTTACTCCTTGGCTGCGCTACTCCTTGTGCGTACTACTTTCTTTTTTGTTCCCCTTATCCTTTCTTCTACTGACTGTTGGTATATATATATATATATATATATATATATATATATATATATATATACTTATCCTTTATGTTAACTGATGGTTATATATATATAATTATATATATATATATATAAATATAATTATATAATAATAAATATAATAAATAATTATAATTACAAATTATAATATAATAAATATAAATATAAACTATTATAAATATATAAATATTATTAATCATTATAATTATTATAATAATAAATAATAATAATTATAAATAACAATTATTATATTATAATTATAAATTATAATAATAAATATAAACTATTATAAATATTATTATTAAATTATAAATATATAAATATTATTAATATAATATATTAATATATATATATAATGATATAATAATAATAAATTATATATATAAATATAAATAAATTATAATAATATAAATATATGTGTATATATATTTATATATGTATTTATTTATATTTTATATATGTACTCTTTATATTTTATCCATTGTTATGTAACATTTATCTACTTGATGTGGTTTATAGTGGTACAATTTATCTGCTTTATTTTTTAATTGTTATTGCTAAGTATTTACATAATTGTGTTTTTAATGTTATTCCATAGTATTATGTTTTGAGTTTTAATATATATGAAATTTTATTGCCAACATATTTGTTAATTATAATAAATAATATATAAATTGTACATTGTAAACGACTTATCGCCGTACGAACAGCATGGCGGTCGCCTAGGCGTCCTGGGCCTCCTGGCAATCGGCTACCGCCATGACTCGCCGTGGTGTCATGACAAGTATGCACTGGATGCTGCGACACCGTGCTAAGAGATTACCACCTGGCACATAGAAGAAAGTGCATGCTAAGGGAATGGGTCTGAAAGAAGGTTAGAGCTATTGCATACGAGTTGGATCTTCCAAGTGATATGGGTATTGGTCTTGTATTCAATGTGGAAGACCTTACTCCTTATCTTAGGCCTTCTAATGATTTCGACCCCTTTTCCACTTCTTCTCCTTCTCCTGATGATGAGCCTATATTTGTTCCTCATTTACCTGTTCCACCTACACCTCCTATTGTTCTTGCACAGCGGACAACAGAGGTTATTGAGGAAATTTTTTACGAGGGTTGTGTTGACCATTCAGGGGTGGTTACCGTCAGTTTTTGGTAAAGTGGCGCAACAGGCCTCCAGATGATTGCTTGATCCAGACCTATTGGAGAGATATAAACTTTCACTTCATCAGAGACTTCGTTTTCACAGCCTGAGAGAATTGATCCGATTCGTGAGACATCGTCGTCGTGGATGAGTCGCAATTTAGTTATTTATTTATCAGTTGTCTATTTATTTAGTTTATTGAGCTTGTTATTTAAGTATTTAGTTATTTATTTAGAGGCTTAACTGTTACTAGGCTTAGGGTTTTATTTTCTTATAAATATGTTTGTAAATCATGTCAGCCTTTTTACGCTTTGATATTAAAATTATGGCTGAATGACACTTTTAACCCTCCAAATTACCGCCCACTTTCAAAGTCGTATATTTTTCGTCAATTGGGTCTCTAAAGTGGCATTTTGTGAAAAAAATTCGAACTTTTTTCCTGAAAATAATAATTATTTTTAAAACTTTTTACTTTATTTTTATAAAAAAAATGGAATCAATTTTTTTTATTTATCTTTTAATGTTTTTTGTATTTTAATTTCTATTTTTAGTTTTTGTTTTAAAAAGAATTCATATAATAATGATAAAGATATTAACTTTTTTTTAAAAAAAGTTTTCTACTTTTTTTTTAAATAAAGTTTTATTTTTATTTTTATTTTTTAATCTATATTATATGAAAATTTACTCGTTTTTGAAAAAATAAAAGTTCTAATGTTTTTACCTAAAAATAATTATTATTTTTATAACTTTTTAAAATAATATTTTATTTAAGCATTAAAAAATTATTATTTTAAAATTAATTTCAAATAATATTTTATTTTAAAATAATAAAAATAATTTTTATTTCAAATTATTTAAAATAGATATTTTATTTTAAAATAGTAAAATATATATTATTAAATATTAAAATAATATTTTATTTAAGCATTAAAAAAATAATTATTTTCAAATTATTTAAAAATAGTATTTTCTTTTGAAATATTAAAAATAATATTTATTTTAAAATTATTAAATAATATTTTCTTTTAAAATATAAAAAATAATTAATATTTTAAAATTATTTTAAAATATATTTTATTTTAAAAAAATAAAATATTATATTATTTTAAAATAATAAATATTAAATATAATTATTGTTTTAAAATAATATTTTATTTTAAAATATAAAAATTTGGGATTAAATCAAACTGGGTCGGGTTGGGGTCAAATCGGATAAAAAAACAGAATCGACACAAAATGCCACTTCAAAGACCCAATTGACGAAAAATGTACTTTAAGGACAAATATGAAAGTGGGTGATAACTTGAAGGGTCAAAAGTGTCATTCAGCCTTAAAATTATTCTAATTATTGATTGCGATCGATACCTTTTTTTCTCCATCCTGCGGATGGGAAACCTAGGAGTAGTGGTTCTCCTGCAGTTGGATCACCCTAGTTCTCTTAATTTTCTTTGTTGATTTACCACTTCCAATTAATTATCTATCCAACAAATTTACAAGTTCATTAAATCGAGTCCATGATATAAGTAAAATTGGCAACCACAACAACAGGTAAATACCGTCTTATATAAATACGTTTATATTTGCTCATCAATTCTCTCTTCCACAGGACAGATCAATCTCAAAGTTGCAGTATAAAAACATATACATGGATCTGAAGTTGCCTATAGATTTTCAAAGTACTTTACTTTTTAAAATAAAAAAATTCAACTGGGCTAATTTTTATAATAAACCTAATTTATAGCAAATCAAGTACTTGAATTATTGATGAAAGCCCAAGTGAAGATAAATATACATATGTTAGGTCATGCATGCCATATGCATTTGAAGAGATGCATTACCACCCAATATGAAGCTTGAAGATTTCTCTTCTAAGTTTAAACAAAAATTAAGAAAATGCTTAGTACAATTACATCTAAAGTTTATGAGGTTGATGCTTTAAGGAGAAGTCAGTATCTAACAGCAGATGCTCAATTATCGTAAAATTTCCAGTAAAATGATCACGAGTGATCACTGCATAATGTATTTCTTTTTAAATAATGTATATAATAAGGTTCCAGAGAAACCGACATACACCTAGGTTTCAAACTGTACTCATGCCAACCCCCATCCCAAAAAGAAAAATAAAACTTAGGAAAGAAAGAATTACATAATTTTCATTGTCTGGGTATATTAAACGAAATTATTTAAGAACTTGGAAATTAAGAAAGGTATAAGATAAAGAACCTGCTGATGTAATTGCAAATGAAAAAGAATCTTGTAACTTTGGAGTAAGTTTCCATAGTACGTCGCAAGGCATTCTGAAAGTAAGAAGTGATATTTCATTATTTTTACAGCAATCATAAATCAGTGACCAAAAATAAATAATTGACTTACCTGGGCATCTTCAGTCATTGAATCTGCCTCATCAAGGATGATGATCTTGTAAGGTGGGCAAGGATAAACCCTGAATCACAGAAGAAAAGGAATCAAAATGACCAGGACAAGGTTTATCAATTGAAATGAGGCCACTAGCTAAATATGTGACTTCTAAGATAGACATACCCTTGACGACCAGAACCTACAGCAACAGCAGCGAAATTTTTAATTTTTGTGCGAACTACATTGATCCCACGGTCATCACTGGCATTGAGCTCCAGCACCCTGGACTTGTAGAGTTCAGGTCTGTCAAAGAAATTGGTTCCTTCAGACAAAGCAAGGCCTCAATTCATGCCAAACATCTTTTAAAGGAAATGAAAATATCTATTATACTGGGAAAGTCAACAAATTTAAGGTGAGCAAGCCACCATAAGTTTGACAATATCCTTGAGTGCCAAAAGAAATTCAATACCTTCCTCCAAACTAAGAACAATACAAGAACACCACTAAGGTGTACCCCTGTGTAGGTAACCAAAAAACTAGGACTTGATTGTCTCAATTGGGTACAAGACACATTGCTAAATATGGGTTAAAAGAGGGAAAACATAAGCCCCCAAGGAAAAACAAGTACAATCACCAAAAAAGTGTAAAATGTAGAGTAACATTAAAGTCAGCTGTCAGTGTAACAAAGTTGTAAGATAGATTTCCAAATGTGACGTTATCAGTTTACCAAATAAAACTGGAGTAGATTCTTAGCCACCATGCTAAAATATAGGTTCTCCTTGTTGACTAGTCCATTGTTCTGAAGCAAATATCACTGCAGTTCTAGGATCTTATTTTTCTTTTGTATATAAACTGTCCAACGATTAATGATTTTTTGCCTATTAGGAAAAAGAAATTAAAATATGCAGCAATTATATTTAAATGTTTTCTTCATTAATTTTTTCAGTTGTAGGTCTCCAAAGGATTCAAATAGGAACAGCTATTTAATTATTGTGACTATCGTCTTGGAATTCACATACAAATAAATTACAGAGGTTTGTGACCCCAACTAGTATATATATGAAAATTACTAATTTACTTACCTTCGAGCCAGTATAATCTCCAGTTGAGTGTCACAACTTATCATCGACTTGATGTTTGTGCTATTGGAGCCATATTTACAGAACACAAACATTTTAAGTATGTAATTGCTTCTTTTTCCAATTTCTTTCTCCCCTTACCATCACCTTGACACCTTAGCTAATAATCAAAAGTTGGTAGTAGTATAGTACTCCCACTGATCTTGATTTGCAAAATTTAGTGAATCTCAATGTGGTATCACCTGCCTCGTGCTTTTCAAACTAAAAAACTTCATTGCTAGAATCCTCCCCCCCCCCCTTCAAGTGAATTTGTCCTTTCTAACCAAACCAACATTATTTAAACTCTCAAAGGCATTTATCTCGTAAACAACCAAAAACTTAAAACTGTAAAATTCAAACTTTATGGTAAATCTTTCCCGCCACAATGCATTTACTTTGCCAATAAAGCAAATTCATGCACGAATGTCAGATAGATCATCTAACTATCTCACCCTACATTATGATATTCATTTAGGATTTTTTGCACCAATACTTCCATTCAGGAAGAGAATTTATGATTTATCAACTCCATGGATATATCTCTGTCTTTCCTCCAAGAATATGCTTGATCCAATAGATTACTAAGGAATAGTACAATCTTTCATCAGCCTTCATTGTCTTAACTGGAAAGAGTGCAACTCATTAACAATTTAACCACAACCACAAAAGAAACATACTTAGGTATATCCCTAGTCGTTTTACTAAGACTAGGTTATTACTCTTGTACACCCAATAAAATTCCCCATATGACACTCTCTCATCAAGCCTTCTACAACCAAAAAAACAAAGATTTGATACATAATTTGTTTCTGGTAGAGTGTAGAGTGCTTACCCTCTATAAAATGCATGCCATAATCAAGATCAACCAAAGATATTGGTGACAAGTAAGAATTTATATTAAATCAACCTGAGCATTTATACATATATAACCACACTCAAATAAATGTAAAAGCCAAAGTACCCATAAAGCTGATGTGCAATCGCAAGAGCAGTGGTGGTTTTCCCCGTGCCCGGTGGTCCATAAAATAGCATGTGTGGACACTACATAAGACATCAAATCCAGAATCAGAACAATCCCAAATAAGACTACATACAGGTATGCATACTGCCAGAGCTGATTTACTGCTTACGCTACCGAAAACAAAACATCAAATTATCACATTAATCCCAATCATAAGTACAAGAAAATTTGAAGCATCAAAAACAGCTCATGCAAGAGCCATATAATAAACCCTAAAAATAATAATCTGCTAATAATCAGAAGTAAAATAATTACATTAGTGGTCTCAAGTGTGTTTGTGAGGACTCGAACGACCTCGTCTTGGTGAGCTACGTCCTTCACTTGCTTTGGTCGACTGATAATCAATCAATTAATTGCACAAATTACATTTATTTACATAAATAAACTGAGACATAATGAATATATATTATATATACACACATATATAGAAATCAAAATGAAATAGTATATAAAGAAATTACTATTTTTCGACCCATGGCTGAGAACTCTGTAACAATGGCGCCATCTCTTTATCTCCTCTCGCCTCTCCTCTTTTCGGCGGCTGAGACACAACCAAAAAGTACCTAATCTTTAGAAGATATTCACAATAACTAAAAATCACAAACCCACATAGCAAAAATAGCTTAAATCAATGTAGACACTGTATCTACTATATAAATGCAGTTTAAGAAAGAAACAGAGTAAGTAACTCTACCTGGCAGCAATTGTAGGAGTAGCAGGAGATGGCCACGGAGGAAGCGAGAAGTGGACGGACACAGAGGGAGGAAGAGAAGCGCCAGTGCGACAATAAATCGGCCGACCTAAAAGGAAGAAATCTAAATAGGGAGAAGGGAGGGAGAAATCGACGGAGTGTTATTTATGAGTTTTTAAATAGAAAATGATACAGAATTTAAAATTAAGAACACGTAATTTAAAATTTATTATATTAAAAATTGAGTATAATATAGGAATTATAAAAATATTATTTATTTTAATTTTATTTTTCGTCCAAATGAGGCTAATTTTAGACTTAAAATTTTGACAGAAAAAATAGTCAAGTTTTCTATCTATTTATTTTTTTTTTGTTTATTAAAAAATTTAAAAATATAAGAATTGAAAAAAAAATTTAAATAAAACCAGAGAGGGAAATTGGAGACCTAAAATGAAATAGGTAAATTAGTAAGTCCATTGCTATAGCCTGCGGCAAACAAGTTTTGAAAGTAAAAACATTTGTAACAACATGTTAATAACTATAATTTTGTAGATTAATATATATATATATATTAAATTATGTACGTCTCTCTTGTTAATCAATTGGAATGTGATAATGGTAAGTGTATGATATTACCTGAACTCTGATTTGTTTACAAACTAAGCCCATGAATTATGAAAACTGAAAATTATATGATTATATATTAATCTTCCTATCCTTTATAGGTGAAAAGTAGTTTAATTGTCTATATTGGGCTGAGTTCTACAATAACAAATAATCACAGATGCAATACGTCACATTTAAACTTCAATCAGCGACATTGCTTCAGTATTGCGGTTGAGGTCCATTGAAAACTTCACAAAAATGGTGAAGGAAAAACAAAGCGTTCATATATTTTAAATATTTTTCTTTCAAAAATAGATGAGAAGTTGTTGCCCTCACGCAGGCTCGAACTGCGGACCTTCAGTTTACAAGACTGACGCTCTACCACTGAGCTATAAGGGCCAAGTACGATAAATAACATTCATTATATTAAAGAAACTGTGAAATTTATATAAGTACCATTCATAGATGCCTTTGTTAACAAAGACTTGCCAAATCAAAGGGAAAAAAAATTTGAATGGTCACGTGACAACTTCTGATGGATTGATTATGTGTTCAAATTTAAAATTTGGGTTCGAAACTGAATTTGATGGAGACCGTAAATTTAAATAATCCAATTCGATCAACAGTATGTAATAGAGTATAAAAATATAATGTATTGATGAAGGCTTAATTATGTGTTATCTTTGAAAAAGAAACAGATACTCCAGATGAAATATACAAATACATGTACTGATGTACACTTCTTCATGTTTGATTTCATTCGCCTAAAACCACGTTCAATCTGATTATAGTTTGAAGAATCCAATATATTTTTGATTTGGATTTAAAATTAAAATTTAAACCAATTAATATCACTAATCTAATATTTAATAATTATTAATTACTCGCTCTTTTCTTAAAAAAAAAAAAATATCTCATTTGTAAAATTAAAATAACCAAAATAGTGTGACACTGAATTGAGCTAAGGGAAAACCCTTTCTTTAAGTTGATTCACATCATCGTACAGAGATCATTGCTAGTGTAGTGAGTCATTGGTATATATTACTTCCACTAAAATACAACATCCCAACCTCCACGTTGTTACTCTCAACGTAGTTTACATAACTCGGAGAGCCCGAAACTTCATCAACACCACACCATTCTTTGCCAAATATATATATATATATATATATATATATATATATATATATATATATATACACACGGAGAGGCTCTAAAGCGAACCTTAAAGAGCGAACCAAAGACGAACCGTCGTCTTTGGTGTCTATGGCGACGGTTCGACCCGTGGCCAAAGACTACATGGCTATGGCGACGGATCGAACCGTCACCATAGACACCAAAGACGACGGTTTGTCTTTGGTTCGCTCATTAAGGTTCGCTTTAGAGACGGACCGTATATATATATATTATTCTTTCTACAAATATATGTATATGAGCTAATACAATTAATATTCTCTCTCTCCTTGTCTCCACCATATTTTCATCCCATGTAAATGCACGAGGCACTTACTGATTTATAAGCCTACAGTAATGCATACAAGCATACAAGCAAACAAGCAGTGTAAAGCACAAAGCTATATATATAGATATAGTTATAGGCAATCTAATAAAAGCACGGTAGCTAATAGACGAGGATATTGGCCAGTGTCAGAACCCCAAGGTGCTGGTGCTGGTGCTGGTGCTGGTGCTGGCTACTAGTAGTAGTTATTGATGAAACTTTTAATCGGTTCAACAACGATACATCTTCTCCATAGCACGGCCGCATTCAGCGCAAGACACGATCTCCGGGATACTACCGGTGGATCCAGGAAGTATCAAACGGTTGCAATGATGCGGAGTATGAAGCTCGTGAAGGTGCTCATTCAGTGCTGGTATAAATTAAGCCTTTCTCCTCTATGTTGGGCCTCCACTGCTCAAACTGATCATTCATACGCAAGTACTCAACAATATCACGTCCCCTTTCCCTTTAGCCATCTCTGCTGAACCACCCCTACCGATCACCGCCCATCCTTGATCGCTTCCGTCCAAGCTCAGCATTATCATTATCTCCTGCATAATGTGATCATTTTCTACTGACTTTCCGTGCTGAACCTTGGAGTGCCACATGCTCTCTAGCCTCACCCGAAGGAACCAAATCAAAGTTGGGACCGGGAACACGTGGCCAAGGTTCTCAACCACGATGCTGGTGTTGTTCTTTCGGACTTTGTCTCTCGGGTTGCTTTTACCTACGTATAGCATTTCTAACTGGATATGTTGGCTTCTCGCGGCTCGCGCAACTTCTTTGGCCGTGGTTGTGAACTTGCGGATCCATTTTAGATCCTCTCTTCTGAACAAGCAAATGTATTTTCCGTCCGTAATCTAAATACAAAAAGGACAAAAAATATACAGATAAAATATATGAAAATTAATTAATTCTAAATCAAATTAAGGCCAACACTTTTCTATGCATGAACTGTTGTCCACTAATTATACACTAACTAACCGAGAGAATATGACCCACATACTCTTTTTTTTCTTTAGTAGTGGCACAACTGTTAATGCATGTAGAATTATTCAACTAAGGGGACTATGACCCTAATTACCCAATTAAAAATCATCGGATCAATAGAATCTGCCAATAACTCGATCCTCCATGATTCCTCTTTCCAAAGTGCTTCTTCCTTTGAGCTAGTGAAAGGGAAAGCCAAGCTACCCCAAATCCACATCATGTGGAGCGCGTTGAGGTTCACAACTTTCCCTTGTGGATCCAACACTACAACAATAGGTTTCTTGGTGAAGTGCCAATAATCCTTAATATAGTTGATCACAGGTGGTTCGAGCAGCGAAGGATGAATCATGCACCCATCGATAACCATGACATAATATTGTGCTTTGTGAACGTTCAAATTAAATTGCTTTTCCTTTGCTTCAGTCCATGGAACTGATCTGTCAATAATTGGGAGCCACACAACCCTCATGCTGACTCTCTGGCCTTGATGGGTTTTGTTTTGGTTAATTCTCTGTACATTTGATCAAACAATAAAAGCTCCCCTTGGGAGATGTCAAGGTCTGAGATGAGTAGCAACACAACCTTCCTACTCAGTGTCTCAATGCTAACCTGTGATTTTGAATTTAAAAAATGAATTAGATATAAGCTAAGTTAATTGTCTTACATATCTTCCTCCTCCTCCTCCTGCCTTACATATATAAATGTCGAATGCAAATATTGTACGTACCTGCAACATCGAATTTAAGGATTCAGCAACAGGTGAGGGGCGATCGTAGTTTGTTCACAACGTCGGATGACAATGTGATGATGAGGCAAATCCAGGCAACTCGTGCTCCTGACGGCCTCGAATTTGATGTCAAACCT
Organism: Panax notoginseng; assembly: GCA_016801055.1. Lineage (NCBI taxonomy): Eukaryota > Viridiplantae > Streptophyta > Magnoliopsida > Apiales > Araliaceae > Panax > Panax notoginseng. Next base: position 170,094,089 of record CM029023.1, on the reverse strand, counting down.
ATTCTCCACATCATCGAAGGCTTCATGCACCGCGCCACCGCTCCACCCTCTCTTCAACCACTCTTCATGCATCATTCGAATCTATATATATATATATATATATATATATATATATATATATTTATGATAAAAACAGAACATAATTTTATATAAATATAACACAGAAAATATTAATAAATAAATCCGAGTCCTTTGAATTTACAAAGTCTCCTTAAAGCAAATTTATTCCCCCACAGATGCTAAGGGTTAATTGAATAACTGCCTCCCAAGATAAAACGGATTTCAATTCTTAATTAGTAGCATTACAAAATTAAGAATTCATCGAACCAATTTCTATGTTATGTACTGAACTTAAATAATGATGATTGATGCATGCAAACAGAAATTATTTCTATAGTAATGATGCATGACTTACAGTAACGACACTGGAAGGAAATGAAGAAGGAACACTGCACACTTTGCCAACGGAACGGGAAAATAGAACGAACGGAACGGGATTTTACAAAACGAACGGAACGGGAATTTTCTGACAGAACGGGGAACGGGAATTTTCTGCAGAACGGAACGGGACTGAAATTTTCAGAACGGGAGAGAAAATGTGTTTTTTTTATCAAATGTTTTCCCACACCGTTTATTTATAGAAAAATTCCTATGTAACCGTCGTCAAAACGACGTAATTTTGTGATGATAAAAATTATATATCACGAACCCGACCCCGACCCGGCCCGTCAATTTTCTCATTCAATTCTTAATGGATTTGAACACATAAATATATATTTTATCAAACGCATTTCCAACAATCCCCCACATGAATGTAAAATTGGCTTTATAATATATAAAATATGTTATGAATATGCAGACACTAGTTCGAGTACATGAGAAAAGATATTTCATCAGGTTAAGTAGCCTAGTGGCTTTGAACTTGCCCTAGTAAAATCTATCGGATTTACTTGGCTAATCAGTAGACTTGATGTCTTTGAACTGTCAGCTTTTCGTGTAAATCAAGACAATAAAATTCACAAAATATCTCTTCAGACATAGTTGGTTCTCACGTTTGTGTTCATTTTGGCCTTGAAACACCTCTTGGTTCCTTGAGTATATTAGAGAATTCAGCCTTCAAAATTCTCACAGAAGTGGTCCCCTTCTTACTCACGTAGGTGACTTCTATCAAGAGTATCCTGCAATACCCCACTTGAACATATTTCAAGATATAAAAATCATTAAAAGCGTATCTTATCCTGACTCTCGCGGCAGATGTGCACTGTCTCATTTTGGAATGGTTAGGAGTAATTATCTCCTCAGTGTTTTACTGAGTACTACATAGTTCGGTTTGCCCATTGAACCTAGATCTTAATTGGGATCTCCAGTCAGCTAGGTTGGGTTGCCACTATGACGACTCTTATTTAAACAGTAGGCTTTAAACCCATTCCCCTCGATGATTTTTTCACTTGCTCTCTTGTTAAACCTTTCGTAAGCGGATCCGCAATATTATCTTTTGACTTTACATAGTCAATTGAGATAATTCCATTTGAGAGCAATTGTCTAACGGTATTATGTCTTCGTCGTATATGACGTGACTTACCGTTATATAAATGACTCTGTGCTCTTCCAATCGCTGATTGGCTATCACAGTGTATACATATAGCTGGCACAGGGCTTGACCAATTTGGGATATCCTCTAAGAAATTACGAAGCCACTCAGCTTCTTCTCCAGCTTTGTCTAACGCAATGAATTCTGATTCCATTGTAGACCTAGCAATACACGTTTGTTTTGAGGATTTCCAAGATACTGCTGCACCTCCAAGGGTAAAGACATATCCACTTGTGGATTTCGAGTCTTTATTATCAGATATCCAATTAGCATCACTATATCCTTCTAATACTGCTGGATATCTTGTATAGTGCAGTCCATATTTTTGAGTATGTTTTAGATATCCTAAAACTCTCAAAATTGCTTTCCAGTGATCTTTACTTGGATTACTCGTATACCTACTTAGCTTACTTACTGAATAAGCTATATCTGGTCTAGTACAGTTCATAACATACATTAAACTGCCTATTATACGAAAATATTCTAGTTGAGATATGCTATCACCTTCATTTTTAGCTAGATGAAGATTTATATCAACTGGGGTCTTATTCAGAATTATATTATACTTGTTAAAATTTTCAAGTATTTTTTCAATGTAATGAAATTGAGATAACATAATTCCATCAAAGGTTCTAGAAATCTTGATTCCTAAAATTATATCAGCAATCCCCAAGTCTTTCATGTCAAATCTATTTGACAACATACGTTTTGTTGAGTTGATAACTTCATTGTTGCTACCCATGATTAACATATCATCCACATAAAGACAAACAATGACATATTCCTTTTGAGTGCTTTTGACATAAACACATTTGTCACACTCGTTAATTTTAAATCCATTTGATAACATAACATTATCAAATTTCTCATGCCATTGTTTTGGTGCTTGTTTTAATCCATATAAGGATTTAACAAGTTTGCATAATTTCTTCTCTTGTCCAGGAGCTATGAAACCTTCAGGTTGTTCCATATATATTTCTTCATCTAATTCACCATTTAAGAATGCAGTCTTTACATCCATTTGATGTATTTCAAGTCTATTTAAGGATGTTATTGCTATTAGCATTCGAATAGATGTAATTCTTGTAACAGGTGAATACGTATCGAAATAATCCAATCCTTCCTTTTGTCTATAGCCTTTAACAACAAGCCTTGCTTTGTATTTATCAATTAAGCCATCAGCTTTTATCTTCTTTTTGAAAATCCATTTATACCCTAAGGGTTTTGAACCAGGTGGAAGGTCCACCAATTCACATGTATGATTTTGCATAATGGACTCAATTTCGCTATTTATTGCTTCTTTCCAATGAGAAGCATCTGGAGAGGATATTGCTTCCTTGTACGTTCGAGGATCGTTTTTTAACAAAAATGTTAAAAAATCCGGACCAAAAGACGTTGAAGTCCTTGCCCTTTTGCTACGTCTAGGCTCATCCACTACAGACTCTTTGTCTATATTTTCAGGATATCACTAGTAGCATCCAAAGGTCTTTTGTTTGGATTTGAATCATTATTTCCATTATATAGAAAAACATTCTCAAAAAATGATGCATCTCTTGATTCAATAAATGTATTAACATGAATATCGTTAATTTTAGATTTATGAACAAGAAAGCGATAAGCACTGCTGTTATTTGCATAACCAATGAAAACACAGTCAATTATTTTTGGTCCTATCTTAACCCTTTTAGGTTTAGGAACCATCACTTTTGCTAGACACCCCCACACTCTTAAGTATTTATAGCAAGGTCTATGACCTTTCCATAATTCATAAGGTGTTTTATGAGTTTTCTTATGAGGCACTTTATTAAGAATATAATTGGCAGAAAGCAAGGCTTCCCCCCACAAATTCTGGGGTGCTCCAGAACTGTTTAACATAGCATTCAACATTTCTTTCAATGTTCGGTTCTTGCGTTCAGCAATACCGTTAGATTGAGGTGAATAAGGAACAGTAGTTTGGTGAATAATACCATGAGTAGAGCATATCTCTTCAAATGGTGATTCATATTCACCACCTCTATCGCTTCTTATTGCTTTAATCTTTTTGCTAAGTTGATTTTCAACTTCATTTTTATAAAGTTGAAATTTTTCTATAGCCTCGTCTTTGCTTCTTAGCAAATATACATAACAATATCTTGTGCAATCATCAATAAAGGTTATGAAATATTTTTTTCCACCTCTAGTTTGCACAAACTTTAAGTCACATATATCAGTGTGAATTAAAACTAGAGGTTCAGATTTTCTTTCAACAGAATGAAAGGGTAATCTTGTCATTTTTGATTCCACACAAATTTCACATTTATGTTTCAAGTTAATATCAAATCTAGGCAAGAACTCTAAATTAATTAATCTACGCAATATATCATAATTAACATGTCCTAATCTAGCATGTCATATGTTTGAAGATTCCAACAAGTAAGCAGAAGAATTTTCTTTATTATTATTAATAGACTTTGGTACAACAGTCATAACATTCATTTTAAAGAGCTCATCATTCATGTAGCCCTTTCCTACAAACATATCATTCTTAGTAAGTACAAACTTATCAGATACAAACACCAACTTGAAGCCATTCTTGCTAAGTAGTGACCCAGAAACTAGATTCTTGCGAATATCTGGCACATGAAGCACTTCATTCAAAGTCAGTTCTTTGTCAGATGTCATTTTCAGTATAATCTTTCCACGTCCTTCAACCTTTGAACTTGAGGAGTTTCCCATGAAGAGTTGATCATTATTATCTACTGGTTTGTAAGTAGAGAACATCCATTTGTTGGAACAAATGTGGCGAGTAGCCCCAGTGTCCACATACCACTCTTTAGGGTTTCCTACCAAGTTACATTCAGATATAACTGCACAAAGATTCATGTCTGAAACATCTTCAGAAAGCTTTTCCAGTTCTGTCACATTTGCTTGAGGCTTTTGTTCTTTCTTCAACTTCTTTGGCTTTCGACATTCATTAGATTTATGTCCTGGAATGCCACAGTTGAAGCATTTGTCCTTGAATTTCTTCTTGGCCTTGAAGGCTTCTTTGCCTTCACGCTTCCTTTTGTTGTTGTTTGGCCTTTGTTCTACAACATTTGCCTTGGCTTCAATGAAATTCTTCCCACTTTTCTTCTCAGATCCTCGATTGTCCTCTTCAATCCTAAGTCGAACAATCAGTTCTTCAAGATTCATCTCTTTGCGTTTATGCTTCAGATAATTCTTGAAGTCTTTCCATGATGGTGGAAGCTTCTCAATCATTGCTGCAACTTGGAATGATTCACTTAATGACATTCCTTCAGAATGAATGTCATATAGAATTACTTGTAATTCTTGAACCTGAGTGATGACTGCTTTAGAATCTACCATTTTAAAATCAAGAAATCTACCGACTATGAATTTCTTCATGCCAGCATCTTTAGTTTTATATTTTTTGTCTAAAGATTTCCATAGTTCTTTTGCAGTTTTAATTGTACAATATACATTATATAATGTATTATCTAAACCATTCATCACATAGTTCCTGCAAAGAAAATCTGCATGTTTCCATGCATCAACAGCAGCCACTTTCTTCTTGTCAGTTTCCCCTTCAACAAGAGTAGGACAGTCCTCTTGTAGAAACCGAGCCAAATTCAATGTTGTGAGATAGAATAGTATTTTTTGTTGTCAACGCTTGAAATCAGTTCCATTGAACCTTTCAGGCTTTTCTCCATGTGTAAGACCCCGAATTTTATGAAATAAAAGTATTCAATTTTTCTTATAATTACTATTCAGTAAATGGTTAAATTGATAAAAGTTTAAAGTTATGGGTGAAATGTGAATATTTTTTTCAAAATAAGCAAGTGGTTATAAAATAATCATTGTTGTCGGGGAATATTCGTTTGGTCGTAGAATATTCTCTCTGTCGGGGAATATTCGTACGACGGCGTAGCTATTTGTGGGCCCCATAACGAATAACTGTCGGATGACGATAACGACAAAAATTTAAGTTTTTACAAATAACGGCGTAGTTGTTACCGTTAACACTGTTGGAATACCCGGTGGTTAAAATACAGTAATACGCGTTATTGCACAGTAGCACACGGTATTGCATAGTATTTTTGAAATTATTGATTCTTACGTAAGAAGGCACTACTCAATAATTGTTACAGTAATTACTGTTCAATATTTTATTTTATTGATTCAATAATTGCTACGTTGAAATTTTGTATTATTGTTGTTCAATAATTGTTACTGCACAGTATTTCCTATTATCAGATCAATAATTCATATTATTTGAATAGTATTATTAGATAGCATTATTGGTAATGTCTAGAAAGTTCTGTCTAATGAGAGGTTTGGTCATCTAATTGCGCGCCAATAAGGAGAAATCCTTATTGGAAAGCCCCCTCTTTCCTGGGAACGGCCTGGTTGTCATAAATGTGATTCTGTAATATTATTTATGAATAATTAATTATTGATTCATATGATAAGGAAATATTTATTTTATGTGGATATAAATGAGGGATATATTTTTGTGGTTAAAAAAATGAAGGAGTTAATGTTGAGATTTTTATCCGTATTTTTGTCGGAATGGAGGTATTAAAAATCAGGGTTTTTTGAGAAATATTGCGGGTGTTATAATTTTTAATCCGACCGTTGGATCGTGGTAATATTTGGATATGTTATACATATATAAGTTGAGTATATGTCCACAAATTTTGAACCGTTAAAAATGAACGTATGATTTATTATGAATTTTACAAGATGACTGGTTCAGAAATTGTTGAATTTTCGGAGTTTATCATTTTGATGGAAAATTCTAGAATTGGTGGGCCCCACTTGTGGTTGGTGAAGAAATGTGCTGAATTATATTTCAAATGTGGTAGGTGGGAATAGTAGCAGGTAAAGCCATCAGGTTGCAGGTCAAACCTACCAAAATTTTCCTATAAATAGAGGGCTAAGTTAGAATTGAAAATCACACCAGAAACATAAGCTTTCTCTCTTTCTCTCTCTAGATTATTGAGCATATTTTGTGAGTTTTTAGATACTTGGTGAGTTGCTATTCATCAGTGCAAGTTTCCTTCAGCATCATATCCGATATCCAGCCAGAAGTACTGCTCTTTTGAGGTAAGGGATAGTAAGGGATAGTAAGGGATTGTAAGGGATTGTAAGGGATTGTAAGGGATAGTAAGGGTTGTTATGATCTTTAATTTCGTAATTTTTCTGACCTTCAAAAATTCTGGAAAAATTCAAAATGATATTTTGATGAGTTTTCTTTATTGTGTCCAAAAATGGTGATTTTTGGATGTATAGATTGAGAGTTATGAATTTTATGAGAAAAAACTATTTTAAAAGTAACCGCTTATAATTCCTTGTGGTTAACTCCAAAATTGATGAAATTTTTATTGGGAGTACATGTGTATGATAGAAGTATACTCTGTAAATTTCAGAATTTTTGGACAAAAGTATAATTTTTGATAAATATCTAAATATTCGGCTGTTTTGGCCATATGAAAAATAGTAAATGACTTTTAAAAATTCTGAGAAAAATATATGTTCACTATGGGACTATATTATGCTAAATCCCAGAAAAGAAATATTTTTGGAACGAATTTGGTATTTTTCATGAAAATAGTCTAGTTATGAGAAAATGAATTAAATATGTTATGTGAAGTAAGAAAATTGGAAAATAGGATTTTATGGCTTGAGAATCCTATATATGAGGTATATGCAGATTTTTGATGAGGGTTTTGGTTATTGATGATGAAATCATAAGAGTTGGCATTTTATGATGATTAAATGCATTAATTAGTAAAGTGTAAACAATTTAAATAAATTGTTTATAAGCTTAAGAATATTATTCTTTCAATATCATTATACCGAAATATTGGTATGTATATTATTGTGAAATTTCTACCTTTTTCATGTCAGGGTTACTATTCACGAGTTACTATTCATGAGTTACTATTCACGAGTTACTATTCACGAGTTACTATTCATGAGTTACTATTCACGAGTTACTATTCACGATAAAAATTGGTTTCTTTTTTCTAACCAAATTATTGTTGAGTTATGAATATTACTCTTGAGATTAAAACTATGTATTGATTATATTGATTTTATTATCATATATAACATTTTTATAACCCTGATGTTGAAATTCTCTTTCACTAGAGTGTAAAGATGGGTAGATTATTGGTATGATCATGACTAGGGTTCTCTTTGGCCTGTAGTGCAAAGTTGAATTGTGACTGGTATGATCATGACCATTGAATTTACAATTGAATATCTTTAGCTTAAGTGTAAAGATGAACTGTTGTTGAATATCTTTGGCCTGTAGTGCAAAGATGAACTGTTGTTGAATATCTTTGGCCCGTAGTGTAAAGATGGTTTGTTGATGAATATCTTTGGCCTGTAGTGCAAAGATGAATTGTAGAGGAATATCTTTGGCCTGTAGTGCAAAGATGAATTGTAGATGAATATCTTTGGCCTGTAGTGCAAAGATGGTTTGTTGATGAATATCTTTGGCCCGTAGTGCAAAGATAAACTGTTGTTGAATATCTTTGGTCGTAGTGCAAAGATGGATTTATTAGTATGATTATGAACAGGAACTGTGATTTGGTATAACCACGATCTTTGATGTTTCAGGTAAAGACATGTGATGAAAATATTCTTCGTCCTGGGTGTGAAGAAAAATTTAGAATCACAATTATGATTATGAGTTATTCATATGATTGTGGAAAGGAACTGTTGATTGATGTTACAGGGATAAAACATTGTTGATGGATTTTTAACATGGAGAAGATAATAGACTTTATAGTCTATTTGACTCTTCTAATGGATTGCTCGTTCCGCTGCAACTATGGTTGAAATTTTTATCATTTACCTTATGTTCTAAATCTCTGATTTATTATTGATGAAAGCTACTGATAATTTAATTATCTTTAGTCATGATATTCTTTACTGAGCTAGTTGTGCTCACCATTTTGCTTCACAATTCCTTTCAGGTAATAAGAGTGTAGCTGGGTCGAGCGGGGGTAACAAGGAAATAGAACGGTGGTCATCATTTAGTAGTTATATTTGGTGAAGAAAATAGGGTGAGGCGAACCCAACGTTGGAAGGGTGTTTTGTCACTATCATACAAGATGTCTAATGACATACAACCTCGTGTCATCATAAGACAGGGTTGTGCTCATCCACTTGCTGAGTATATCTATGGGCACTACCTATATAATCTTGGTGTTTGTTTGAAGTATAATTCTCAATTAGAGACAGTGGAGATAATGATAAGTCAAGAGAAGACTCACCATTGGTTAGAATATGATAGTAATCTTCTCGTTTTTCTTTGGAGTCTATTGGGTCAGCCAAGGATAATTCTGTGGCCATATGATATCTATCATAACCTAGACGCGTGGCCTCCCATGTACGAAGGTTTCCTTGAGCACTTCCCAAAGATTCTAATTTCTAAAACAGTTTTTGACTATACCTTTATGTAAGGTGTTATTGTGAGGTGATGTCCACGGTTGGAACATGAGTCACATTTGGTATATATTTGTATCCAAACTCACAGCATATGTGTTGTTGTATTTTGCACGACAATTGTTGTAATAAAGTTGTAGTTGTTTTCTGTACCATGTATTTGACGACTCAGAATGGGTTGGATGGAATGGACCTATTTTGGGGTCGTTACACCATGAGACATACTCACGGCCGGAATAGTGCTTGTAGAAGCCATTTCTGTTATACAAATAAAGACTATTGTCAATAGACAGAAACAAATTTCTGTTTCTACAAGATGTAACAAATTTTAATGTTACATCATTTGTTTATACCAATAATAATTGCATGTACCATGCAATATTTACTGCACTCATTTATATTATATATTATCATATTACCGATATATATATATATATATATATATATATATATATATATACTAACAGTAGGAATATAAATATATAATATATTATATTAACCAAAGAAGTAATACGAACATACTGCAGGATTTGCCTTGAGAATCATATGCATCATATTCAATGAATATTACATAAAATATATAGCATGCTACAATATTTACATAAAATATAACATGCTACTATATTTATTAATATACGGTAATAACATGCTACTATAAAATATATATAACATACTACTTCATTTATGCAATATATACATGCTTTAATAAGGAATGATTACAGGAATTGTGTACGTACTTGATTTAAGTAATTCAAATACCCACTTCAAATATATATATATTAACAGGAATTGTTAACTGTTATTTCCGTAATATATATATATTAACATGCAATATATATAAACAGAATATATATATAACAGAATATTATGTATGTTAACATCTAATATATATAATATTTCTGTAAAATATATACTAACAAAATATTCTATATTTACATGTAATAATATGCAATATTATTACAAATTTCAGTTTACAAATTTCAGTTATTTTAAAAAAAATTGTATTCTAAAGTTGGACAAGTTTTGTTAAAATTCCAACACAAATATTATTATACAATAATAATTTAGGATTATTACACAATATATATTATATAAACGTACAAATAATATATTATATACCAATTAACGTACATAATATATTACAGATAATATATAACTAGTATATATATAATTGAAAGCAAGCCTATTTGCCATACCTTTTTATACTACTGTATATCTTTTTTACATGCAACCTTCATTAGACCAAAAGTATAAATGCATGAATGCATGTAATCTTTAACTTATACTTGCAGTATGCATGTAATCATACTTATATATATATTAAACAATAATAGCAGTTTGGAACAACATAATATAAATCAGTTTACATGCAATCATTTCACATAATATATAAATACTAACATGCAATTATTTTTCAGAAATTAATGAAAAATCGGAACAATTAATTTGCAGAAATTAATCCAATTTGCATGTTACTAAATAAAACAGGAATAAATATGCATGTTAATTAACATAATCATAACAGTAAATTAATTTCTTAATGAGAACAGGAACAATTACTTTCCATTAGCATGCAATCGATTTCTAGACTTCGGTACAATGCATAATCAGAATATTTGTAAACCGAATAAAAAACTTTTGAAAAACAAGTCAGCACATTGATTCAATTTTTAATATTCGATTCATAACATCAACCTTTTTTCACAGTCATGTACATCAATTAATGATAAACACGTCAATTAATGGTAAAATTAACAACATGTATATAATCACATAAAACAATTTTCTGTTAACATAAACAATACTATAATTACAGAAAATTAAATTTGCTTTAAGATTGTTATCTGTAATATATAGTATTATTTAATATATATATATTTATGATAAAAACAGAACATAATTTTATATAAATATAACACAGAAAATATTAATAAATAAATCCGAGTCCTTTGAATTTACAAAGTCTCCTTAAAGCAAATTTATTCCCCCACAGATGCTAAGGGTTAATTGAATAATTGCCTCCTAAGATAAAACAGATTTCAATTCTTAATTAGTAGCATTACAAAATTAAAAATTCATCGAACCAATTTCTATGTTATGTACTGAACTTAAATAATGATGATTGATGCATGCAAACAGAAATTATTTCTATAGTAATGATGCATGACTTACAGTAACGACACTGGAAGGAAATGAAGAAGGAACACTGCACACTTTGCCAACGGAACGGGAAAATAGAACGAACGGAACGGGATTTTACAGAACGAACGGAACGGGAATTTTCTGCAGAACGGAACGGGACTGAAATTTTCAGAACGGGAGACAAAATTTGTGTTTTTATCAAATGCTTTCCCACACCGTTTATTTATAAGAAAATTCCTATGTAACCGTCGTCAAAACGACGTAGTTTTGTGATGATAAAAATTATATATCACGAACCCGACCCCGACCCGGCCCGTCAATTTTCTCATTCAATTCTTAATGGATTTGAACACATAAATATATATTTTATCAAACTCATTTCCAACAATATATATATATATATATATATATATATATATATATATATATATATATATATATATATATATATATAACTCTCATAATTCATTTCCTGTAGAGTATACTTATACTCATTTATTTTAAGATCACTTAATTTGTACTGACCGTTCTTCGCTAGCAATTGTGTTGGTACTAATTTGGTTTCGCTATACAAAATCTAGATTCGCTTATGTGGATGAAAAGGCCAAACTGAATCAGGTACCTTACTTCCAATTCTGTTTAAAGTAGTCTCGAATTCTTGTCATAAGAGCTTTTAGACTGTAGATAAGAAGTAGTAGCTGGCAATGATTCTTCAGTTCCCTACCTGTCCAACTAAAGCTAACAAAGTTCCAAATATATAACTCAATATGCATGGTAGGATACGCTATGAGTAGTGGGGTAAATTGAACCCACTAATTTTTTTTAAATATATGATGTAATAGATTTTTTTGTGAATGGAATTTAGTAATTTGACACACACACACACATATATATATATATATGTAATAGATTTTTTGTGAGAGTAATTTAGTAATTTGACTTCACTGAATTATATATATATATATATATATATATATATATATATATATAATTTTTTTTTGTAATTTAATAATTTAACCTCATTGAAAATTTTTTAAGGCATTGCCACTGACTACCTATACCTATAGTAGTATTTCATACTCTAATAAATAACTATATCTATATATAACAAGTCTATCAACATATCTTATTCAATAATTTATTAAGTCATTTTGGATCTATAAACTCTTCATATCTCATAAAATATATATAATAATTGTATATATATACGTGCATGCATGTATAATAAAATTTGAGAACTAATAGATATGGAAAGACAACTCTTAGATTCAAATTATTCATTATATGAAAAAGTAATTAATAACAACTCTAAATTAGCATTATGAAATTTATTAGTCAATACAAAAATACATATTATACATTAAAATAAGGACTCGACATAATTTATTTATTTATATTAATTTTTATATAAGATATAATTTGAAAATTATAAATTTTTATAAAAACTCCTACTAGTTAAAATAAAATAGTAGTAGTAGTAGTAGTATGACTTTCCATATATGCCGTAATCAAAGGGTAAATAAATATACTAATTAAGCGATATATAGCTTCTCCATTGCTCTATCCACCCACCCACGTCCCATTTCTTTGCTTTTTTTACAACTAATCAACTATTAACAAGCTATGTGGGCCTATAAGTTCCAAAGGCAACTATTGGGCCCATATATATCTTGATTTATCAAAGTAGGAAAACCTAAAGACCTACACAAAATGCCCAAATATGTATAGCATCTCCAAAATTCTTTTAAGAACAATTACATTTTCTATTATATTTTAAAAAATAATTACAACAATAGTGAACTCATAAAATATTTACACAACTAATGCTTTTAAATTTTTATTTTCTTTATTGGTACATATTTATGCTTCCGTTAATTTTGGGGTATGATTTATATTTTATCTTCTTTTTTTCCTTTTTTTTTGCCACTATCTACGGACTACAATCAATTTTCAAAATAATATATTTACAAAAGCTCTGTCCGCCTGTCATCTTCATCTTCTTCACTTTATCTCAACCTCTCTCTCTCACACATTTTTCTCTCATAAATTTTCAAAATAAACAATTTGCGTATATATATATATATAGAGAGAGAGAGAGAGAAAGTAACTCTCATATTTCCACATTAATAACTCTCTTATTTTCACTGTTTTCTTTATAAACAGTTTGCGTTTCTTATAATTTTTTTGGTTCTATCGTTCTCTTTTGTTTGAAGGTTTCTCTCACCTACTTCCTCACCATTTCCTTTCTTCTCTCTCTTATTCTCTCTCCTCATCAACCCCACCACACCCCAAGAACTGGAATCAGAGTGCTCCGACTGTTGGATCCACATAAGACAGTTGCCACCGCACTACAACCTAGACCTCCTCGCAAACTGTTCAGTGTTCACAATACCCCTTATTCCATAACTTCTGTCCTTACATTTCCAACCACGGCAACTTGAAGACATGAAGTTGGAGAGAGAAAAAGTGAGATTAATTATGGAAACACAGCAACTTCTGAGTTATGAGATTTATTTGCAAAAAGCAAGCAGACTTGGAAAAGAATTTGATATTTTTCAGTTGGCTAAAAGGCAGGTTTTGTTTGATATTTTTTTCAGTGTACAGTTGGTAGCCAAATATTCATACCAAGGTAATCAATTCAGTGTTATTAGGTTACCAATTTATTTTTGAATGTGATACAGTTGGTAGCTAAATTTTCATGCAGTTAGTTGCCAAACTTTCAGACCAAGGTAATCAGTTCATACTGCAGATGTGGATGTAGATTGGTTACCTTGGTATAAATGTTTAGTTACCTTGGTATAAATGTTTTGTTACCTTGGTATAAAAGTTTGGTTATCAATATTACATCACTCTCTTATAACACTGAATTGGGTTACCAATTCTTCACTTTCCACTTTGTAATATTTAGGGTCATTTTTCTTGTGGTTGATGTCGCAAAACTGACGAGCATGAAAACTTATACGCCTGAAGAATGGTTTATTTTTCTATTTTTCTTTTTCGTGCTTTCTCCAGAAGAGATGAATGAGTGAATGAAATCGACAATATGGTGCAGTTGGTAGCCAAACTTTCATACAAAGGTAACCATTTTAGTTTTTGTGGGTAACCAAATATTCATAAAAAAATTTTGTTCGTGATTTTCTCTTTGTTCGGCTACTCCGAATTCGTTTTGGATCTTTTCTTGCTGGTTTGGTAACTCCGACTTTTTCTTCTTTGATTTGTTTTGGTAACTCCGACTTCTTCTTCTTCTTCTATTTGTTTTGTTTTGGTTGTTCGTGTTTTGTCTGGCTATTTAGCATATGGTGATTGCGAATAATTGCTAATTCTGTTACATTGGTTGCAGAAAGTGAAAAAGTCTTTCATATATTAGTACGCTAATCAAGTATTGGAGAGAAACCTGAAGTTATTTTAGAGAATGGAAGATGCAGATTCAGATATGCTACACATACACCATGAACGAGCTAGATGAAATTTCTTAGTTACAAAGGAGAAAAAAAATATGGAAAAGAGAGATGAATATTTGAATTTGAATTTATTTTTGTTGTTAGATCTAAATATTTGAATTTGAATTATTAATTACAACAGTTATTTGTCCTTGATTTTAGGTTTCCTTATTAATGTGAATTGTACTATTTTTGTAATATGTGTCCTAATTACACTTTTTTTGTAATTATTTGGTTGATACACTTTTCTTGTAATTACTTTCTATTTGTTGTATACTTATGTAAAGAACCCATTCTTTTAACCTGAAAATCCCTTGCTTGGTGGGCATGCAAGTGTAATGGGTTTTAAAAAGAGTTTGTAAAGGGCTGTTTTTTAATATAAAAGGCCGTAACCACAGCGGAAAACACACGTACAAAAAGCCCTAAAATCACTATATATATGTATATATATATATATATATATATATATATATATATATATGACGAATGATCCATATTATATATTTGTTATGAATTAAAAAAATGACATATACTATATCTACCTTTCATTAAAATTATCAAGGGTCAGGATTTAAAAACAATATTCTCCATCCGCTAGTAATTCTAGCGGATGGGATTATAATTTTCATATGCTCCCAGCTCCCCCATCAACGAGACATTGCAGGGGAAAAAATTGGTATAGTTAGACGGTATATTCCCACCATCTATTGTCTATGGTTATTAGCCTATTTTCTTTGTCTCTTCCCTCTCCACCCAAAATATCACTCCTTTCACATGGCCACTACAGACCCAAAGCTTACTTTCAGGTTCCTCTCCTTCACATCACGCAAAATTACTCCTAAATCATCAATTTCTCCTAAAACCCACCTCAAAATCCAATTGCAGAGAAAAAAAATCAAAAACCCATCAAGTCTCTTTTCTCTCTCCACCCAAAATACCAGTCATTTCGCATGCCCATTACAGCCCCAGCTCACTTCCAGTTTCATCTCCGTCCCATCTCCACCACATCACGCAAGATTACCCCCTAAATCATCAATTTCTCCTAAAACCCACCTCCAAATCCAATTGCAGGAAAAAAAAACCAAAAGCCCATCAAGTTGTCGTCTCAACAAGTTGCCCCAATTCGTCAATTCCTTTTCACAGTTCTCCGCCAAAAATTCTAGCAGACTAGATGTTCATTTATGATATGAGAGTATAATCGAGAGTATTGTGTCAATAACCAGTCCGCTAGAATAACCAGTCCGCTAGAATTTCTAGCGGACAGCGAGTTTGGTTTTTAAATCTCAGCCCTTGATAATTGTAATAGAAGGTGGAGATGGTATTTGCTATTTTTTAATCCATAACAAATAGATGCTATTGATCATTTGTCCATATATATATATATATATATATATATATATATATATATATATATAATATACCTCCTCCAGTCCTCCTCTTAAAATACAGGATCAAAATATAAGTTGATTTTAAAAAATAAATATAGGATCAATATAGTAGTTTTATCGCATTCTGTAACAAGTTTACATTACCAAACTTTTATCAGAATACTTTTAAAAGTAGTGTGAACTGGGCAGCATTCTATATACTCAGTTGCATCACATTTATACATACATTACAATCTTTTCTTACATTTAGAACGGACAGACTACTACACTTTCTTCAGCATATGGAACAACACTAGAGTGAGTCATCCAAGAAGATGAGGCTCGAGTGCATTCTGAAAATGATCAAAGAATTCCATAACTAAAACACCTTCAAGCTTTTATAACATCATCTTCTAAGTTCTCCTTCCCAATTACTACCCAGTCTTCATCATTTCTACGCCAAGAATTGATCTTTTCATACTCTCCAACCTAAGCCAAAACAAATTTATCTTTGTGAAATCCAGTGGATCATAGAAATTTACTTTGTCAACGATCGATGGACATATTGTTACCCACCCTTTCTCTTGGATTTTTCCTACCCATGTAGACTACCTCTAGGTGCAACCCTGCAGCTTCGATCTCCTTCATTCTTGAATTGAATTCTCTAATTATCCAATCTAGGTCATCACTTCCATAAATGCATACACTTCTACCTTCTTCAACCTGGATTAAAATCAAGTATTAAAAAAATAATAATTTAAAAATGAGTAACATGCAAGAAATTAACTATCATTTGAGGTATATTCATCAAAATTTGAGTTAAAAGAGTCTTACCCACTTCAACAGCAAGGGATCAACACCATCTAGCATAAGTTGCACGTTTCAATTCTCTTCTTCCCAAAGCTCTTTCTCCCTTGAAGTTGAGAAGGGAAATGCCTCGGCCCCCCGTATGAACACCATATCTATTGCATTTGTATTTGTAATCCTGCCTTGTGAATCCAATACTACCATTAAGGGTTGCTGCTCTTTGTAGTTCCACTCCTGTTTGATAAAGCTCACCACTGCTGAGCTTAATAGCCATGGTTTTTGAATTGAGAGCCATGGCAAGGAGTTTGATAAAAAGCTGAAGCTTCTCTTTTCAGAAAAACTCCATGTATCTGACGATGGAATTGGGAACCATACAATTTCATAGCTTGTTCCTACCTTCTTCTTGTAAGGATGATCATATGTCTGTTGCACTAGCAAATGTATTTGCTCATTGGGGAGAAGTTCTGGCTTTGAAACCAAGATTATAACTACCTTGTTTCTAAGTTCAGAGATATTCACCTATTGCAAACACTAAAAAATGTTTACCAATAGTGACAAAAAGCCCATAAATTAGACTATGAAAATGAGTATGGTGCAATGTTTTGTGTTAGTTATGTCTCCTACAACAATATGATTGTACTATAAAACAAGTAAATTTCCATGACAACCATACTTGTGCTTGTGAAGAGCAATTTTTTAGAGGCATGTCATCCTTCAAACCAAACAGCATGTGAATCACCTCTTGGTTGTCTTCATGGACCTCCTTGAAAAGATTTAACAGCTTGTTGTACAACTTCGCTTCTGCAAGTTACACGATGATAAACAAAGTTAAGTAGTTAAATACAAACAGAATAGCTATACTGAATTTACAAACATAAAGATGAAACTTTTAATTCAAAATTGCCAATGCCACAACATTCTTTGTGAGTTTCTTTTGTAAAAACACTTCTCACTGAATTTTTACAGTATGCACAATTTGATAGTGATCACAGTTTTTTGAAAAAAGAACAGTAGTTATAATTACCTATCTGTTGATGGCAAAAATCCACCTGCTTTCTGAGGTCACTGCATAAGCTTCTCAGCCTATGTACCAAATTTGAGAGCCCCCATGCTGCAATTGTTGTCGAATGGGAATACCTGGAGATCGAGCAAAGAGAGGGAGAGCCAATAGATGAATATATCATATAGGATAAATCTTGCTCAAATGCCAGTTTATTAGTTTTAATAGAAATCACAAGTAACAAAATATAGACAAGTAATGGGAAAGAACATGCACTTCTCATGTTTCATGGTTATAAAGTCTGTGATTTGAGAAGAACATTCCAATGAGCTTCTAAAGATCCAGTAAGTAGCTATATAGATCTGAGATTTTGCCAAGGCCATCGCTCTATAGTCCAAAAGTATATCTTTCTGCAGCAAGCCTTCAAACTTGATGATACACTTTGTCAACTCCACCATTGTATTAATCAACAAGGTCAAGGCCTTGAGCCGAATCCTCAACACGCTCAAGTCGGAAGGAAATTGCTTGAGCAACGCGACAGATGCTGCCAAGGGATTATGAGGGTACATTTGCATTATGAGCCAGCATTCACCGTAGCTTGTAGCTAATGCTGCAAGTATTAGCACCACTTTTGCATCCCAGGTATAATCTCCTAACATATCAAACAACACCATAGTCTTTATGTGTAAATCTCCATCCACAGAGCACTTCAACATCATCTGCAATTACAACTATGCTATTAATTACTCCCTCTGTTCTTAAAAGATTATCGTTTAAGGTTAATGCACACAGATTAAGGAATATAAATAATACCTAGCAAAAATACTATACTACCCTTATTAATTGTCTCAACCAATTATTCTCTTCGCAATATTTCTTATTCAATTCAACCAATTACTTCTTATTCAACCAATTACCATTGAATTGAATAAGAATCATTGGGAAGTGAATAAAGCTTTAAATAAGGGTAAAGTGGGGAAAAAATAGCTAATGTGTATTGATTAACTCAAAACGACAATCTTTTTAGAACAAAAATTACTTCCTAAAACGACAATCTTTGAGGAACGGAGAGAGTACTATGTAGACAGCAAAGATACAGAGAGTGAGAAAAGAGAGACTGTTACCTCGCGTGAGATCTTGTAAACAATATGTTCTAGAGTTTCTTCTGAACCAACTACTTCAATTTTGCTTACAATACTGCCATCATTATGTAAATCAGAATCCTGAAATTGTTTAAAATGTAACCGACGGATATCAGATGAGCTATGCTTATATCAGTATATGTTGTACAGGAGCAGGACAACACATCTAGAAGCCGGAATTTAGTAAATGAGAAACAATTTGGTTGATCACCAGTCATGTATTTGCTGTTCTTTTTTGGTGCTACAAGTAGAAACAAAACTTGTTGCTTAAAACTTAATTCAGTTAACACTGTTTATATTATGTCACCAGATATATGTGAAAGAAATGGAAATTTCAATCATCAAAATAGATTAGAATTTAGGAAATGCATGTGGGCAATTGGGGGGGAGAGAGAGGAGTGAGTTATTACTTCTGCACTAGCAGTGGAACACATAACACTCTCCACTGCTTGAAGCAGCAGCTCAGAATGAAGGCGGCGACCATCAGGATCATGGGTCAGTAAAATCTTCCTTACGAGGAAATCTTCTTCTATAGATTTTGAGAAAGTTGGGGAGAGAAATTCAGTTTCAGTTGAGTCCATTGCCCCTTAAAGAATAGGATGACAAGTTATGAGGGGCTGCTTATTATCATGGTATTTGTTTAATTTATATAATATAATGCAGTATTGTCATTGTCATTTAGAAAAAGGCAACACAATATTTTACTTAATTTGCATAAATATGTGTACTGTGTCACTTGTTCAGATGATGTTCTTTCTTTCCCCAGCTTTAATTTGCTCGTCTCATCAAATCTTTTAGGCTTTAGACCAAAGTAGGAGGTTCTTGCTTTAAGATTCTGATCATGTGCAGGAAAAACTTCTTGAATGGAAATTTAAGCCCTCTTTTGTGTACGTAATATTAATTAACACAGTTCTGAATGAAGAATCAACACAAATATATTATATGATTAAACCATATGTGGATGATATAATTTAGGCCATTTGATCTGATCTCTTATAAAATAAAACCAAAAATTAATCAAACCAAATTAAAAAATATATATAAAGAAAGAGCAGTTAGTTTTGTGTGAATCGGAGAAGAAAAAACAGGAAAATTATAGAAAAGTTGTCATCTTCAACCTTGTGAGAATGTTATTCCAGCTGGGGCCTGGGGGACACAAGCAAAGTTGGGAAGACGAAAAAAGAAGAGAATATATGTATTTGCTAAAATTATCAGAATTCAATAAAAGGAAAAGAAGGAAAAAAAAGTTGAAAAAGTCCCGCGAAAAACGGAACCCGTTTTATTTCTTTCTTTGGTAAAGATTTGTTCTGATCTCTTTAAATTTAAAGAACCATTCTTGGACTATAATTTTTATTTAAAAAGAATTATTCTTCACGTTCACAACAGCATAAAATATGGATAGTTAAGATGTGTTTATTTTGGAATCTTCAGAGCATGCATATTAACTACATTTAATCCTTTTCCACTAAAACATATTTTCTTGTGAGTTTAGTAAAGAAATCAGGACGTAAATATCTAAAATTTAATTTATGTGATACAAGGACAGTTACGAAATTAAAATAAATTTTACTAACCCCATTTCCCTTTCCTACCATTTTGTTCACAAAAAAATATCTAAAGAAAATTGAGCCCAATTCTCCTCAACTTTTTTATCTTTCTTGACTTAAAAAACTCACAAACATGGGATTATTAAAAAAATTACAATTTTTCTTCTTTCATATCATTTCCTTTGTTTTAAAAACTCACAAATTTTTTAATACTCCAAGTGAAACACAGGATTGACAAGTACAAAATGGTTTGTTTTTATATCACGTTTTAGATAATTTCATTTGTCCCAAATCTATTTATCGTTTTATATAATTTAAGAGAATTAATTACAATCTTTTTAAAATTATCCTTCAAAAATGTTACGGCTTAGACGCGATGAGAGAGTTTGAGATAAGTATAGTAATAAATAAGAATTTAAGGGTATTATAAATAATTGATATTATATTTAATATTATATAATTATTTATTTAATTCTTATATATAACTTTAAAACGTTACTCACTATATATTATGGATGGGACAGATGGAGTACTAATTAAAGTAAGCTCAATATTTCAGTTAAAATATGGAGCAGAAATGAAGGAGTTAACTCAGAAAGTATTATTACAACCCAACAACATGCAATTAAGAACTTAGTTGGTGTAATGCAACTATCAATCAACTTTATTGGCTTTAATTTTTCATAAGGGCCCCACCTCTCTCCAAGTTGGAACTTGTGGAGTATTAGTACTACCAGTACCAGCTTAGCTACCATAAATAATTAGGGATAAATTACATATTCTATTATATTTTTTAAAATAATTATAATAATAATGTACTCATAAAATATTTATATAATTAATATACTTTTCATATTTATTTATGATAGTAGTGTAATTAGGATTCCTTAATTTAAAGAATTAATATTCAATTATAATTCCTTAATTTAATTAATTAGTATTGATTTACTTATTAAATTAAAGAATTAATAAGTAAACTTCTCTTCCTCTTCATTTCTCTCTCTCATAAATATAAACTCAGTTTCTATAGTTACATAAACTCCGGTTGGACCTTCCTTTCTGAGACGGTGGTTTAACTTTACGACAGTCTCCTACGTCTTTAGCAGCGGCAGAATCAACTTCGCCTCCGACGGTGTCCGGACAGTTGAGAAGAGAGCAAATACAAGCAACAAAAAATGCATCAAGGTCACCGGTGTCTGTTGAAGAGATTGATTGTCGGCACTATTATTGTCGCCTTCCGCCTCCACCTCCTCCTCTGCCGCTTCCATTTTGACCGCCTCCTCCTCCGCATCCACCACCTCCGTCTCCTGAATTTTTTTTTCCTATAGTACAGTTGGTAGCCAAACTTCCATATCGAATGCCGCAGAGCGTGGACATGTGATTTTAACATTAATTAATATAGTTGGAAAATGGTAAGAAGGGCCGGCCCAAATTTCAATTAGACTTGAAAGTAGTAGTTGGGAGGGAAGTAGATAGGAAAATTGAAAGTCTGACTAGACTGCGCATCGGCCTATCTTGAGTAAAGGTCCATCATGTCGGGAGGGTTTACCTATCATATACTCCATGATGAGCCCAGTACTAGGTTGGCCTAAATCTTAAGTCATAGTATAAATATATATACATATATGACTCGATTCGTCATCCTCCCCCCACATGCCATGCACGACTCCATAACAAATCAAAGTTGTCATGCAAGGGCTACGTGCATGTTTTATATATATACTCCTATTTGTTATTGTGTAATTTACGTATGGACAATTTGGAAGAGTTTTATTTTATAATTATGTATGTTATTATATATAGCGTCATAATATATTGGATTAATATTAGGACACTAAATATGTGATTATTGTATTATATATATATATAATATCAATTTGTTTGGTGGCCTTCCCTTATTCAATTAAGCAATATTAATGTAGTATATTTTGAATGTTACTTTTAATAGACCAATTTATGTTGGATTTACGTAGGGACAAAGTTGAAAGAGTTGTAACGTACAAGAAATTCAACTTAAATTTATTCTAACATGTATATAAATAACTAGTCCACATAGGTATTAATTTTCACTATAATATATAAATTTATCCCTAAAAGGACTATATATATATATATATATATATATATATATATATATCAAGCTAAACTAATGGACGATTGCCCTCATGCATATTAAATATAGTAATAGATAGATAGATGTGTATTGTGACTTGCTATTCATGTCTTGAGATTTTTCAAATTGGTATGCATTAATTTGTGACCAAGTGTTATCGATCTCCCTCCCGCAGTAACTAGCTAGTATACTACTAATATTTCATTTTCACAATTTAATTTTTATAAATTAAAGTTGAATTTTTAGTAGTAGTTTTGTGGAGTGAAATAGCTAGGAGCAGAAAAATTAAGGTATGGGAATTGGATTTGGGAAACCACAAACCAGAACATAAATTAAGTAAGCTCAACTAAGTAAGGTTGGGTTGATGGTGAATGAAGCTGTTTATAATTAAGGAAATTAATTAGTGGGATTTGCCAATTAACAATACTACCTTGATTAAGAAGTTAATTGGTCACTATACTAGAGTTGGTGTAATGCAACTATCAATCACCTCTTTCAACTTTATTAATTTTCTCATGCCCCGCAAGTGGAAACTTGTTAGTATTAGTACTAGATGACTATTCATGAATTATTACTACTTGTAACATTGTCTTTCCCAATAATTAATATAGTTGGAAATTAAATGGTAAGAGGGACTGGCCCAAACTTCCATTCTTTTGTGAGATACATTGGGGGAGGCCATTAAACTTAAACTTGTTGATCAAAAAGTTTATGTATATTTTTCAATTTTTAAAAATTAGATGATGTAGTAAATTAAACATATTTTTTTGTGGTTTTAATCTCTTTACTTGTAATTGATCAAATTAATTTCAAATTTCAAATTAAGCTAACTTTTATGGAAAGGAGGGAGTATGTCCATCATGTCCTATTGGCCTAAATTTAATGTTACGTTTGGCTTCAAATAATGTATTTAGTCTAGGAATAAAATGGAATTGAGTGAATTAATGATTCATTCTATTTTTGCTGTAATGAGTTATTCCATATCTTTCATCAATAAATAAAATTCACAAATTTAGTAGGAATAAAAATGGTTCATTTTATTTCAATGGACTAATTAAATATTTTTTTTTCATTTAATGAGAATGAGTCATTTTATAAGACCTCGACTTTTACTAAATAAAACTTAATTTTTTTTATAATTATTATTCTAAACAGTAAGGTGTTAAACTGATAAAATATTAAAATTAAGGGTGATATCATGATATGTACAAATTATAAGATAAAAAGTATGTCGGGGAATATTCGTTATGTCGGAGAATATTCGTTAAAGTACAACGGTGCCGAAACAACCAACATTGGTGGACCCCAAAGCGAAATAATTGTCGGATATGAAAAATGACATAATTAACCTTTTTAATTAAAATTGTCGACACAATTATCACTTTTAACTGTTAAAATACTCGAGTATAAAGGAATAGTAGCACGTGGCACTCTATAGTAGCATATGACATTCCACAGTAACACACGATATTGCACAGTATTTCATATTATTAAATCAATAATTGTCATCATAGCAATGGTAGTAATGAAAAGTTACGTAATTAAAAGTCACGGGTATTAAGTAAATAGACAAACTCAGTATTTGAAGAATACTAATATATGTGATATTAATACATTAAGTTAATAATGCATAAGACGAATAATATAATAATAATTGATGAAGATATATGTTGGGCCAAGATTATTTGGGCTTCTGGAATATAATAGGCCATTAATCCTGTAGAGTTATATGGGCTTGGACCAAGGGTGGATTTGGTGGATAGGGGATTTATGATTTGAGGATTCTAATCCTATTTGATCTCTGAATTTGGAAGGAAGTATTGGACTCTGAATCCACTTCCTTAATTACAAGATATTTGATACAGTCTTGTTAAGGATTGGTCATTGGGTGAGAACCTTAATCTGATTCGGAGAAGGTTTGCAAGAAGGTGGTGGGATCATTATAAATACAAGGCACTTCACTGATTTTAAGGGTCACGCAATTTACTTTTCAGCACTAGAGCTTTAAGCCTCCATTGTTAACCTTATATCAGTATGTACTTATTCTCAGAGCTATCTTCCGGCGGCCTAAGCCGCCAGTCTTTTGGTGTTTACCCGTTTCTGTACAGGATTGGACGCGTTTTGGTGATTAGAGCGTGTGGACGGATCTTGACATTAATAATATAGATTAAAGATAATCTTGAAAAAGTATGAATAATTGATGCATAATTGAAAATGTGTGAATAATTGATGAGTAATATATTGAAAAGACGTGAATAATTGATGAATGATATACATTAAAGATAAAGTGTGAATAAGTGATGAATAATATAGATTAAAGATAATATTAAAGTGTGATAATTGATGTGTGGTAGATGTTGGTTAAGTTTTGACTATAAATAGGGGGCTTAGCATAAGAAGTTTCATAACTTTCTTGTCAATCATTCCTTTCGCTTTCTAAAAATTGCTTAATGTAATTGTCTCTCTAAGTGTGCTAAGGCTACCTTAAATATTGGTTAATATCAGTATGAGTGCAAAAATTATTAAGGTGAATTTTTCTATAAAAGTTGCACAAACACTCACACACATCACACAGTATTTATAACTCTTCCATTAGAAGATTCATTTTTGAAAAACTCTCTAGAAAATTATTTTGAAATATTATTTTATTTATTTAAAAAAAATATTTTAAATTTTATTCTACTATATTTTGTACACTACACAAATTTATATTATCAAGTTATTTTTGACAATTTTATTAATGTACACCATGAAACTTATATGTGTTGGTTACTGATTAAATTATATATATATATATATATATATATATATATATATATATATATATATATGTTGATTAACTACATAAAAAGCAGTATCTAGTCACGTACTAAGGCTTATATGTCATTTTCTTTTATACTCCTAAATTTATGGTAAGAAACTATTATTCGTTTCTATAGTCTTGTCATTAAATAGCGAAATTTCCTGAAATGATTAAAATTTCTTTAATAGTTGGTGTTTCATTTAATATCTTTTGACCTGAATGTTCCTTTTGAATTTTAACCGTTATATTTGAAATGTGATCCTAGTAGTGTGTCATTAGCACTCCAAAAATAACATCACTCAACTCTACTAATATGAACTCCTATCAGTAAGTAAGGGTTTAACCCACAAAGAGTGATCTTACTTAAATCTATTATAATGATTCTAACAATAAGTAAAAGATAGCGGGTTTTAAGTTGAGTATAATATTTAACTAAAATAAACATAAGTGAATTAATAAGAATAACCAATAAATTAAAAGTTTCAGTTATTCAGTTCAGTATCTCCTTTTCACAACAATAGAGTAATCAAGCCTATTAATATGTATCCTTCAATGAAACTAATAACCCTAAATAACAACAAACTCTGTTACCCGAACCCTTAGAATATCACTTAATGAAACAAGATGTTCACAATATTCTAACCATTATAAAATCTAGAACAAATTCTCTAGATTTAATATAACAGCAACATTAAAAATTAGGGAATTACACTATTCCAAGCAACAATCACATAAGTTCGGATTGTTTAACTTGTCTTTTGAGAATCATAGTAATATACCAAAGGCTCCAACTCAATCACATATTATTAACAGATACTTGTGACTATGAACAATATCTATTACACGTAATTCCACTCCTGAAAACTAGTAGATGATATTAATAATATTAGTTGATCAATTTAATTCGGCCGAAATAAAATCAGTCAAATTAATTAACATTCAAACAATTAAAATATATTATCATAAATGAATTTCATATAAGAAAGAATAAATAATGTTAACTCAATTAAACCATCAACTATAAATAAGGTTCAACATCCCATAGAACTAAATAAGAAAACCTAACCTAACATAACTAATTAAAATAATAATAAACTATGCATATGAATGTTTGTAGTGGTCGATAATCGATCCTTATTCTTCGAATACAAGTGAAGGTATTTATAGATGAAATCCTTTGAAACCCTAGAAGAATCTGTTTCCGTTTCAACTTCTGAAATCACAACAGATAGATTCAGATTCCTTTTCAAGTTTGGACTTGGTTCCCATACCAGACTCCGCTTCCATAATTAGCTTCAGCTTCCATCTATGATTGTAATTCTATCTCCAAATCTTATCACAAATTAAACTCATTTGCTCCAACACTTCAGATCCAACCTAACTCCAAATCCATGAGTCAACCCACAACCGTAGAGCAAATTTCTTCATAAAGCAAACTTAGAGTGACTGATCGTAGAGTACAACTACTTCTGGGCTATCGTCGCGTGGTTGGACAAGTCCTATAGTAAACACACAATCGTAGCATGATATGTCACAGAGTAACAAATCATTTAATAGAATATCGTGAAGTAACAAATCATTGAGTAACTTCACTGCAATCGTAAAATAATTTTTATGCCCACACTGCCACATTACGAACGTATAACACAAGACCAAACGAACGTAGAGTGTCAGACTGTAAAGTCCTTCCATTGCCCTTTGACATTACGAACTAGAACAACCTGCACACATCGTAGAGTGTTTCACCAAAGAATCGTATAATGCTTATGCAAAACAACTGAAAACTAAGCATTATAATCCATATCTGCTAAATCATCTCTAATTCTTTCTTAAATCAATAACACCTTAATAAGCTCAAATATACAGAAAACATGTAATAAAACTAAACATAAAAGAATCAAAATCATAAAATATTTTGCACCTATCAAAACCTTATATATTATTCTTTAACTCGAATTGATGTTCTAGATATCATGTTAACAATTTGGATATTATTAGACTCTAGATGAATTAAATTACAAATGCCTAATGTTTATTCTTTATCTTATTATTCTAATTATTTTTGTCCATCATTTATATCCTTGTTATTTGTATTAATCATAAAGACTAAGTTATTGTGAATGTTTTTAGTCTGGGTGCAAAGACAAGACAATTGTTGAGTATCTTAGCCTATGTGGTATGAACAAGTGGTGAAAGTTATCTTTGGTCTGTGTGCAAAGAGGAACTGTCGATTGACATGATCATGACCACTAGTGTTAAAGTTGATAAAATCTTGATGGTGAATTTTTAAATTGAAGAAGATAGAATAGACATTATGATCTATTTGACTCTTTCAATGGATTGTTTATTCCGTTACAGTTATTTGTTGAAAACTTATACTATCTACCATATGTTTTTAAATATTTGATTTATCACTTTTGAATGTTAAGGATAATGTATTCTTCATTATCTTAATCATGTTATTCTTTACTAGACTATTTGAAATTAACCCCTTTGTTTCATAAATTTTTTCAAGAAATGAGAGTGTAGTTGGGACTAGTAGGGAAAACAAGAGAATAAAGTGATGGTTCGAGTTAGTAGTTGTAGTAGTCCTTATCAAGTTGTAAAATAGTGTGATAATAATTGTTGTAATGACTTAATGTGTATATTATTGTACTATACACAACATTATAATAATTTTAAATAGGAGAATATATATATATATATATATATATATATATATATATATATATATATATATATATATATATATATATATGTTATTTTGACGACTCAAATTGCGTAATGTAAACTTGAATTTGGAAACGTTATACATTTCATTCTTATTTTTATTCCTGCAATTTAAACGTAATAATACTACTATAGCATGCACCCGACTCATATAAAAATATTAATACTACTTTACTCGTATTACTTTTCCGATATATGGCTCGATCTCAATTACCCGTAATTCTCCCCACAATGCATGACCCAATAACAAATCAAACTTGCCATGCAAGTACTATTATGTACCTACAATTTTATACACAAATGAGAATAGAAGAACTATTTATATATGTATATTTGATATGTTTACAAGTTTAGCTCATATAAAAGTAGGGTGAATCTATCAATGTGATAGAATCACGTGTAAAAATATTGTTTCTTTTGTTTTTTTTATTTGTCTTTTTTTAGAGAGTTGAATTTATTTACTTTTATTTGTCATTTATAAATTTTAAAGAAACATTAATGACTTAATTTTTCATATTATCCATATATTAAATACTAATTTGTTTCTCTTTAATATTTTATAATGAACTTTAAAAGGATAATATTAAGAATTTAGAATCATTTTCACTATTAAAAAAATAAGAATACGTGATGGAATTTTGTGAAAGTTTTTTAAAAATATAATCACAAAAGATAATAATTTGTGATAGACTTTTTGAACAATCGCAAAATAATAGTATATCTGATGGTTCTTAGTGATGGATAATTTTTCCATCAACGTATTATAATTGTGATGGCCATGTCAATCACCAAATTTTTTACGCAAAATAAATTTTCTTTCTGTGACGCACTAAGCCATCACTTAAGGATATACCCTTTTCGTGATTCCATTTAAGCTATCACCAATATTTTAATATAAAAAATAATATTTTATGGCGATCATAACAATTCATAAAAAAGTTAGATTTTTGTGACGACTTTTATTTGCAATTACAAAAAAAGGTATTTTATGATGAAATTTTCAAGCCATCACAAAATAATAAAAATATATGATGACTGTCAATTATAACTAATTTTACCATCATTATAGAGTATTTGTGGCTGCAATTGAAATCACCAAATCTTATGTGGGACTAATTTTTTTTAGTAAGTCAGCTCACATATGCTTCTTTTTATATTTTGTTATAAAATTATAATCATGATCTGGGTTTTGGTGTAGTGGTAATACTTGTTATTTAGTTTGCAAATAGGGGAGGGTTCGAGTCCTGTACAAATATCATTTGATATAGTTAATATAGTAAAATAAATTGTATATAAAAAGATATTCACATTCTTACATTTGATCCCTAAAGTATTTTTTTGTGTTAGCTTAAACAATCATAATAGATTACGTGTTAATGTTGTGACGCCCCCAAAATAGGTCCACGCAATCCATTCTGAATCATCAAATACATGGTACAAAAAACAACTACAACTTCATTAATTATTACAATTGTCGTACAAAATATGACAACACATATGTTGTGAGTTTAAATACAAATATTATCTTCTAGACAATATCCAAACTCAAATAAGTTCTCATTACAATTATTGATACACTATTTTACAAAATAGTGAGGACTATTAAAACAACTGTCTTGAAATATCACTCCACATCCCGACTAATTCACGCTATATTCTCGCCTCCTGAGAAGAAAAATGGAATAAGAAGAAAAATGATGAGCTCAATTAGCCCAGTAAAGAATATTATGACTAAGATAATGAAAAAAAAATTATCGTCAGCCTTCAATAAATCAGATAAAATATAATGGACAACAAGTTTAGATCAATATTCGCAGTGAAAATAACAATTCATTAGAAGAGTTAAGTAGAGAATGAAGTCTAATATCTTATATGATTTAAAAGTTCATCATCAATATTTTATCCCTGTAACATCAATCAATATACATCTTGAATCAAATATTCATCTTTGTATTACGGGTCAAACATATTCATTCGTATCACTAGTTGGTCATGTTCATCTCAACACCTGTCCATCTTTGCACTACGGGCCAAAGATATTCATCAGGTAATCATTCATCTTTGCACTACAGGCCAAAGATATTCAATTATATCACCATTTAGGACAAAGGATGATAAAAAATTATTTTTAAGAAAACGAATCAAGAGAGATAAAAGGACAAAGATTAGGGATTCGTAATTTAGTTTAACCAAGTTTAAAAATACTCCATAATAATCAATTGTGGATCAAAATTCAAGAATGAAGATCAAAACATGGATACAATCAAAGATAGTGACCATAATAGCCAACTTAAACAAAGAAAAGAAAATTTATTTTTTTTGTGAATAGTACCGTATTCGTGAATAGTACCGTATACGTGAATAGTATCGTATACGTGAATAGTAATCCTGACACAAAAAGGTAAAAATTTCATAAGAAAAATCATACTTTGTGAATAGTACTGTATTCGTGAATAGTGTCATATACGTGAATAGTAACCTCGGCATGAAAATGTAAAAATTTCATATTAAAATTCATACCAATATTTTGGTATAATAATATTGAAAGAAATAACATCATTTACAAAAAAAATAACATCCCTTACCTCAAAAGAACAGTACTTTTGACTAGAATATCGAATATAATGCTGAAAAAAACTTGTACTGTTTATCAACTCTCAAAGTATCTAAATACTCACAAAAATACGATCGATATTATAGAGAAAAAATTTCTGATTCTGGTGTGATTTTTAATTCTAATTTAAGCATCTTATTTATAGGAAAATATTTAAAACACCAAAGCAGAAAATTTAATAAAATAATATTTTATAAAAAAAATTCACGCCCACCCTTGAAAACCAGATTTCAACACACCATTGGGGCCCACCAACATTTAAAAAATGTTTCTCTTTTAAAAAATATTTATAACTCCAAAAATAAATTATTCTAAAATTTTAATAATTCATAATAAATAGCCCTTTTATCAGAAAAATTCAAATCTTATGTCTATTTCATAAAAAATTTAATTCTCAACAACTTTGTAGAAGAAATTTTTTTTAAATTTCAAACAGAAAATGACCGAAATCCACATACAGATAATTTTTAATACATCCATTCCGATAAAATACTGATAAAATACCTCAGCATTAATTCTTTTATTTATATCCATATAAACTAAATATTTTCTTATCATATAAATCAATAATTAATTATTCACAAATAATATTACAAAATCACAATAATGACAATCATGTCGTTCCTAGGAAAGAGGGGGCTTGTGACGCCCCCAAGATAGGTATACATCACCCATCTTGGGTCGCCAAATACATGGTACATAAATTAAATACAAACTTCTTTAATACAATTGTCGTGTAAAAATACGACAAAACATAGCTGAGTTTTTACATGAATATTGTCTTTGTAAGACCCCGATTTTTTTTTAATAAAATAGAATAATAGTGATATTTTTACATAATAGTGATATTTTTACAATGAATGTGGGATATATGAGTATATGAGAAAAAAGAGTATTTTTGTTGCATTAAATGATTAACACATGTTTTGTGTGTCGGTGGACCCCATTTCTTAATTGAAATTTGATTATAGCTTGTAAAATCGTCCGTTTATGAATTTCGGTCAATTTCTGTTTGGAATTTGAAAAAACTTTCTTCTACAATATTGTAGAGAATTGAATTTCCTATAAAAAGTCGCGAGATTCAAAATTTCTGATAAAAGGGCTATTTATTATGAATTATTGAAGTTTCGAAGTTCCGAAATAATTGATTTTTAAAAGTTTTAATTATTTTTAATAACAAAAACGTTTTTTTGATTTAGTTGACTATTGGTGGCTGATATTTGGATCTGATTTGGTGTGCGTAAGAATTTTTATATAATATATTAATATTATATTAAATTTTCTGCTTTGATGTTCTAAGCATTTTTCTATAAATAGGGTGCTTAGGTTAGAATTGAAAATCACACCAGAAACTAAAGTTTCCTCTCTCTATAATATCGAGCGTATTTTTGTGAGAATTTTTATAAGACCCCGAATTTTATGAAATAAAAGTATTCAATTTTTCTTATAATTACTATTCAGTAAATGGTTTAATTGATAAATGTTAAAGTTAAGGGTGATATATGAATTTTTTTCAAAATACACAAGCGGTTATAAAATAATCATTGTTGTCGGGGAATATTCGTTTGGTCGTGGAATATTCTTTCTGTCGGGGAATATTCGTACGACGGCGCAGCTATTTGTGGGCCCTATAACGAATAACTGTCGGGTGAAGGAAAACGACAAATTTGAGTTTTTACAAATAACGGCGTAGTTGTTACCGTTAACACTGTTGGAATACCCGGTGGTTAAAATACAGTAATACGCGTTATTGCACAGTAGCACACGGTATTGCACAGTATTTTTGAAATTATTGATTCTTACGTAAGAAGGCACTACTCAATAATTGTTACAGTAATTACTGTTCAATATTTTATTTTATTGATTCAATAATTGCTGCGTTGATATTTTATATTATTGTTGTTTCAATAATTGTTGGTGCACAGTATTTTCTATTATCAGATCAATAATTCATATTATTTGAATAATATTATTAGATAACATTATTGTCAATGTCTAGAAAGTTCTGTCTAAGGAGAGGTTTGGTCATCTAATTGCGCGCCAGTAAGGAGAAATTCTTATTGGAAAACCCCCTCTTTCCTGGGAACGACCTGGTTGTCATAAATGTGATTCTGTAATATTATTTGTGAATAATTAATTATTGATTCATATGATAAGAAAATATTTATTTTATGTGGATATAAATGAGGGATATATTTTTGTGGTTAAAAATGAAGGAGTTAATGTTGAGGTGTTTTATCTGTATTTTTATCGGAACGGAGGTATTGAAATTCAAATTAGGGTTTTTGAGATATTTTGCGGGGGTTATAATTTTTAATCCGACTGTTGGATCGTGGTAATTTTTGGATATGTTATACATATATAAGTTGAGTATATGTCCATAAATTTTGAACCGTTAAAAATGAACGTATGATTTGTTATGAATTTTAAGAGGTGGCTGATTCGGAAATCAGGTTATAAATCATTTTTGGTGGAAAATTCTAGAATTGGTGGGCCCCACTTGTGGTTGGTGAAGAAATATGCTGAATTATATTTCAAATGTGGTGGGTGGGAATAGTAGCAGGTAAAGCCATCAGGTTGCAGGTCAAACCTACCAAAATTTTCCTATAAATAGAGGGCTAAGTTAGAATTGAAAAACACACCAGAAACATAAGCTTTCTCTCTTTCTCTCTCTATATTATGAAGTATATTTTGTGAGTTTTTAGATACTTGGTGAGTTGCTATTCATCAGTGCAAGTTTCCTTCAGCATCATATCCGATATCCAGTCAGAAGTACTGCTCTTTTGAGGTAAGGGATAGTAATGGATTTTAAGGGTTGTTATATTTTCCAGTTTCGTAATTTTTCTGATCTTCAAAAATTCTGAAAAAATTTGAAATGATATTTTGATGAGTTTTCTTGATTGTGTCCAAAAATGGTGATTTTTGGATGTGTAGATTGAGAGTTATGAAAAGACTATTTTAAAAGTAACAGCTTATAATTCCTTGTGGTTAACTCCAAAATTGATGAAATTTTTATTGGGAGTACATGTATATGATAGAAGTATACTATGTAAATTTCAGAATTTTTGGACAAAAGTACAATTTTTGATAAATGTCTAAATATTCGGCGGTTTTGGCCATATGGAAAATAGTAAATGAATTTTAAAAATTCTGAGAAAAATATATGTTCAATATGGGACTATATTATGCTAAATCCCAGAAAAGAAATATTTTTGGAACTGATTTGGTATTTTTTATGAAAATAGTCTAGTTATGAATAAATGAATTAAATATGTTTTGTGAAGAAAGAAAATTGGAAAATAGGATTTTATGGCTTGAGAATCCTATATGAGGTATATGCAGATTTTTGATGAGGGTTTTGGTTATTGATGATGAAATTGTAAGAGTTGGCATTTTATGATGATTAAATGCATTAATTAGTAAAGTGTAAACAATTAAAATAAATTGTTTATAAATTTAAGTAATGTTATTCTTTCAATATCATTATACCGAAATATTGGTATGGATTTTATTGTGGAATTTTTATCTTTTGTGTCGGGGTTACTATTCATGAGTTACTATTCACGATTTACTATTCATGAGTACAAATATTACTCTTGAGATTAAAACTATATGTTGATCATATTATTTTTATCATCATATATAACATTTTTATAACCCTGATGTTGAAATTCTCTTTCACTTGAGTGTAAAGATGGGTAAATTATTGGTATGATCATGACTATGGGTTCTCTTTGGCCAGTAGTGCAAAGTTGAATTATTGACTGGTATGATCATGACCATTGAATTTATAAGTGAATATCTTTAGCTTAAGTGCAAAGGTGAATTGATTAACATGGTTATAATTATTGTTTATATAAATTCTGAAATGATTATATATTTCCTTGAGATATTAATATATTTGGCTTGTAGTGCAAATATGAACTGTTGAGGAATATCTTTGGCCTGTAGTGCAAAGATGAATTGTTGATGAATATCTTTGGCCCGTAGTGCAAAGATGACATGTTGTTGAATATCTTTGGCCAGTAGTGCAAAGATGAACAGATGTTGAGATAAACATGACCAACTGGTGATACAAATGAATATCTTTGGCCGTAGTGCAAAGATGGATTTATTAGTATGATTATGAACAGGAAA
The DNA here is from genome assembly GCA_016801055.1 of Panax notoginseng. Taxonomy (NCBI): domain Eukaryota; kingdom Viridiplantae; phylum Streptophyta; class Magnoliopsida; order Apiales; family Araliaceae; genus Panax; species Panax notoginseng. Next base: position 170,059,219 of record CM029023.1, on the reverse strand, counting down.
TGTGATTTGGTATAACCATGATCTTTGATGTTTCAGGTAAAGATAGGTGATGAAAATTATCTTCGTCCTGGATGAGAAGAGGAATTTAGAACTACAGTTATGATTATGAGTTATTCATATGATTGTGCACATCCGCTTGCCGAGTATATCTACAAGCACTATCTATATAATCTTGGTGTTTGTTTGAAGTATAATTCTCAGTTAGATACAGTGGAGATAATGATAAGTCAAGAGAAGACTCACCATTGGGAAGAATATGATAGTAATCTTCTCGTTTTTCTTTGGGGTCTATTGGGTCAACCAAGGATAATTCTGTGGCCATATGATATCTATCATAACCTAGACGCATGGCCTCCCATGTACGAAGGTTTCCTTGAGCACTTCCCAAAGATTCTAGTTTCTAAAACAGTTTTTGACTGTACCTTTATGTAAGGTACCTTTGTGAGGTGCTGATACATGATGATGTCCAATGTCACATTTGGTATATATTTGTATCCAAACTCACAGCATATGTGTTGTTGTATTTTGCACGACAATTGTTGTAATAAAGTTGTAGTTGTTTTCTGTACCATGTATTTGACGACTCAGAATGGGTTGGGTGGAATGAACCTATTTTGGGGTTGTCACAGGTGGTATCAGAGCTTAGGGATATGATCTCTGGCGGAGATCGGGGAATATAACTAGGAGGGGAGAGATGAGTAAATCTTTCGCTAGTGTGTCCTACCTAAGCTTATTTGTTGGTCAGTCATAATATCGGGATATTATGTGATATGTTAATTTGTTAAATTAACCCTTGTTTTGAAGCTGTATTCTAGAATGATATTTGAAACACAGGAGATGAGCAATGGAGAAATTATGATGACAGGGAAGATGGAATCTGAAATGAAAGGAAGGTATTCTCAACTCTTTGAAATACCAGGTACGTAAATTTCGGGGACGAAATTTCATAAGGAGGGGAGATTGTAAGACCCCGAATTTTATGAAATAAAAGTATTCAATTTTTCTTATAATTACTATTCAGTAAATGGTTTAATTGATAAATGTTAAAGTTAAGGGTGATATATGAATTTTTTTCAAAATACACAAGTGGTTATAAAATAATCATTATTGTCGGGGAATATTCGTTTGGTCGTGGAATATTCTTTCTGTCGGGGAATATTCGTACGACGGCGCAGCTATTTGTGGGCCCTATAACGAATAACTGTCGGGTGAAGGAAAACGACAAATTTGAGTTTTTACAAATAACGGCGTAGTTGTTACCGTTAACACTGTTGGAATACCCGGTGGTTAAAATACAGTAATACGCGTTATTGCACAGTAGCATACGGTATTGCACAGTATTTTTGAAATTATTGATTCTTACGTAAGAAGGCACTACTCAATAATTGTTACAGTAATTACTGTTCAATATTTTATTTTATTGATTCAATAATTGCTGCGTTGATATTTTATATTATTGTTGTTTCAATAATTGTTGTTGCACAGTATTTTCTATTATCAGATCAATAATTCATATTATTTGAATAATATTATTAGATAACATTATTGTCAATGTCTAGAAAGTTCTGTCTAAGGAGAGGTTTGGTCATCTAATTGCGCGCCAGTAAGGAGAAATTCTTATTGGAAAGCCCCCTCTTTCCTGGGAACGACCTGGTTGTCATAAATGTGATTCTGTAATATTATTTGTGAATAATTAATTATTGATTCATATGATAAGGAAATATTTATTTTATGTGGATATAAATGAGGGATATATTTTTGTGGTTAAAAATGAAGGAGTTAATGTTGAGGTGTTTTATCTGTATTTTTGTCGGAACGGAGGTATTGAAAATCAAATTAGGGTTTTTGAGATATTTTGCGGGGGTTATAATTTTAATCCGACCGTTGGATCGTGGTAATTTTTGGATATGTTATACATATATAAGTTGAGTATATGTCCATAAATTTTGAACCGTTAAAAATGAACGTATGATTTGTTATGAATTTTAAGAGGTGGCTGATTCGGAAATCAGGTTATAAATCATTTTTGGTGGAAAATTCTAGAATTGGTGGGCCCCACTTGTGGTTGGTGAAGAAATGTGCTGAATTATATTTCAAATGTGGTGGGTGGGAATAGTAGCAGGTAAAGCCATCAGGTTGCAGGTCAAACCTACCAAAATTTTCCTATAAATAGAGGGCTAAGTTAGAATTGAAAAACACACCAGAAACATAAGCTTTCTCTCTTTCTCTCTCTATATTATGAAGCATATTTTGTGAGTTTTTAGATACTTGGTGAGTTGCTATTCATCAGTGCAAGTTTCCTTCAGCATCATATCCGATATCCAGTCAGAAGTACTGCTCTTTTGAGGTAAGGGATAGTAATGGATTTTAAGGGTTGTTATATTTTCCAGTTTCGTAATTTTTCTGACCTTCAAAAATTCTGGAAAAATTTGAAATGATATTTTGATGAGTTTTCTTGATTGTGTCCAAAAATGGTGATTTTTGGATGTGTAGATTGAGAGTTATGAAAAGACTATTTTAAAAGTAACAGCTTATAATTCCTTGTGGTTAACTCCAAAATTGATGAAATTTTTATTGGGAGTACATGTATATGATAGAAGTATACTATGTAAATTTCAGAATTTTTGGACAAAAGTACAATTTTTGATAAATGTCTAAATATTCGGCGATTTTGGCCATATGGAAAATAGTAAATGAATTTTAAAAATTCTGAGAAAAATATATGTTCAATATGGGACTATATTCTGCTAAATCCCAGAAAAGAAATATTTTTGGAACTGATTTGGTATTTTTTATGAAAATAGTCTAGTTATGAATAAATGAATTAAATATGTTTTGTGAAGAAAGAAAATTGGAAAATAGGATTTTATGGCTTGAGAATCCTATATGAGGTATATGCAGATTTTTGATGAGGGTTTTGGTTATTGATGATGAAATTGTAAGAGTTGGCATTTTATGATGATTAAATGCATTAATTAGTAAAGTGTAAACAATTAAAATAAATTGTTTATAAATTTAAGTAATGTTATTCTTTCAATATCATTATACCGAAATATTGGTATGGATTTTATTGTGGAATTTTTATCTTTTGTGTCGGGGTTACTATTCATGAGTTACTATTCACGATTTACTATTCATGAGTTACGAATATTACTCTTGAGATTAAAACTATATGTTGATCATATTATTTTTATCATCATATATAACATTTTTATAACCCTGATGTTGAAATTCTCTTTCACTTGAGTGTAAAGATGGGTAAATTATTGGTATGATCATGACTATGGGTTCTCTTTGGCCAGTAGTGCAAAGTTGAATTATTGACTGGTATGATCATGACCATTGAATTTATAAGTGAATATCTTTAGCTTAAGTGCAAAGGTGAATTGATTAACATGGTTATAATTATTGTTTATATAAATTCTGAAATGATTATATATTTCCTTGAGATATTAATATATTTGGCTTGTAGTGCAAATATGAACTGTTGAGGAATATCTTTGGCCTGTAGTGCAAAGATGAATTGTTGATGAATATCTTTGGCCCGTAGTGCAAAGATGACATGTTGTTGAATATCTTTGGCCAGTAGTGCAAAGATGAACAGATGTTGAGATAAACATGACCAACTGGTGATACAAATGAATATCTTTGGCCGTAGTGCAAAGATGGATTTATTAGTATGATTATGAACAGGAAATGTGATTTGGTATAACCATGATCTTTGATGTTTCAGGTAAAGATAGGTGATGAAAATTATCTTCGTCCTGGATGAGAAGAGGAATTTAGAACTACAGTTATGATTATGAGTTATTCATATGATTGTGCACATCCGCTTGCCGAGTATATCTACAAGCACTATCTATATAATCTTGGTGTTTGTTTGAAGTATAATTCTCAGTTAGATACAGTGGAGATAATGATAAGTCAAGAGAAGACTCACCATTGGGAAGAATATGATAGTAATCTTCTCGTTTTTCTTTGGGGTCTATTGGGTCAACCAAGGATAATTCTGTGGCCATATGATATCTATCATAACCTAGACGCATGGCCTCCCATGTACGAAGGTTTCCTTGAGCACTTCCCAAAGATTCTAGTTTCTAAAACAGTTTTTGACTGTACCTTTATGTAAGGTACCTTTGTGAGGTGCTGATACATGATGATGTCCAATGTCACATTTGGTATATATTTGTATCCAAACTCACAGCATATGTGTTGTTGTATTTTGCACGACAATTGTTGTAATAAAGTTGTAGTTGTTTTCTGTACCATGTATTTGACGACTCAGAATGGGTTGGGTGGAATGAACCTATTTTGGGGTTGTCACAGGTGGTATCAGAGCTTAGGGATATGATCTCTGGCGGAGATCGGGGAATATAACTAGGAGGGGAGAGATGAGTAAATCTTTCGCTAGTGTGTCCTACCTAAGCTTATTTGTTGGTCAGTCATAATATCGGGATATTATGTGATATGTTAATTTGTTAAATTAACCCTTGTTTTGAAGCTGTATTCTAGAATGATATTTGAAACACAGGAGATGAGCAATGGAGAAATTATGATGACAGGGAAGATGGAATCTGAAATGAAAGGAAGGTATTCTCAACTCTTTGAAATACCAGGTACGTAAATTTCGGGGACGAAATTTCATAAGGAGGGGAGATTGTAAGACCCCGAATTTTATGAAATAAAAGTATTCAATTTTTCTTATAATTACTATTCAGTAAATGGTTTAATTGATAAATGTTAAAGTTAAGGGTGATATATGAATTTTTTTCAAAATACACAAGTGGTTATAAAATAATCATTATTGTCGGGGAATATTCGTTTGGTCGTGGAATATTCTTTCTGTCGGGGAATATTCGTACGACGGCGCAGCTATTTGTGGGCCCTATAACGAATAACTGTCGGGTGAAGGAAAACGACAAATTTGAGTTTTTACAAATAACGGCGTAGTTGTTACCGTTAACACTGTTGGAATACCCGGTGGTTAAAATACAGTAATACGCGTTATTGCACAGTAGCATACGGTATTGCACAGTATTTTTGAAATTATTGATTCTTACGTAAGAAGGCACTACTCAATAATTGTTAAAGTAATTACTGTTCAATATTTTATTTTATTGATTCAATAATTGCTGCGTTGATATTTTATATTATTGTTGTTTCAATAATTGTTGTTGCACAGTATTTTCTATTATCAGATCAATAATTCATATTATTTGAATAATATTATTAGATAACATTATTGTCAATGTCTAGAAAGTTCTGTCTAAGGAGAGGTTTGGTCATCTAATTGCGCGCCAGTAAGGAGAAATTCTTATTGGAAAGCCCCCTCTTTCCTGGGAACGACCTGGTTGTCATAAATGTGATTCTGTAATATTATTTGTGAATAATTAATTATTGATTCATATGATAAGGAAATATTTATTTTATGTGGATATAAATGAGGGATATATTTTTGTGGTTAAAAATGAAGGAGTTAATGTTGAGGTGTTTTATCTGTATTTTTGTCGGAACGGAGGTATTGAAAATCAAATTAGGGCTTTTGAGATATTTTGCGGGGGTTATAATTTTAATCCGACCGTTGGATCGTGGTAATTTTTGGATATGTTATACATATATAAGTTGAGTATATGTCCATAAATTTTGAACCGTTAAAAATGAACGTATGATTTGTTATGAATTTTAAGAGGTGGCTGATTCGGAAATCAGGTTATAAATCATTTTTGGTGGAAAATTCTAGAATTGGTGGGCCCCACTTGTGGTTGGTGAAGAAATGTGCTGAATTATATTTCAAATGTGGTGGGTGGGAATAGTAGCAGGTAAAGCCATCAGGTTGCAGGTCAAACCTACCAAAATTTTCCTATAAATAGAGGGCTAAGTTAGAATTGAAAAACACACCAGAAACATAAGCTTTCTCTCTTTCTCTCTCTATATTATGAAGCATATTTTGTGAGTTTTTAGATACTTGGTGAGTTGCTATTCATCAGTGCAAGTTTCCTTCAGCATCATATCCGATATCCAGTCAGAAGTACTGCTCTTTTGAGGTAAGGGATAGTAATGGATTTTAAGGGTTGTTATATTTTCCAGTTTCGTAATTTTTCTGACCTTCAAAAATTCTGGAAAAATTTGAAATGATATTTTGATGAGTTTTCTTGATTGTGTCCAAAAATGGTGATTTTTGGATGTATAGATTGAGAGTTATGAAAAGACTATTTTAAAAGTAACAGCTTATAATTCCTTGTGGTTAACTCCAAAATTGATGAAATTTTTATTGGGAGTACATGTATATGATAGAAGTATACTATGTAAATTTCAGAATTTTTGGACAAAAGTACAATTTTTGATAAATGTCTAAATATTCGGCGATTTTGGCCATATGGAAAATAGTAAATGAATTTTAAAAATTCTGAGAAAAATATATGTTCAATATGGGACTATATTCTGCTAAATCCCAGAAAAGAAATATTTTTGGAACTGATTTGGTATTTTTTATGAAAATAGTCTAGTTATGAATAAATGAATTAAATATGTTTTGTGAAGAAAGAAAATTGGAAAATAGGATTTTATGGCTTGAGAATCCTATATGAGGTATATGCAGATTTTTGATGAGGGTTTTGGTTATTGATGATGAAATTGTAAGAGTTGGCATTTTATGATGATTAAATGCATTAATTAGTAAAGTGTAAACAATTAAAATAAATTGTTTATAAATTTAAGTAATGTTATTCTTTCAATATCATTATACCGAAATATTGGTATGGATTTTATTGTGGAATTTTTATCTTTTGTGTCGGGGTTACTATTCATGAGTTACTATTCACGATTTACTATTCATGAGTTACGAATATTACTCTTGAGATTAAAACTATATGTTGATCATATTATTTTTATCATCATATATAACATTTTTATAACCCTGATGTTGAAATTCTCTTTCACTTGAGTGTAAAGATGGGTAAATTATTGGTATGATCATGACTATGGGTTCTCTTTGGCCAGTAGTGCAAAGTTGAATTATTGACTGGTATGATCATGACCATTGAATTTATAAGTGAATATCTTTAGCTTAAGTGCAAAGGTGAATTGATTAACATGGTTATAATTATTGTTTATATAAATTCTGAAATGATTATATATTTCCTTGAGATATTAATATATTTGGCTTGTAGTGCAAATATGAACTGTTGAGGAATATCTTTGGCCTGTAGTGCAAAGATGAATTGTTGATGAATATCTTTGGCCCGTAGTGCAAAGATGACATGTTGTTGAATATCTTTGGCCAGTAGTGCAAAGATGAACAGATGTTGAGATAAACATGACCAACTGGTGATACAAATGAATATCTTTGGCCGTAGTGCAAAGATGGATTTATTAGTATGATTATGAACAGGAAATGTGATTTGGTATAACCATGATCTTTGATGTTTCAGGTAAAGATAGGTGATGAAAATTATCTTCGTCCTGGATGAGAAGAGGAATTTAGAACTACAGTTATGATTATGAGTTATTCATATGATTGTGCACATCCGCTTGCCGAGTATATCTACAAGCACTATCTATATAATCTTGGTGTTTGTTTGAAGTATAATTCTCAGTTAGATACAGTGGAGATAATGATAAGTCAAGAGAAGACTCACCATTGGGAAGAATATGATAGTAATCTTCTCGTTTTTCTTTGGGGTCTATTGGGTCAACCAAGGATAATTCTGTGGCCATATGATATCTATCATAACCTAGACGCATGGCCTCCCATGTACGAAGGTTTCCTTGAGCACTTCCCAAAAATTCTAGTTTCTAAAACAGTTTTTGACTGTACCTTTATGTAAGGTACCTTTGTGAGGTGCTGATACATGATGATGTCCAATGTCACATTTGGTATATATTTGTATCCAAACTCACAGCATATGTGTTGTTGTATTTTGCACGACAATTGTTGTAATAAAGTTGTAGTTGTTTTCTGTACCATGTATTTGACGACTCAGAATGGGTTGGGTGGAATGAACCTATTTTGGGGTTGTCACAATTTTAATACTTTGAGTATTGCTACACGGTGCAAGTTCCTTCTGCACTATATCTTGTATTACAGTCAGAAGTACTATCTTTTTGAAGTAAGGGATATTATTTTCTTCGTAAGTGATATTATTTTTTCAATATCATTTTGTCAAAATATTGGTTAGAGCTTTTTATCAAATTTAAAACTTTTTCATGTCGGGGTTACTATTCATGAGTTACTATTCACGAGTACTATTCACGAAGCATGATAATTTTTTTTGTAAAATTTCTATCTTTTAGTGTCGGAGTTACTATTCACGTATACGACACTATTCACGTATACGGCACTATTCATGAATACGACACTATTTACAGAAAAATTAAATTTTCTTTTCTGTGTCCAAGATTGTCTGTTATGATTCCTATCTTTGATTGGATCTATGTTTTGGTCTTCATTCTTGAATTTTACTCCACTCTGATTATTTATAAAGTATTTTTGAACTTGGATTGTTTAAAGTACGAATCTTTAATATTTATTCTTTTGTTTCACTGGATTCGTTTTCTTTAAAATATATTTTTCATCATCCTCAGTCCTAAATGATGATATTACTGAATATCTTTGGGATGTAGTACAAAGATGAATGATTTTTTGATGAATATCTTTGGCCCGTAGTGCAAAGATGAACATGTGTTTAGATGAACATGACCAACTGATGAATATCTTTGGCCTGTAGTGCAAAGATGAATATTTAATTCCAGATATATATTGATTGACATTACAGGGAAAAAATATCAACGATGAACTTTTAAATTCATAGATAGAAGATAGTATATTGCATTCTCTACTTCGCTCTTCTAATGAATTTCCACTGCAAAGATTGATTTAAAATTGGTTGTCTATTGTATTCTATTAGATTTTTCCCTGTTAAAGACTAACGATAATTTGTTCTATGTTATCTTAGTCATAATATTTTTTACTGGGCTAGTTGAGCTCACCCTTTTCCTTGTTGTTCTATTTTCTTCTCAGGAGGCGAGAATGTAGCGAGTACTAGTCGGGGTGTGGAATGATGGTTCTAGAAGTGGTTCTAGTAGTCCTCACTATTCTGTAAAATAGTGTATTAATAATTGTAATGAGGACTTATTTGAGTGTGGATATTGTCTAGATGACAATATTTGTATTTAAACTCACAGTTTTTATGTTGTATTAATAAAGTTGTAGTTGTATCTGTACCATGTATTTTGACGACTCAGAATAGGTTGGGTGGATTGGACCTATTTTGGGGGCGTCACATACTATGCAGCAATTACTGTAGTAATAGTTAAATATAACTAAGTGACTTCTCACGTAAATATCAATAATCAATACTGTGTGCTACTATGCAACCACACATATTACTGTACTTTTACCACCGGGTAGTTCAACAGTTTAACGGTAAAACTTTTGCCGTTATTTTTATAAAAAGATAATTATGTCGTTTTCTAACTACGACAATACTTCCGTTGTGGGGTCCACTAATGATTGTGTTGTCGTACGAATATTCCCTGCTAAAACGAATATTTTCCGACCAATCGAATATTATATAACCACTTACTTACCTTGTAAAATTTATAAATAATACCCACAACTATAACATTATATCAAATCCACACCATAATATTCAAAAATATATTTCGAGAAAAATTAATCTTTATTCATAAAAGTTGGGATCTTACAGGGCTTTCTGATAAGAATTTCTCCTTATACTGGTGCGCAATTAGGTGACCAAACCCCTTTTCCAGACAGAACTTTCTTAGACATTGCCAATAATGCTATCTAATAATATTATTCAAATAATATGAATTATTGATCTGATAATGGGAAATATTGTGCAGTGACAATTATTGAAACAACAATAAAATATCAGCGTAGCAATTATTGAATCAATAAAATAAAATATTTAAGAGTAATTACTGTAACAATTATTGAGTAGTGCCTTCTTACGTAAGAATAAATAATTAGAATTATATTGTGCAATACCGTGTGTTACTGTGCAACACCGCGTATTACTGTATTTTAACCACCGGGTATTCTAACAGTGTTAACGGTAACAACTACGTTATTATTTATAAAAAAATCAAACTTATCGTTTTCTTCACCGACAGTTTTTCGTTATAGGGCCCACAAGCCCACAAATGTCTGCGCCGTCGTACGAATATTCCCCAACAATAAAAATATTCCACGACCAAACGAATATTTCCTGACAACAATGAATCTTTTATACCTACTTGTTTATTTAAAATATTTACGTATTTTACCCATAACTAACCACATTAATCAAATCAACCCCTTACTATTTCAAAATAATAAATAGAGAAAATTCAATTTTATTTATAAAAAGTTGGGATCTTACAAATGTGATTGTATTAATCATTACAAAAGTACTAAGCGTTTACTTGATTGTCAAAATCATCACAAAAAGGCTTTTATGATGGGGGTATACAAGATGGCCTTCGTGACGGCTTAAGTCATTACAAAAACCTTTTGTGATAATTTTTTGAATTTATATGATGGATTTGAGCCATCACAAAAGGTCATTTTTTTGTAATTTTGATTAATCAGATAAAATATTAATTACATTTCTTATTTTTTATATTTTCTCTTAAAATGGCAATTAAAAAAACAAAGAGGTCAACTAATATAACTAAGTTTTTGTGCATGGTTAAGCTTTTGTACAGTTAAGTTGTGGAAAATTGATATTTCTATAAGAGAAATTAATATTTTCACAAATCTTCACTCATTAACTAATCATATGTAATATTCCCTCCGTTCTTTAATATAGGTCGTTTTAGAGAAAAAATTTTGTTCCTAAATACAAGTCGTTTGAGAATTTCAAGTAAGCATTAATTGTTTAGTTTCCAATATTACCCCAAGTAATAAATATAACTTTGGTTCTCTCACTATTTTTTGCCCAATAAATAACAATCTCTTTTTCCAATACAAGGGCAATATAGACAATTGATAGTATATTTAATGTTTTACAATTATTTTTTTAATATTTGTGCATAACTCTAAAATTACCTATATTAAAGAACGGAGGGAGTATAATTTGTGACTTATTATTAACTCAAGTAATTTGAGGTTCCAAGATGTTTGAGCAGGAAAGAAGGTATTGGAATCCACAAGCCAAGATGGCCGGTAAGTGATAACCACCCTTATTTAATATTCCCTCTTTTTTATTATATAAGTCATTTTTTTTAGATAATATAAGACGTTTTATATATATTTAAAAAATAATTAATTATTTTTTACTTTGCTTCTAAAAAAATAAAATAATTGAGAGAGGAGAAAGAATAATTAATTCGTGTATGTGTAGTAATCAAATTTCAAACTAACATTAATAAGCTAACAGAATTAATGAGATTTATAATGGAAAGTAGGGAGTATCTTAATTAAGGTTTTACTCCCGTTCCTATTGAAATGACCTTTTAGATATGGGTACAATAATTACGATAATAATTGAAAAGCATTAAATATAGTACTCAATTCTCTATAATACCCTTAAATCATTAATTTATCACAGCACAAGAGTTTAAAGTATTAAAAAAATAGGTAGAGTAATGAGGGGTAATTTCGAAAAAATTGTTATTAATTCTCCCAGATTTGAACAAACGTCAATTAATTAGGGACAAATAAAAAATTCTAAAACGTTATTTAAATAGAGACGGAAGAAGTTTTTTATGGCCATTCCCCATTAAAGCCTAAGCTTTCGAGCAGTAGAATTGAATGGCCGCTGATTGTGAATGTATCACAATTAATGAGTAAGAAAATCAGGATTGCTCAATAGTAGCATATACAGTAGCTTGAATTCCCTTAATAAAACCTCACCAGGCTCATGCATCTAGGTGCAACCATCAGGCTCTGGTTATGACCAACATTCCTATGTTTACATTTCTAAAAAATTTGCCTTTCATTATGGACATAAACTGGTTGTATGATTACTTACATTTTTCTGACATAGCCATTGCATTGTTAAGTCTCTTCATCATTAGCTCTATACTTGAGAGAGTCACTAGAAAGGGTCCTATGATATGGCCAGTAGCCGGAATGGCTCCTTCCTTAATTCTTCACTTCGATCATCTCTACGATTGGATCACCGGATCTTTGATTCAATCCGGTGGAACATTTCAGTACAGAGGAATTTGGATGGGTGGATCCTTTGGTATCGCAACCGCCGACCCTTCCAAAATAGAATACATGCTCAAGACAAAATTCAACAACTTCCCTAAAGGGAAATATTATAGGGAAAGGTTCTACGAATTACTTGGGGACGGAATTTTCAATGCAGATGATGATTTGTGGAAGCAACAAAGGCGAGCCGCAACTTCTGAGATGCACTCAAAGCGCTTCCTCGACTACTCGTTGCAAACCATACAAGATTTGGTGCACAACAAGCTGTTGAAACTCATGGAAAATGTTGTAGATAAGTCCACTAGCAGCATTACATGTATTGATCTACAAGAAGTGCTGCTTCGTTTTACATTCGATAATATTTGTATAGCCGCCTTTGGTGTGGATCCGGGCTGCTTGTCACTCGATCTACCAGATGTTCCTTTTGCTAAAGCCTTTGAGGAAGCCACTGAATCAAGTTTGTTCAGATTTTTAGTCCCTCCTATTGTATGGAAGTCTATGAGGTACCTTGGACTAGGGTTCGAGAAGCAGCTCAAGGAAGCAGTAAAAGTTGTGCATGATTTTGCCGAGAAGACAGTGAGACAGCGGAAAGGGGAATTAGGCCACGAATGTTGGGACTTAAACGACCGGTCCGATCTCTTGTCAAGGCTAATCAGTGTTGAAAATGCACATTTCTCAAATAACTTGCTTAAAGATTTTTGCATAAGCTTTATATTAGCAGGGAGAGACACAAGCTCAGTCGGCTTAGCATGGTTTTTCTGGCTAGTACATAAACACCCACACGTGGAAAACAAAATTCTTGTTGAAATTTATGATATTTTAAAAACAAACAAAAAAGAAATAGCAGATTATAATGACGTAGTTTTTACCGAAGAAGAATTAAAGATGATGGTGTATTTACAGGCAGCATTATCCGAATCTCTAAGGCTTTATCCTCCCGTGTCTATTGATTTTAAACAGGTTTTGGAGGACGACGTATTTCCGGACGGGACGGCAGTTAAGAGGGGCGCTAAAATATTTTACAGCATTTTCTCGATGGCTCGAATGGAGTCGGTTTGGGGGAAGGATTGCCTCGAGTTTAAGCCGGAGAGATGGATTAAAGAAGGAGAATTTGTGAGCGGGAATCAGTTCAAATATGCGGTGTTTAATGGTGGGCCTAGATTGTGTTTGGGGAAGAAATTTGCATACATGCAGATGAAAATGGTGGCAGCTTCAGTTCTGTTAAGGTATTCAATTAAGGTGGTTGAAGGTCATGAAGTTGTTCCTAAAATGACCACTACACTTTACATGAAGAATGGGCTGATGGTAAGTTTGGAACCTAGGTCAAAGTTGAACTTGCTAATTAAGCACCTATACTAGCTAGTTGTGCGCAATACTATTTGTATAAGAAGAATGAAGGCAGGCGCAATATTTAATGCTTTTTTACATGTTTATGTTTTGTGGCTTGATCGATCTGTGAATTGTGATAGTATATTGCTTGCATGCATGTTCACAGATTGGAATGAATATTACTCCTTATTAATACCAGTTTACCAGTACAATATATAGTAGTACTAAAAATTAACTAATTAACTTTGGTGGCTTCAATTCGCATTTGGAATTAATGCATGTTAGATAATCTTAATACAACTGTTTTAAAGCGTACGTGGAATATAATATATGTCATTATATATTATGGTATGGTAAGAATAAATTATGTTTTGGACGTCAAAAGTATTAATTTTATATACTTTTTAGCCAAATTAAATTTCTACTTATTAAATGTAATTTTAAATGGTTTAATATTGAAACAACAAATATACTAATTTTGGAATAAAGGAAATGTAAAAGAATTATAACTGAATTTAGGAACAATCATGTGGTCTTATTTTAGTATTAGTATTAGCTTCAAATATTAGTTGATAAATAAGAAATTGAAAATTAAACAGTCCTAGCTAAATCGACTCTAAAAATAAATTTTGTATATCATTATAATTATTATCAATGAAAAATATATATTTTTTTCTTAGACGATTATTTTTTTGGAAAAAAGATTGAGCAATAATAATTTTAATTGATAATTTTTTTTAAAAAAAAAAAATCAAGAATTAATCCAAAAAAAAATTAAAATTTTTATCTTCGATTTTGCGATGGCGACCTCGAGAAAGTAAGCAATCTGCTTTAACATAACACTATTTCTATATATGTATTTTTGAAAATAAAAATATAGAATAGTATGTTAAAATAGTAAAAATAAACTTGAAAATATCGGTTCCCTTTGCTCTATTAGCTAGCGGCCATTGCGTCTGCTTTACTGCGACTCAATCTCAAAGACAAAATCGCCTGTTTTACGTTGATATTTCTAATTGGCCATTCTTACATCTTAACCGTTGAATCAGAATAAAACAAAGGTCAATTTTATCCTGCCATCATAATCAACAATCCTATAGGCAAATAGAGTATAGACCAGCTAAAAAGTTGTATCCTTTTCCACAAACGAGAAGAGAAAGGAAAACAGTGGTCGGTAAGTAGCCATCATTCTTCATTTTCTTCTTCACGATTGGACTTCTATCAAGGTACGATCCTCCTCCTCCTCTCTCTCTCTCTCAAGTAAAATTCACCAATTTTGCTTACTTGTAATCTAGTCTCCGTGTTCTTTTTCGATCTTGATCATCAACTTACCCTATATAAATTCTATCTTCCATCATTATCCACTACCTCCGGAATCAAATTCTAGGGTTTCTGCTTTATAACAAACAAGACCTAGCGTTCTAGTGCCTGTCCAATTTTTGTTTGTAACATATTTTTCACGGTGCGTTCAATTGATCGGTTACAGTAGGTTGTTTTTTTGTGTGTTTAAATTATAAATATATATAATGGCGACCGCCGGTGACGAAGACAACGACGCCGTATTGAGCGATGTCGAAGAGGAAGATCCGGCGCCAATTGCTATTACGAGTACGTCACTGGAGGATGTGTCCGTGGAGAGGTTTCGAGAGGTTCTTGCGGAACTCGGTCGCGAGCGACAAGCACGCGAGGCGGCGGAGAGTTCGAAATCCGATTTGCAAGTGTCTTTCAATCGACTGAAGATTTTAGCACACGAAGCAATTAAGAAACGAGATGAGAGTTTAAGGCAGAGAGACGAAGCATTGCGAGAAAAGGAGGAAGCTTTAAGATCGAATGAGATGTTATCAGCTGAACTTTCTGAATCTGTTAGAGTAAAAGATGAGGTTTTGAAACAAAGAGATGAGTCTGTGAACCAGTTTGATGAAGCGGTTAAGGTCAAGGATTCGTTGAGATCGGAGATTGAAACTGCAGCTCAGATGTTAGTAACCGGAATTGATAAGATATCAGGAAAAGTTAGTAATTTTAAGAACTTCACGGCAGGAGGATTGCCTAGGTCTCAGAAGTACACAGGACTACCAGCGGTTTCTTATGGAGTTATTAAGCGAACCAATGAGATTGTTGAAGAGCTTCTTAGACAGATTGATTCAACTGCAAAGTCTAGGGATGAGACACGTGAACAAATGGAGCAGAGGAATTATGAGATTGCTATTGAAGTTTCAGAACTTGAGGCGACAATTGGAGGATTAAGAGAAGAGGTCTCAAAAAAGACGTGTGTTATTGAGAATTTGGAGAAATCTTTGGCTGAAAAGGAGGAGAGGGTTTCTGAAAGGGAAAGAGAGATGTTGGAGAAGAAAATTTTGGCGGACAACGAACTGTTGGGGTTGAGAACCATAGTTAATGAGTATGAGGATAAGTTGAAGAATTTGGAATCTAAAATGGACTCACAAAGGCCGTTACTGTTTGATCAGTTGAACTATGTTGCAAAAATTCATGACCAGATTGATAATGTTTTTAAGATAGTAGATGCTAATAATTTAGATCACTCACAGTTGTCCGAGTCCTTGTTTCTCCCTCAAGAAACAGATATGGAGGAGAATATACGTGCTTCCTTAGCAGGAATGGAATCAATACATGAATTAAGTAGAACAGTTGTTGAAAAGACAAGGGATTTAGTAGTGCAGAGGAATCATGAAGTGAAAAGACTAAACGAAACAGTGTCTCAACTAGTCAAGGAAAAAGAGCATATTGGGGCATTGTTAAGAAGTGCTTTATCAAGAAGAATGTCGGCAGATCTGTCATCCAAAACCAATGAACTTTTTAAAGTTGCAGAAAATGGATTAAAAGAGGCTGGTATAGATTATCAGTTTAGTAATCATCTTGGGGATGGAAAGTTACTGGCTTCAATAGCGAAGGCAGGATCTCTAGTGACAGAGGACGACGAAATATATACCCTGGTAAGTATGTCTTAGTTATGTATTGATCTTGACTTCTTTTGACCTTTTGGCTGGGGTATAACAGTAAAATCCCTATTTAGGAATACTCTATATAAGAATAACCTTTACAATATTATAAAAAAATTTGGTCTCAATTTGGGCCAGTTATAAATAGAAATAACCTCTAAATTGTAATATGTTATATACTTTTTAAGTCCTGTATTAAGAAACTATTCATCTATATAGTAATAATTTCATATATATATATATATATATATATATATATATATATATATATGAGAGAGAGACAATATTAATTTTAAAAGACTACATTTTCTATAAAAGACTACATTTCCTATAAAGAACTACATTTTTCTGTAAAAGACTACATTTCCTATAAAGGACTATATTTTACTATAAAAGACTACATTTTCCTATAAAAGACTATTTTGCATAAATATTTTTTGAATAATAATTATTAGGGAGTTCTTATTGATATTTTTGTTAAAGTGAATATTTTTGGGTGTTCGAAAAATATTTTGTATCAATATCTCTGTTTAGTAATAACCTCTCAATTAGAATATAAATAGTTTAGTCTCAAGTCTATTCCTAAATAGAAGTTTTACTGTGCTGTACGCAGGCTGGTGCTTTGGAGAATATTATTAAGCAATCCCAGCTTGAGATAATTGAGCTAAAGCATACCGTTGACGAACTAAGGTACTTTCCTTTAAACCTATGTTGTAAGTGAAGCTGCCTTGACATACAAAATTTCCTGGATTGATTGTGTTTTTAATTAATAATATAGAGTGATGAGATGGTTTCTTATGAAATAATAAACATATCAAAAGTAATTGAAACAGGAATATCTTCTAGAACTGTTCCTTTTGTTGTTGTCTTTGGAAAAAAAAAATCCTAAGAAGTAACAATATAGGAAGTTGACTACTTATAGAGTAGTCCCAAAACACATTCTTGAAATAGAGTTATTAGCGATCTCCAAAAATAAAGGAGAAAAGATGATAATGTCTCGGTAAAATAATACTTCCACCAACTCAGTGGCAGAGTCAGAAATTTTTGTCAACGTGGGCGAATAATGCTATTATGTTCTCAAAATTATGGTTGGCAAAATTATATATATTTACACTTCTGCGCCATTTTTTAAGAAAATCAATACTTTTAATTCTACTAAAAAATATTCCTCAAATGTGTCGAGGAGGGCAATTCCTTGCAATGTGCTTCTGCCCCTGCATCAACATGTATCTTTTCAGATATTATGCTCGACCCATATATTGTAATGTACAGCAATTTGGTTGCATAGTTTTGTTCATTGAGGCTATGAACGACTATAGTACAATGTTGCTGTGAGGCAGGAACTTTCAAGCTTGTTTAGTCTTCATTTAAAATTTAGTTTTTTTTTATCATCGACAGTTTGCAAACCTGTGAGGCATTGGCTCTATAACCTAAGTTTGTTTACTACTTGACACTACTAGTGAGATCTTTGCATATTTTTTATTTTATTTTTCTTGAAAATCTCCATACTATCTGTGGTAACTAACATCAGTTGTTGTGTTCTGCATACTGTTTTACTGAATTAAGGGCCGAGACAAGCTTTCTCAAACTGCATGTAGAAGCTCAAGCCAATGAGCTCATCCAGAGGAAACAACACGTGGAGGAACTTGAAGAGAAAGAGAGAGTGGCAAATGAAAACGTAAGCTACTAAATATTTCTTCATATTGTTTGTTCAATATTTCTTACTAAATTGGTGCTTTATAATTCCTCTTCTTCTTTTGGTTGCTGATTTAATTATGTTAAAATATGGTGGGATTAATATGTACTCCCTTGCTACTCATGAATTCGTATAACTAACTTCTTGTATTAATTACTTTCTCGATTTAGGTTGAAGGGCTTATGATGGACATTGCTGCAGCTGAAGAAGAGATTGCAAGATGGAAAGTAGCTGCACAACAAGAAGCAGATGCAGGCAAAGCTGTTGAACAAGATTTTGTGGCACAGGTAAAACCTTTCTTCAAGGATTCTTAGTGTAGAATTTGGAAAACTATTTCTGGTGCTTTTACACTTTTCATTATTTTGTCTGCTTCTTTTGTCAATTTGGTAAAACCAGAAGTATTTATTTAACTACCCAGCTTGACCTTCCCAAAAGACAAATATATAGAAGTAATACAGAGAGATTGATAATTAAAACAAACAGGTACGGCAACAGCTATCTATTGGGACACTGATACGTGGCCACCGGATTATATCATGATGCAGTTTGTACTGGCCCTACAAGAAAGCAATTTTAACTGATAAATAATAACTATATTTTTTCATTACTGATTGTGTTTGTCACTTATTAATTTGAGCCATCAAATATGTTAAAACATTCATTTGCAAGTCTGGGACAGCTATCAAAGAACTTTCCTGATACCTTGTTTTTTTCTTTTACTCTTTTAACTTGATCATGTACTTAAATACCTTTCAATGGGCTATAGCCTATACTATACCAATATAGTTCTTACATGGAAGTTTATAATGTACGTGTCCTATGTCTTTCACTTTCGAATTAACCTCCTCTTTTTTGCCATTCTTGCAGTTATTAGCTGTTCGACAGGAACTTGAAGAGGCAAAGCAAGCAGTGGCTGAGTCTGAGAAAAAACTTATATTCAAAGAAGAAACAGCAAATGCTGCCATGGCAGCAAGAGATGCAGCTGAGAAATCATTGAGGTTGGCTGATTTGAGGGCTTCTAGACTTAGGGATAAGGTAGAGGAGCTAAGTTATCAGCTTGAAGAGATTGATACCCGGGAAACCTCGAGATCTGGTCAAAAGAGATCCAGATATGTATGTTGGCCATGGGAATGGCTTGGGTTGAACTTTGTAGGTTTTCACCAGACTGATACACAGCAAGAAAGTTCCAATGAAATGGAACTATCTGAGCCCCTTATTTAAGTATATTCTTTATCTGTCTTTATAAAGTCATTTCTCCTCCCAGTGTATCCGTATATGATCTCCCGACATAAAAACAGTTAAAAAATAATGATAGTTTTTCTTTTAGGGTTCCGTTTTTAATGAGATAAAAGTTGATCAACACCTGAATGTGATTATGAGGCAAATTAATAGTCTCTTATATCTTTACTTTTACTGATTAATTTCAGCACAAAGGACTTCGTGTTGTTTATTCCTTTTTTACAGTCTAGTTTGTATAATAGCCAGTCCTGGTCGTGGTCCATGAATAGAGTATTGACGGTTATCATGAAGCTAACTACTGATACAATGCTGAAATGTATAGCGTGATCTGTGTGTCGATCAGTTACAGCATCTGAATGTATCATGAAAATTTAACACCAATTAGAGTATTGACCATCTGAGTTGCGTTTAGCTATAATTATCATTTCAGAAAATGGAAGATCCAAAATTACAAGATTCAGACCAAACAAAAAATGACGACCTTATTTCTAGATTAAACAAGAAATCTTGCTGCGAACGCTGGTGCTGTATCAGCGTTTTGTTCCACAAGTTTTTGCCACTAAAATCCCACTAGGAGGGTCGCTCATAACAATGTTGCAACGACCATACAACCAATATGAATACCGAAGGATACTTCCCAAGGTAGATTTTGTTTTAAAAATGCCCTTGATCTCAAACTGAACTCGACCACTTTGGATCTGCTTCTTTAGATTTCGGCTATGTTGCGGTGAAAGCTTAACCTGGCTTGTTACCATATGAACATTTGTAAGCAAATACTGTGCCCTCATTACAGAGAAATGTTCGATGTACTTTGTGGCAATAGGGATTCCTTCATGGTAAAGATTGATGACAATGTAGTTGAAATTCACATTTACTTTCTTGTTTGGATTTGTGAAGTTGGCCATCAAAGTTACATCTGCGTTAAGGAGATAGCCCATGTCAAGGTATACTGCATTCAGGCTCGCTTCTGCCACATCAAACTTGGGACTTTTTGGATGAAAGACGAGATAAACTATGAGGACTATGAGGCCTCCCAGAATGATTACAATCCAGAAAAGTGCACAGACGATGCCAATACACCATGTAACAGGCTCAGTTTTACGAGGCTGTGGAATCCCTTCAAATGAGGATTGCTGCGGTGGCTGGACTGATTGATCCGAATGCATTGGCTGTTGGTGTGGTTGCGGCTGCGGTTGTGGTGTTGGCTGTGGTTGTAGGCCATGTTGAGGTTGTGGTTGTAGGCCATGTTGCGGCCTTACTCGTTTCTTTTGTTTCTGTGAGTGTGGCTGTGTAGGCAATTCGAGACTGAAATCGTGCTGCTGTGACTGGGGTGCCGGAGGTTGGTGTCGTGGTGGTTGCCGGGGCAGAAAATGAGGATTATTCTCACGTTGACGATACATGGGGATTGGAAGATTGTATTTTTGGGGCTGGGAAGAAGCAAGTTCTTTCGGAAGATTGTATTTTGGTAAATACAGATGGGGAACGATAAGCTTTTTTGCTGTGTAGGAATGACTTCTTGAGAACTGCAAGTAGGACTCCCCGCGAGGCAAAGAATCAAGACATTGTTAAAGACTAGAAGGCAAGTAACCTTCTTGATACACGCCTTTTGTGGTGACATGTTATTGTGACCCATAGTCACAAGAAGATACCTGGCTCATTAAAGACATGCTATTCGTTTTTGCTTATATTATACATCTATTTCTAGTCTGAAAGTTAAAACTTCCAACCCTTTCCAATAGAAATTCATGCCACATGTAACTTTTGCATCACTTGTTTATCAAGGGTGAAACTTTAACACTATCAACTAATTGGAAGTCATCATAATAATATGGATCTTTACTTTCTACAAGTGCTTATTTATCTAACAATGCTAGTTCTAAAAATAAGTCGGTTGTTAGATTTCGATTGACAAGTCACTCGTTCCTTCAGATTAAATCAAAATTAAACCCGAGATAGTTGTATTTCCATACTAAATTCAACCTAAAACACCCTGTTAGTAAATTCTATGGCTTTGAATAGTTAAACCTAACCCCAACAAATAGTCACCACACACCTCGTCACTTCTGATGTCATATTTACATTTAGGTTTCTCGTGCTCAGGGAACTGTCCCCTTGTGGCACTAGTGAAATCTATACATATCTTGGTACCTAAAATCAATCATTTTCATTTGGTGAAATCTTCGAGACTGCGAACTGGGATTATTGTCCAGAAGAAATTCTTGGATGCTCCCTCTTGTAATGTTCCCAGTCAACGTCACCCATGCTGTGTGGGAGATTGACCCATTGTTGGAGATTTATATTAGTTCCCAAGTCTCAGTAAAACACAGAGCCATCTACAACTTTAATCTCTCAAACAGGACAGATGCACAGTCAACAACAGAAATTATGCTCATTTCCCCATAAGATCAACCTGCAAAGGCTGACCAAGTATTTAAGAACAGGAACTACAAGAACCAGAATGCGCGCACACGCCAAAAAAAAAAAAAAAAGTCTAACACCAACACATCTTGTTACCCAGGAAATTGGTAAAACCTCAATATGGCCAGACAGCCAAGTTATAACAACTCAGCTGATGTGTTATCATCCTTGAGTAACAAGATTGGTATCACATCATTCACTTAAGGTGAAGTGAAAAACAACAAAAAGAAGACTAATGCACCTTGATAGATATTCCATACCACTGAGTCAGACATTATCACGAGTATCCTTCCACAAGCATTCCTTAAAAACAGCGGCAATGTCCAATTCATTGAAAAACAAGCATAAGAAATCCTTATGCGCACCTAACTGGAAGGAAGGAATAAAAGACAACAGTTAAAATAAGGGAGGGGGAGAAAGAGAGATAGAGATATGGGGGGAGAGAGAGAGATTAATAAATATCAATATTAAGTAAGGTCTCATCATGAACAAGACTAAAACATCACGTTAACAAGCAAGCAAACCTATTAAAGAGGGCTATATACTTCAATCTTCATTTAGAGCAATAAAGTTTTAAAAGATCAAGACAGCCTTAGGAAATTTAAAAACAACAAATAGAACACATAAGATTAAACAACGGATATCATCCCCACATATAACATTATCTAAAATTATCTGAGGCAAGGTTGACTACAATAAGTAGCAGATCATTTCAAGTACAGTAGATGATTCAACAATATGACAATAAAATAGCATATACTTATATGCAAAAGATATATGAAATTACTATACATTTTTATGGTTAATACACACAGTACAAAACAAACTTTCATTTATCTAAAAAGATATTTTTTTTAAAAAAAAGGAAAAAGAATAATTGGTGGATTGAAGTTTCATTTAAGAGGAAAAAAATTTGTGTTTGGTCTTATGTACAATTGGAAGGAGGTATAACGAATCTGAAATGTTGGGAATGTAGGAAACAAATATATACATTTCTAATTAATAAACACAGTACAATACAATAGTTATCCAAAACCAAAAAGAAATATCAACGAATTGAAAGTTTATATATTTAGTCCTATATACGACAGAAAGAAGAAAGTTCAACGTGTCTTGTGTGTTGAGAATATTTGAATATTTGCGCAAGTGGAAAGACAGCCATATTATCTACGGCCCAGTGTCACCTGCTTAGAATTTCCTAAGCCAACCGTGCGACCTTAGACAACCAACACTGCCCGAGTGTTGCTAAGTAAGCCTTGCTTGCCAAAAGAACACCAAGAGAACTGAAGCACACCAAGAAGAACAAGAGAATACTTGAAAGTACAGAAGCTTTGTATTCACAAGAGAGCTTTTACAAGAGAACTAGAGAATGCTTGAGTTTTTGGATGGTTTAACCAAATGAAAGCCTCCCTATTTATACTAGCCCACCTCCTCAATGGACGGTAGAGATCATCTTTATCCTACGGTTACAAGTGTACATCTAGAAAGATCTACACAAGATTCTAGATAAGCTTCTACATCTTTTACTACATTCAAGAGTATTCTATAATAGTAAAGAATACAAGAGAAAAGTGTGTAACATTTTAGAGGTTCCTCTATGTAAGCATCCTAATAAGCGGCTATATAAGCATCCAGTAAGCGCCAAGTAAGAATCCAGTAAGTGCCAAGTAAGAATCCTACGTGCAGTAACCTCGAGATAATCAACCCTATTCAAGTGGGTTGTGACACCAAGTTGAAGTTCTAGGTTGGGAATAACATGGTTATTTCCTCACTGAAGACCTGTTAGGAGTACACTAAAAATTTAGTAACTTTCAGTTCTTGACTTTTAGTTCAGAAAATCATGTTTCTTTAAGTAGCTGTACACAGCAAAGGAGCTGCCACTCAATCACTTCAATACGGAAAATGTGACATTCTTTGTAGAAGTAAGAACAAAGAAGCAAGTTTGATGTTATAAATATGTTGAGCATTTGTTCATACCAACAGCTAATGGTTTTGCATATGTTAGACATACCTTTACATCCTACTGTAGCTTTTCTTCAATCCAACTATTTATTATCTCAATCTCTTGCAGTTGCGTCATTGATTAGAGTGTGAAGTGGAATTTCATTAGACAAGAGACAAAACTAATGTACTTCCTCATCATAACACATGCAACATATTAAATAAGTCAACAATATACAAAATAGAAAATCTAATGTGCCACAACCTTGAGCTTCGTATTTTATCATCAAACTACAAGTGTTGCAACTAAAAGCACTCCGACAGGAATAACTTAAATATTCATTCGAGAGCAACGGATCTTGATTTTCAATTAAGCACCAGTAAAGGCAGTAGTCAGTTTTAGGTCATAGAGTGTAATTTCAAAAAAATGTAACACTTGCTTGATATCCAGAAGGATACCAAAATTACAACTAAGGAACTAACCAAGTCTAAGGGTAAAAAAAAACATACACACTCATAACTATCAGTTTCAATTACTTCCATAGCAAAATCAGTAAATAATAATAATATACCTTTCAAGTTTCAATCACAGAAACGTTCTACGATAGAACTCGACCATGCTTCGCGTCTCCTTGCCTTATCAAAAGACAGAAAATAAAGCAGCGGAGAAAGGGGAGAGGAGAGAGAAAAAATGAATCCTCAAACCTTAACCTAAAACATAATCATCATAGGAAGCATAATGAAGCAAAAAGGAAACCACAAATACCATACATGACCAGGAAATGTTTGCTGGAGTAACCACTTAGTTTCATCCTTGCACTACATTTGAAAAGAGTAGCATAAGTCAAGGATTTGCAGCCTACATACCATAGTTTCAGTAAATATTCAATCATCCTAATCAAGTTATAGAACTTTGATAAAAGATGAAATATGAAACCAGTCAGATTGGATATCCAATAGCTAGCAGAGAAGTATAAGTATTATTCTGCAAGTTGTATTATACCTGATTCCCCTTTTCTGCAGGTAGCAATTTTCCAGGAGAAAAGAGTGACTTCTAAAGCGTGCATTCCAAGAAAAGCAGGACTTATAGATAGCGCCTTCGTACAAGTATATAAAGAACAAAATTACAAAATTCAGCCTGCAAAAGTTATGCCAGAAAGTTGGCCATTAACATATAGGATTAATATTATGTTTAATGAATTTCTTGTTTGGCCATTATAAAATTTAAAGACTATTGAGTATAAAATCTTATGTTTCCCTCCCCACGTGGAACTAATTCTTTATGCAGCAACCTCAAACTCTCTGCACCCATCTATTAATGCATATATATAACAACAGTCACCCCTCCCCCCAACAAACACCCTCAAAGTAGGAGAGCATTACACTACATATTTAAGATAGTGTTATAGGTATAGCCAAGCAGTCAAGCACAATAACTTGCGCATGCATACACAGTTCCATATAGATTGTAGAGAAGCAATATAATATACAAACCATTTTTGTTACTTCAGGATGCATCTTTAGATATAGCACTGATAAGAGTCTCAGAAACATCTCGAGAGAGAGTAAAACCCTTCTCCATCATCTGATCCCAGACTGTGCAAGCCAATGAAAGCTTCTTTTCCTGTACGAGCCCTTCAATTACCAATCTAAAAGTAATCTCATCCGGATGCGCTCCTTTAGTTTGCATCTCCTCATATAGAAACATAGCTTCACTTACTCTAGAAGCCCTGCAAAATCCACTGATAAGTGCATTGTATGATACGACGTCAGGAGTGATTCCCTGCTCTAACATATCACAAAAAATGTCCTGAGCAATCCCTATTCTCCCAATCTTACACATGTGATCGAAAATGATTGTATACATTACACGATCAAGTAACAAACCCAACCCTTTCATCTGGTCAAGAAGCTTTTTGGCTATATTAGGACTGCCTTCTCTAAGAAAAGCTTTAACAAGAATTGCAAATGTTACCACGTCGGGAGCAATCCCATTGCGGCCCATCTCCTCCAATAACTTATAAGCCTTCTTTGTACGGGAAGTCTTGCAGAGTGCAGTAATAATTGTGTTATACGATACAACATCTACCAAGCCTTTCGCCTTCATTTTATTCACCATCAACATGTATGCCCTATCAACTCGATTAGCTTTGCAAAGGCCCTTAAGAAGTTGGTTGTAGCTATAGCTATCAGGATTCAGCCCACCTCTCTCCATTTTCTCCATCAACTTCTCCGCCTCTTCCAACATGAGCTCATTACAACAATAATTCAACAGCACATTGTAAGTAACCAAATCCGGTTTACTCCCATTTCTACTCATGAATGTTTTAATTGCCTCCGCTTTGTCAATCCGGCCAGCGCAACAAAACCCACTAATAAGCACATTGTAAATTGATGTGCTAAACTTAACTCGACCTTTCATGACTCCCAATGTAAGCTCGTAAGCTAAATCAACCTTCCCACCATCACATAAACCCAAAACAAGTGCCCTACAAGCCCTATCATCAGGAACAATACCTTTCCCAAGCATTATTTGCCACATTCTAACAGCAGCATCAAGCCGTCTTTCCTTACACAACCCACTAATAATGATAGTGTAGCTCACCATATCAGGTTCTCTACCCTTTTCAGTCATTAGTTGCAATACCTCTAAAGCCATATCCACCAAATTTTCAGAACACAAAAGATACAAATATATGTTACAAGCCCACATATCCGGAACAGCTCCAAGTCTATCCATGTCTTTTAAAAGTTTCTGAATGATTTCGAAGTCTTTAAATTTGCACAAACCAGAGAGGAATCGCGAGTATGTAAATGAATTTAAAGAAAACCCTTTTGGGTTCATTGTATCATAATAATGTTCAGCTAAATCAAAGCGAGACTGACTAATTAATACGCCGATTATCTGATTGTAATCAATGCTGAAAACTCTGCAGCCTGATTGAGTCATTTCGTCGAACACTTGGACTGCTTGATCAATTAGACCACTTTTAACGTAGTTAGAAATTTTAGCACGATACGAAAGCCGCTGCCAGCCAAGAGCTCTATGCATATCAAATTGGTGGTCTCAAAATAGAATACATATCATCAATGTGAGCTGGAAACTTGAATGAAGCTCGAAATGAAGGTCTAAAGGTCAAATGGATTATAATGAGTGAACGCTAAACTAACAGCTATAGTGAAAAGTGAAGAGCGTAAACCTAATTATGTATATGATAGAAGCATTCACCATAGATACAGAGAGAGACAGAGAAACCTGTTTTTTCGGTGATGGAGGAGACGACGAAAGAGAAAAGTTGATGGACTCGGCGACCAAATCCAAGCACGAAGGAGAAGGCTTTCAAATTCCTTGTAGATCTAATTATTAAGGGCTAAATGTCATTTAGCTACTCTAGCGAGTTTTACATAATAAACCATCCAACTTTTAATTTTTTAAATTATCTTATTAAATTAATTATTATTTTAAAATTAAATAATTCGGTTAATTTTGATTTACGGTCGTTAAAAAGTCTTTTCTTACATGGACACATGAAAAAAAATAATAATATGGGAATTTGGATATTCTTAATTTCTTTCTCTCTCCTCTCCTTTCTTCCTTTTTTAAAAATACGAGCTCTGTGATAGCTTTTCTTATTAGAAAGAGTTCAAAAAGATGCGAGTGTCTCAAAAGCAAATAAGGGAACATATTAAACTTTGTATACATCCTAAAAAAATATTATTTATTAATTATGTATTTATTTGTACGCTCCTCGCCTCTCACCCCCCAAAAAAAATATTTATTAATTATATATATACAAAAAAAATAATAATATTCACTGATTATTGTAATAAAAATTTTAATAATTTCATTAATTTTAATTAACATAATAATTATTAATGTAAATTCTTTTTGAAAGTGCCTATAATCACAAAATTAATATTTTTAATACTTAAATTAGTCTCAATTAAAATTTTAAGTTTCAAACTTGAATCTAAAAAATTAAAATAAGACTCTTTTAGTATAACAGAAATTAAGATTTCAGTGAAATTATAATTTAAAAAATAGGTCGACCTGGATTCGACCCATAACCATTTAAATCTAAATCACATCACTCATATTAAATATAGATAATATAATTTTAACTCCAAAATTAACTCAAACCTACCTATTTTTTATGAGGTCTAAACACAATCCAAGAACCATAAAATCGTGGACAGACTCACGTTATGTGTGAGTTGTTCATCCCAAATTACACCCCTATAATAAATTATAGAGATAAATGGGGCCAATAATAACCAATATCCATTTATTTATTAAGTGCTTGAAATTTGATAGGGCCATTTATAATTTTTAATATATGAATTTAAATTCATTTAATGTGGACGGACACGGGCTCTGCCCATTGATTGGCAACCCATCTCACATTTTTACTATAGAGTTGGTTGATACGGAAATAGTCGCGATATGTTTGGAGCGAGTATGAAGCATATCAAACTTTTCGTACTCAAAATCTTTCCAATATCAACCAACCAAAGTGTTACATCTCAGCCAACCCAGGTGGGGTACCTACCACGAGAACCCTACGCTCCAATTAACTCACGCTTCAAAGATCATTCCTCCATTGGACCGTGTCATTCACACTCCTCTTCCGCGGCTAAGTATTCGACATCTTTCTCTCTATATCCTCCAAAACTCAAAAAAAGAGAAAAATATAGTATTTCATTTTGCTTGCTGTGCCATTTCTCGCCACCGCCACAACCATAACAACAACTTCAACAAAAAACCCACCCCACTTCCCTCGCATGTTCTTGGAGCTCCGGCTCCCTTTAACGGAGCCTCCAGCTCTCCTTTATCTTAATAGTCTGTTGACCCATTTTTTTATTTCCTTGTTTTCTTCAGATCTTGAATAATAAATCAAGTACCAGTGCAATAATGTCGAAACCATGGGCAAAGATTGGGGCTTGGGCGGCGGAGGCCGAGCAAGCCGAAGCGGAGGAGAAAGAGCAAGCGGCTGTGGCTGCAGCCGCTGCCTCCGGTGGTCGAGATTCCCAGAGCTTCCCCAGTCTTAAAGAAGCCGTCAATACCAAGGGGAAGAAAAAGACCAAAATGAGCTTACAGGAGTTCAAGATGCACAGCAGTGCCTCCGCCTTTATCCCGGGTGCCGCGGCCCGCCGTGGCTCGGCATTTGAATCCAAGGGTTTGACGCCGGACGAGATGCTTCGGCTCCCGACGGGTCCGAAAGAGCGTTCCGTTGAGGAAATGCAGTATGGTCGACTCGGGGGTGGCTTCTCATCGTACGGACGGTCCAGTGGACCGCCTCCGGGTCGGATGAGAGATAGGGACGGTGACGGAGATGGAGATGGAAATTGGGGCGGTAATCGGAGATCCTACGGTGGATTTGACGATGATCGAAGGGGTCCGCCATCTAGGGTTTCGGATCTTGATCAGCCGTCTAGAGCTGATGAGGTTGATAATTGGGCAACGACGAAGAAACCTATGGCTTCTTCGTTTGATAGTGGGCCACGCCCTAGTCGACATGCTTCACTAGGTTCTTCTAGTGGAGGCAACGAAGGATTTTCTAGGGCTGATGGGGTTGATAATTGGGCTGTTGGAAAGAAACAACTGGTATCAGTGGCACCACCCCCTCGATCATCTCCGAATGTTGGTTCGGGTTTCCGTGATTTTGGTGGCCCTGGACCTGATCGATGGACTCGGGGAGGAGGATTCACTGATAATCAGGAACGACCCAGATTGGTTTTGGATAAGCCAAGAAGTGATGGTGTAGTGAATGAGACTACAGTTGCTAAGACTAATAAGCCTAATCCCTTTGGGGAGGCTAGGCCTAGGGAAGAGATTTTGGCTGAGAAGGGTTTGGACTGGAAGAAAGTGGATTTGGAAATTGAAGCTAAGAAAACTAGTAGTAGGCCTACGAGTTCGCATTCCAGCAGGCCTGGGAGTGCCCAGTCCGGGCAGTCGGAGGGACCTGCATTGCAGCAGTCAAGGTCAAAAGTGAACCCATTTGGTGATGCTAAGCCTAGGGAGGTTTTGCTTCAAGAGAAAGGGTTGGATTGGAGGAAGATTGATTTAGAGTTGGAGCGTCATCGTGTAGACAGGTTTACATTCTGTCTTTTCCTTTATTCACACTACATTCTGTTGGTACATCCAGATTATTATTCTCTATGGACTTTTAAAGCTTTATGCATATCAGCAGCCATTAAATGGTTTAATAATGCTTACTGTTTTAATTCTCATATGCCTATTAGTATGCATTTAACATAGTGCATTTGGTGTTGATGTGTTTTGGGAAGAATTTGTAGGTTATTTTTGTATATAAGAAATAAGAATGACTAGTGCCTTCAAAACTAATTAAGCCACTACTTACTAAAAGATCATGTCGTTCACTGAATAATAAATTTTTGACTTGACCGATTTAAGTGTTTTTAAAATCAATTTCAAGCTTAATCAAGTTTGAGTTGAGCTTATTCCAATGCGTTCAAATATATGGAATTTAGTGCACTAGTCCAGCTGAATTGAGCTCGTATTGAGTTTCAAATTTTTATATAGTACATGCTGTCAAATAATAATAGATATATACATCTATCAAGTTTGTACATCATTTGTATCTAATTGAGCCTACACAAGATTAATTGAAATTCAACTAGCCAAGATGTTTTGTCTTCTTAATTGAGCATAAAATCATGCTCAAGCTCGACTCATTTTGCAAAGTGCAAATGAGTCGAGTTGAATTGAATTGAACCCCTAGCGAGTTGAGTTGCGAGTTGCACCTGTTCATATGGTAATGTATTAGATACCATCACTTTAAATTCTTTCTTGGTGACGAGATTCACAATTCTTGCTTCTCTCGAGTCTTGACCATTGGACAATGATTTCTTCTTTTTTGGGTTGACCACTGTACAATGTTGCTGACATTTTGAAGCAGCCTGCATTATTAGGCTTGTATTTTTGTCTCTTGCAAAGAAATACACTTTCAACATATTAACCATGACTTGAACCCCATAATTTCCTTCTGGGTGTAAGAAGAAAGGTAGTAATTGGTGGTAAGATTTCTAAATTAAGGTTGATATTAGTGAAAATGTGAAATGAATATTGATGAAAATCTGTATCTTTTTCAGTAAGAGTTTTGAATCTGAAGCGAGTTATCTCGTGAATTTCACTTGGATCACAAGGTTATCGCCAATTTCTTAGTCTCTAAAACAGATAAATTGTTTCAGGCATGAGACAGAGGCAGAAAAGAATTTGAAAGAAGAGATAGACCATCTAAGAAGGGAACTCGATAAGGAATCTGTTTCAAATGCTAACAGGGAACCTCTGCAAGTATCTGGCGAAGAGCAAACCAGTTTACGTGAAATAATACTTAATAAAGAAAAGGATTTGGAGCTGCTTATTCGTGAATTGGATGACAAAGTTCGATTTGGTCAAAAAGCCACAGAAAGGCCCGGTTCTGGAGCTGGGAGGATTGTTGCGTTTCCTGATAGACCCACCTCTCAGTCTGGGTCATTTGAAGAGTCCAGAAGCATAGAATTCACTGGGAGGCCTCGATCGCGTGGTGCTGGAGATGCGTGGGCAAGGCAGGGTGATGACAGAAGAGGTTTCCAAGGTGGCCGGGAAAGAGGATTTTTGGGCAACAGAGATTTGAACAGGTATGCAATTTGATCAGCAGTATTTTTTTTTGACGCGTCCATTCCTCATGCAGCCTTGCTTATATATATCCAAATTAACGGATCTGTGAAAGTATGCTGTTTCAAACAACGGATGCTAAATAACTTTCTTTATAGATTCAAATCCTTGCAGTAAACCTGTAGGCTATATATATATACATACATACATATCATAAGTACCATCTTCTTAAAGTCGCATCACATATGTTGGGAGAACAGCCCGGTCACTAGTTCCTGAAAGTTATTACTACCTATGTTCCAAAAGGATGAGCAAAAGTACAATTTGCACACATATTAAGAAAAATAAAAATAGAGGAAAGAGAATAAAAAGTTTCAAATTTTTTAATGGCCCACAAGATTATATAAAGTGATGAGTATTTTTATTTTTTTTATACTTATGGACTCTACTATATGACATTTATCTTTCATTTTATGTACTTTATGTCATCCTTTTGGGGACAAAAAAAATTGTATGTTTAGCCATCCTTTTAGGGTCGGAGGGAGTAGTATTAGTTAGGCTACCAAGTGTAAGATGAAAGTGTAGGTGGGAGGGCAACCATTCTGTGTTAATAAAGCTGGAACCTTAGATTTGTAGCGATTAGCAAGTGCACTAGCCCTCCCTTTACCCCCCTCTGTTTATACTTTTAATTTACCATTTGGATGGTTATGAAACCCCCGATCTTTTGAAGCCATCATATTGTGGTTATGAGAACTACGATCTTTAAAAAATTTAATCCATTGTTGGCTGATTTAGCAATATATAATGCATAAATTGTAGTCAATAGTCATTTATCTTGAATGATACTCTACTGCTACACTGGAATCAATTGTCACTACTGTAGCTAAAGTAATTAAAAATAAGTATTTACACTTTTTAATCGTCACAAATGCTCAGGAGTTTTACATGCTTCCCAAATATATATGGATGTGGAATGTAATGTGCGTTGGTAATAATTACTAATGCTACTACTAACTAACTAATGTTATATTTTCTTTTGCAGGTCAAGAGAGAGATGGTGAACTTCAGTTTCTGTGGATTCTTTAACATCTGTCTCTACAATTGACAACTAGATGGAATAATATTTTTTGTCACCTTTTTTGTTTTCGTATCCTGATTTTGCTTATGAGGAAGTGGACTAGGATTATTGAGTACCGGCACACTGAGAACTATGAGTTAATTTATTGTTTGCATGAAACAATGTAACATTGTATTTCCTTTTTTTGTCTTCTTCCCCTCCCCTTTTTGTTAGTCTCTGGACACTTGGTAGGACATGGTTTTTAAATTATTTTTAAGACATAATTGTGATGAACATTTTGGATTTCCTTGCCCTTTTAATTCTCAGCTTTCCGTTCTGCCTTGTATTATTTGATGTGTATGGGCAGGCTCCAAACAATATTGTGATTTACTGGTTTATGTATGATGCCAAAGACGACGTGTGAGATAGTTTTGTTTATGTGAGGAGAGGTAGAAGAAATATCAAGAGAAAATGATATGTATTGTGTGTGGATAAATTGACAAGAGATGATGATGTACGTACTGTGGTATGTATGTATGTATGTACTGATGAGCAAAAATCCTCGGCCCTTGCCAGATGTTTGTTATTTATTTATCCGTAAAGTAAATTCAATCTCTGTAGCAAGGTAAGGTACGTACAGTAGATGGCTCTCGCTCTCTATAATAAATTTGTTAATTAGGTTATTTTCAAGTTGAAAGGTTTTGCTGCTGCTGCGTGATTCTGTGCTATTTATCACCTCTTTTAGGACAGCTGATCCGGATCCCTATATAAGTAACACCTTTCCCCTCCCTCCCTCCCTCCCTCGCTCCCTCCCTCCCAGTTTTTGGTTGATTGGTACCGCCCGGCCACCTGTCCCTTATTTTTTATTTATTATTTAATTAACAAAAAAAGAAAAAAAAAATCAGTAATTGGTTGTACTTGGAAGGCTAGATCTTCCATTCTTTTTCATTAGTTCATGTCTACACGCATAATCGTCTGAGTTTACGCTATCTGCTTCAAATATTAATCCACTATCAGTTTCAATTAAGCGTGAGTTGTTTACTTTACTGAGTTTTATTAGTTGATTCATTCCAACTCTCCATAGGCATTGGCCCTTTGCTATTGCTGTTGTTGTTTCTGTTTGACGAAAGGTCTGAGAGAACTAGAACCAATTCACTATTACATGGATTGGGTAAGACAAAACAGTTTAAGTAGACGATGGAAGGGTCCTTGGGGACTCAGGAAGAGCGCGGAAGCCATGGCAATTGGAGTTGTTTTACTTTCTACTTTCTCATTTTTCATAGCTATTGGACGACGAAGAAGTTTGGATCTTGATCACTCCAGTTTTTGTCACTTTCCAGCAATTTACAACTTTGGTGATTCAAATTCTGACACAGGCTGTTTCAGCAACGTTTGGTCGTCTCCCTCTTCCTAATGGCCGGACATTCTTCGGTAAACCTTCTGGTCGGTATTCTGATGGCCGTCTGATTATTGATATTATAGGTACAGCAAGTGCTTCATGTTCCCATTTATTTATCTACTTTTTCCATTCATATTGCAATTACCAGTTTTATTTGCAGTTAGAGATTATGGAACATGCTTAGTCTAAAAAACACATCTGGAAGTTTGGTGCTCCCTCAGTTTTCT
Source organism: Panax notoginseng (assembly GCA_016801055.1). Taxonomy (NCBI): domain Eukaryota; kingdom Viridiplantae; phylum Streptophyta; class Magnoliopsida; order Apiales; family Araliaceae; genus Panax; species Panax notoginseng. The sequence goes on along the minus strand of CM029023.1, from coordinate 170,025,178 downwards.
TATTTGACTGGTATGATTATTCCTGAATATTGCTTTTTATAGCTGACTTTGGCTGGAAGCAGAATCATCACCTCCAAAAAACCTCTGTTGGATGCATATTGTTCTCACTTTATTAAAAATTAATCCATCTTAAAATCTTTCTATTTAGATTATCTGCTCTTCTGAAGTTAAATTGTGATATAACTATGTGTTGGTCAACAACTGTCCTCACCCATTTAATGCACCAGCCCCTTGAATTTTCTTCCCTTCCCGCCCCTTGAATTTTCTTCCGTCCAGCCCTTTGAATTTCATGCCAACCTCATTTACTTCCTCCCCCTCCATTCGGCTATAAAAGGAAGGCTAAGGAAAGGAAAATAGACACACCAATCGGGAGAAAACCCATCTGAGAGAGAAAAAGAGAAAGGGTGGAAGAAAGCTTTTTTAAAACTTTAAAAAAAATAGAGAGAGAAAGATAGTTCAAATAAAAAGGTGCTTTATTTGGGTTCCATCACATATAGACCTGGCAATATAGTTGGTTAACTGTTGGGTCAAACCATATTAATTGGAACCAAATGGGTCGATTAACCATTTTTATTTATTCAGGTTGGTTAAAGTTTGAACCCATATTTTTTAAAACAAATATAGTTAATTAACCGGTTAACCATTTTTCAACCCATATTATATTCAATTACACTCCTCTCTCTCTCACACACACAGTAACCGCACCAAACACAAACTACAAGTACAAACTTTTTATATTCGTCTCATTAATTACTAGTAGTTATTCTCATGTAATTACTTTTATTTCAATTACACTTTTTATTTAATAAAAAACTTTTTTGTTAAATTTTAATATGTCTGTCTAATTAATTAAATTTTAATATGGTCTATAGAATTATATGGTTTAATATTTCTGTCTAATTAATTAAATTTTAATATGGTCTATAGAATTATATGTTTTGTAATGATTTTGGCTCATTTGCAATTTATATACCAACACAAAATTGATTAATTCAACAATGATTAGCGATAATTTTATTAAAATAAACGTAGCCAAATTAATAATAATTATGTGACAACATTTAATTGATTAGTGATAATTTCATTTATTAAAATATATAAACGTAGCCAAATAATAAGTTTTTAAATTAACGTAAGAATATTAATTTCATAGCTTCAAAGGGATCAAATAAATGGTTAAAGGCATTAGCCGCTGAGAATTGCATAGCTTGAAAAAAAGTAATTTAATTACCCTTGTATCCGTCTCTCTATCTATAGTAAATATTAATTTCATTTTTTAAAAGTTTTATTTAAAAGTTAAAACATCTTAAAATGGTTAATATGGTTTTTAACCATAACCATATGGTTCCAATCCACACAACCCATATTAAAAATGGTTAATATGGTTTTAGTTCTTAAATGGAACCATAACCATATTTTGAAAACCAAAACCAACCTATAACCATATTTTGCCAGGTCTAATCACATAGTTATTGTAGTGAAGTAATTTGAGTTTGTACTCAAATTAAAATATCTTTGTATTATCTCATATTATTCTAGTGAATTCTTCAGAGTTTGTCATGTAATTTTTACCTCTTAGTTTTAGAGGGTTTTTCACATAAAAATATTGATGTCTCGTGGTTGAATATTTTCTACTCATTATTTCCTGCATGGTTATTATTTTGGTGGAACTACAAATTTAATCTGTTTGGCATATACTGATATTTTATCTGTCTAATTTATCAAAGACGATAGTATTTGGGAGGTGATTTTTTCCCAACAACTGGTATTAGAGCTAAGGTTATTTGCTCTGTTGTTTTTGATAAATTTTATGGAGGAATCAGTCGGAGCCGTGATTAAATTGACCTCTTCAAATTTTTCGATCTGAAAGCCCAGAATGGAGGATATCCTTTATTGCAAGGATCTGTATGATCCGTTGGAGCTCAAGGGAAAGAAGCTCGCGGATAAATCTGAGGCTGATTGGAATAAAATGAATAGGAAGACTATTGGTCACATCCGACAATAATTGATCAAAGTGTGTTCCACCATGTTTCGCAGGAAATGGATGCTCACACTTTATGGACAACACTAGAGTCTATGTACGAGAAGAAGAATGCACAAAATAAAACTTTTGTCATTCGAAAAATTATGGATCTAAAGTACAAGGACGGGAGCAGTGTGTCGGAGCATATGAGTGAGTTACAAGGTTTGGTGAACCAGTTGTCCACCATGAAGTTGAATCTTGATGATGAGATTCAGGCTTTTTTGCTTCTCAGTTCGTTGCCAAACAGTTGGGAGACTTTGGTGATATCTCTAAGCAATTCAGCTCCAGAAGGAAAAATGACTATACAGATGGTCAAGGACAGTCTTCATAATGAGGAGACAAGACGAAAGGAGCAAGGTGTGAATTTTGAGACACAAACACAAGTTTTTGTCGTGCAGAGTAGCGGCAGAAATAGAGAGAAGAGCTCTCCTGAAAATGACAAATCCAGGAGAAGATTGAGAGGAAAAGAGATAATTTGTTTTCACTACCAAAGACCGGGTCATATAAGGCGAGAGTGCAGATTTTTAAAAAAGGAACAATCTAAGGAAAAAGATGAGGATAAGGACTCAATTGTGTATCTATCTGACGTTGATGTAGCCATTGTTAGTGAGGGTAAACCCAAGTGTCAAGTTAATGAATGAGTTATTGATTCGGGTGCTTCGTTTCATGCTACTTCGCGTGGTGAGATCTTCACATCCTACATTAGTGGTGATTTTGGCTATGTACGGATGGGAAATGGTAGTGCATCCAAGGTTATCGGCATTGGAGATATTTATCTGAAGACTAACAATGGTGGCATGTTGATGCTTAAAGAAGTCAGACATGTTTCGGATATCTGCCTTAATTTGATGTCTACTGGTAAGCTTGATGAAAATGGTTATAGCATTTCCTTTAGTGAAGGTCAGTGGAAACTCACTACAGGCCGGTCTCGAGTGGTGACTAGAGGAAAGAAGGTAGACATTTTTTACACAATGCAGGCGCATGTGAAAGATGTTAAAGATGGGGGAGTTAGGCGAAAAAAAATATGGTACAAAGCCATGCAAGATGGAAGAAAAGCCTTGCATGAGAACCACGAGAAGAAAGCTCTTCACTTTAAATGGGTACCAAAAGTGAAGAAGGAAAGTGATAGCTCGCAGCCAAGATACAAAGCGTTTGTGGAAGAATTTGACAAGCAAAAATCTGTCAAATTTGAATTAGATCCTCCCATCAAGAAGAGTCATGCCGATGAGATAAAGTCGGACGTGAAGAAAGTTAAAAATTACAAGAAGCTTGAGTTAAGTCAAGATTTTGTTGGGATTAACTTCAAGTGAGGAGTTGTGGTTTGACATGCAAATTCAGTCTTGGACGGCTATACAGAAGCAGACATAGCAGGTTTCGAAGAGAAGAAGTCTACTTCGGGGTATTTGCTTACTTTTGCAGGGGGAGTCGTGTTATGGCAGTCCAAGTTGCAGAAGTGTATTGCTTTGTCTACTACTGATAGGGTTGTAAATGGTAACCGAAAAATTCGTATTCGTCCGCATCCGTATTCTAAAAAAAGCAGATATTATTCGCATTCGAAAAAAAACGGATATATCCGTATTCGATTTAAAGGTATCCGTAAATAAACGGATACGAATACGGATATAGGCGTATTCGTATTCGATTAACATCCGTCCGTAAATATATCCGGCGGATACGGATATCCGGAATTCGATATCCGTATCCGAATAACTTTTATATATATATATATATATATATATATAATATACACACACACATATATATTAATAACTTACATTCATTAATTAATCACTTACATTCATTTATATAAGCTATTAATATATATTTATATATATATATACACGTATATATTAATAATTTACATTCATTTATATAAGCTATATATATATATATATATATATATATAAATATATTAATAACTTACATTAATTAGTTAATAACTTATATATATATATGTGTGTGTGTATGTGTGTGTATTAATAACTTACATTCATTAATTAATCACTAGCATTCATTTATATAAGTTATTAATATATATATATATATACACACACACACACACACATATATAAATTAATAACTTATATTCATTATTTAATAACTTACATATATAAATTATAAATATTCATACATAATCCAGTATTACTTAACAAACATAAAAGGGACATCTACTTATTAATGGATATCTAAACATCAATAAGTAGAACATTCATTCATTAATGAACTATACTTTAATTAAATTTGACAAAGCTCTAAATTAAAACTATAATTTAAATCAATGAAGGATGATCAATGGTGTATGCATCAAGTTAAGTTAGGATGCAAATTAATCTTGTAATTTTTATGATGATGTGTTTGACATTTTTCTCTCCTTATGATCAGGATGTTTAATTAATATGTATGGTTTAAATATTAAATTGTGTTTAATTAATATGTATGATTTAAACTTTAATTTTTTTTTTCGTAAATATTTTGAATGAATTTTATATTAGGTTACTGATAAACGAATTCGGATATCTGAATAATGTCTATTCGGATAAAATAAACGGTAACGGATATTATCCGTATTCGAATATTTTTCCGAATATCGGATACGGATAATATTTTTAAAATTCGCCGAATACCGGATACGGATAGCGAATTGGTTTTCCGAATACGGATACAAATATACCTGTATCTGTATCCGTTTAATACCGTTTACACCCCTAACTACTGAGTTGTCAACGAAATGTTGTGGTTTCTTAAAGAGTTGGATTTGACACAGAAATCGACTCCAAGTGACGAAGTCATGGTGAATACCTCTTCTAATGCGGAGGGGGAGATTGTTGGTCAACAACTGTCCTCACCCATTTAATGCACCAGCCCCTTGAATTTTCTTCCCTCCCCGCCCCTTGAATTTTCTTTTGTCCAGCCCTTTGAATTTCATGCCAACCTCATTTACTTCCTCCCCTCCATTCGGCTATTAAAGGAAGGCTAAGGAAAGGGAAATAGACACACCAATTGGGAGAAAACCTATCCGAGAGAGAAAAAGAGAAAGGGTGGAAGAAAGCTTTTCTAAAGCTTTAGAAAGAATAGAGGGAGAAAGATAGTTCAAATAAAAGGGTGTTTTATTTGGGTTTCATCACATAGTTATTGTGGTGACGTAATTTGAGTTTGTACTCAAATTAAGATATATTTGTATTCTCTCATATTATTCTAGTGAATTCTTCGGAGTTTGTCTCGTGATTTTTACCCCTTAGTTTTAGAGGGTTTTCCACGTAAAAATATTGGTGTCTTGTGGTTGAATATTTTCTACTAATTATTTCCTGCATGGTTATTATTTTGGTGGAACTACAAATTTAATCTGTTTGGCATATACTAATATTTTATCTGTCTAATTTATCAAAGACGAAAGTATTTGGGAGGTGATTTTTTCCCAACACTATGGTCCTTAGTCATGGTTGTGAATTACTTTTAAAGTAATTCTGATAATTTGTGACATGGGTTCTGTAGCCAAAACCTAGTTCTTCACTAGTGCAACTGAGATAATGCTTCTATTTTTCGTTCTGAGAGCTGGTTCAAAGAACACCAAGAAAACTAAACTTACAAGTATAATCAGTACTTAAGAGAGATGCCTGATGATTAAAACTATAATTGCAACAACACAAGTAGTTTGAAATTTTGTAAATTAAGAAAAAAAGGAAACAGGTGAAATCATTGTCAATGACAAAATGCCAGGGCCGCATGTGATGATCCTTTTATCTTCTCCATGCACACTTTCCTGATTATTTGTTTAAATACGTGCACCTATATGCACAGCTGAAAAGTTGGGATTACCATACTTGAGTGCATATCTGGATTCTATTGGAACAAATTTCGGACATGGAGCAAATTTTGCGGCTAGTGGCTCTACTATTCAGCCAGCTGATTCTGAAATGCTAAAGGGACGTTTTAGCCCTCTCTTCCTCAATATACAGCTTCTGCAGTTTGAACAATTCAAATAGCGAACTGCTGAGATATATAATGAAGGTTAGATATATAATTTTCTACAGCTTCTATGTTTTGAATTTTCTTCATATTTGCAGGATTCTGCTAAAAAAGTTAATGAAATATTTGTGTTGTTATCTATATCTTAACTGTAACTAATTTTCAGCAAAAAGCTCACATATTAGGAGCCATCTTCCATGACCTGAGGACTTCGCAAAAGCTCTATACACAATGGACACTGGACAAAATGATCTTCATGCTAGCATTACATCAATGGCAGAAGAGCAGGTTCAGAAACACATTCCAAATATCATTGATGAGTTCGCTTTGGCCATAAAGGTATTTAGTCCCTTGACCTAGCCTCATTTCTAGAGCAGAACCAAGTTTCATATAGTTTAAATTATTACCCATCAAACTCACTCGAATTGCCAACCATACTAAGAAAGGGTTAAATACACTTTTCTCCACTATACTCGACCTCGGTTTACAAATGCAGTATTGGACTGAATTTTTTTATAGTTAACTCATTGAACTAAAATTTTTTTACAAAAAATTTAAAAACCATCCAAAGGTGTAAGAAGTTAACGGCATGTCTACATGACCATGTTGGACGCTTATGTGAATTATTTAAATAGACTAAAATATGATGTGTCAAAGATGACCTGTATTAAGAATTAAGAAAAAACTTATTTTTAACTAATTTGTACATTTGAAAATTACACTTAAATAAATTTAAAAACTTGCACTAAAACAAATTAACAAATTATACTTACATTTCACAAAATCCATAAACTTCCTCTCTCTTTCTCTTCATTAATCTGCTCTATCTTCAATCAATGGTATTTTTGGCAGAAGTGTAAACCATGCTCCTTGACATTGATGCTATTTGTCATGGATTTGATGCTAAACCATGCTCCATTAGATCTGGGTTGTTGGAAAATGAATGGAGCTGTAACCATCACCGTTTCATCTAGGTCCTTTTATATTCTCTTCTATCTTCTTCATCTTTTACAACTATCATGAAAACTATTTTCTTTAAAGTAATATCACCAAGTTTTTAACTATCATTGTTCATCACATTCAATTTCAAACTCAGATTTTTAACCCAAATCTTCAATACCACCATATCATTAGATCAGAAAACAGAAAAGGAAAAAACATAATAATTTGAATTGGCAAATCAAACAACCTATTGCTTCCATGGATTAGATCGGAGATTGCAATCATCATTCTTAGATCTGTAAATTTTGAGTCTATTTTATAGATAGAGAGCTAGAATCTTATCATCTCATCTCCATTTTCTCTCTCCTCTCTAACTTCTCCCCTAATTTCATTTGCCCATACCCAATTCTCTCTCCCATCTTCTCCATGCCATTTCCCCAAGTATTTCCAATTTGAGGGATTTAAAGATATTTTCAAGAATTTTTATAATCTACCAAATAAAAGAGAAAGATCGAGAGGAGTATTTTCCAAATTGAATAAATGGATGGTGTTTTATGATTTGGGTTTCATGACTGAATGAGGAAGAGATTTCTAATCTCCGTGTTGTTTTTTGTTACACATGTGCATTGATTTGACACGTCATATTTCTCTTTCTTGTGTGGAATCTTATATGGCAAGTCTGCTTAAAGTCGACTTGACGGATTTTGTGAAGTTTTGAAAAAAATAATCAGTTCAGTGAGTCGATTGTAAAAATTTTCAGTCCAATGATGCATTTGTAAACCGAGGTCGAGTATAGTAGGAAAAGTGGTACTAAGCAAGCTGCATTTGTTACTATCTTAATGCACTAGTACATTAACAATAAACCTTCGGGCCTAATGGGGAAGTATTGCAGCTTGAAATTTGTCCTTCATAAATCTTTCTGCTGGTAGGGTTCTCATCTTTAATTACTTTAAGGGGCATGGAGAAGACTAATCTATGATGTTAAGAAATTAAATGACATTATTTGAACGTGCCAATTATCGGCAGATGGAGAGTTGTATCGCTTATGGATGTTTGTTGGCACCTAGAAATTAGTGCTTTAGACCAGCATCTTACTGGATTCTATACTTGAAACTTTGGATTGGGTAAGACATGTTTAACATCTAACAAAAAAAAATTAGTTTTGGAAATGCAGAATGTAGCATGACCTCTAAAATTGAGATACAATGTTTACTTTTTGCTTCCCTATATCTAATCACTCCATTGCAGAGTACATGCCTTCACAGACTATAAACCTGGTTGCATTTTCTGTATAAAATTAATTTTCTATTTCACCTTGATAGTGGATTACAGCTTTCTCTTCCAGATTTATCCTTAAAACCCTGAGGAAAAAACATACTTAATTTTAAATCATTTGATTCATCTTTCCATCATAAACTATCACATGCAAAGGGAAAACAAGAAATCTTGGTAAAACACTCAAATCCATATAATACTTATATGCGAGTACTTTATAGGAGTATGTAATTTTTATTTACTGAAGTGGTCATTTTAGGAACAAAATAACACTGGGCCTTTACAAATTTTAAGTGCATGAAGCTTTGTTTTCTGAGTCCGTCTTTGTTCCTGTTTAAGGAACACAAATCAAGTGCATCATTGGTATGGCCTTTATTTACTTGGTCTGGCTTTGTTCCTTTTCAGAACCTCCACCGACAAGGAGCAAGGGCATTTTGGATCCACAATACAGGTCCCATAGGGTGCTTACCTTTTTTCATTGTAAACTATCCACCAAAAGCTGGCAATGCGGACCAACATGGCTGCGTGAAGTCTTACAATGATTTGGCTCAAGAATTCAATAAGCAGCTTAAGGACAAAATCTTCCAACTAAGAATGCAACTTCAGGATGTATTCATTTCTTATGTTGACATCTACTCAGCTAAATATGCTCTAATTGGTGAAGCAAAGAAACATGGTAAGAATGAGCATATGACTATTATCAAATCTTATTAGGGCAAACAAATTTTTTAGGGTTTAAATGAAACGCAGTTCTAGATGCCCTTGCACTTAGATCAATCTACATAATTGGGTTCTCTTTTGGTGGCATGTGATTGTTACAATAATGCATTATAACATTTTGATGTTAGCATGCACGTACTGTCATTTGATTTTCAGCACCGGAAGCTTTAACAATGCCTGAGACTATTGATTAGTGACTACTAATAAAGTAATCATCTCCTTGGGTACTGCTTTGGTATGGTTAACTTAAACTTACTCCCTCTCACTCTGTCTCTCCAGGTTTTGTAAGTTCTCTTGGGTACTGCTGTGGGCATTATGGAGATTACCGTGCTAGATGTGGGCGCAAGTCAGTAGTGAATGGCAGTGAAATTTATGGTGCTTCTTGCAGAAATCCATTGGAATACCTTAGTTGGGATGGTGTACATTATTCTGAAGCTGCAAACAAAAGGGTCGCGAACCTTGTTTTAGATGGCTCACTCTCTGATCCTCCAGTTGCCATTAGTGAAGCATGTTACAAGCCTGCAGTGTAATCACTAATAACAGCCATGCTCAAAATTCAGCTTGTACAAATAATGTTGCCAAGGTAATGAAAAATCTATTAAATTTGCTATCATGTCCTGGCTCCAATTGCGTTTAAACTTGCTTATTATCACCCAAAAAAACACGCACTAGAGAACCCTTTGCCTTCAGCACCAGCCACCATGCCATGCAAGGCTAGGAAACCAGTGCTACTTTATTATGTTGAATTCAGACTAAATTTTTGTTGTTTAAAAAAGTGCAAATTAATCATTTCTTATGTAAATCTTTCAATTTTTTCATTCTAATCTTTATTCAATTCATAAGAAATGATTAATTAATTTGCAATTTTTTTTTATACTTCTGTTTATCGTTTAAAATATGTTATGGATGAAATTTCATTTGAAGTATAAAAATAAATTTCTTCTAAGCAAACCCTAAACCTTTCTTTAAAAATAATCAACACCATTTCACAAAGTCGCATGGGTAGCAGCAGATCATGCAACAACACATTTATGTAACTTTATTTTTATAAATATATTAATATTTTTTTCGGAAAAGAAAAAGCTTAAAGAATTATTATAATCATAAAATATATTCATATGTTCGTCGATATATGTAATTTGCTCTATATACTATACACGTCGCAGTTCGCTCTAGAAAAAGAAGAAAAGCTGATATAAATCATATAATAATGCCAGCCAAAACAGTGAAACGACTCCGCTGGGGATCGAACCCAGAATCTCTGGTTTCGTAGACCAGCGCCTTATCCATTGGGCCACGGAGTCGCTTTCTTTTATTCGTCCATTGCGCCAGCTTCTCACGTATAAGTTATGCAAAGGATGAATTAATCTATTATGATTTCACTCTGTTTCTTTCTCAGTTCTGGACAAAGAAATGAAAGAAAAACTTGATTTATAATAAAAAAGAAAGTAAGGAAAAATTAGCAAGTTTCTTTCGTATTATTACCAAGTTTATAAAGAAAAAAAATTAAGTTCCACATTTAAATTATTAAGCTACCTACCTAAATTAGTTTTATTATGTTTATAAAATAGAAGGTATAATAAGAAATAATCTTAAATTATTTAGTTTTTGTTGTAAATTTCAAAAAATTGACTCCCTCCTCTCTTGAGTTTTTAATTTGATCAAGAACATGGAATATATAACCCAACTAGTTTTAAAAAAGCATAGAAAAAGGGACCACAGGGCACAGGTCCTGTATTTCTTCTATTTATTTATGTATGTTGCTCTCTAATACAGTACTGTAATATTCAATTTTCTTCCCCGCAACGCCCGTCATGAAGTCTCACAACTTGAAACTTGATACTACCATTTATTTTATAATTATTATATTTTCATTGACCTTATTGCTTCCAACACCAACAGTTTGTTCGACCCAATGCAAATTTCCAGCCATATTCAACTTTGGTGACTCAAACTCGGACACTGGTGGATTATCGGCAGCATTTGGACAAGCTCCTCCTCCTCATGGAGAGACTTTTTTCCATGCTCCTGCCGGCCGATATTCTGATGGACGACTGGTGATCGATTTCATAGGTAAAGTTTTCATTTTTATTCAATCTTTACACTTAAAGCATCTATCTTTCACTTCACTTGTTCAGACACAAACATTTTGAAATCTTAATTTTCATTTCTCTCTTTCTTGCCCTAACCAATTGGGTGGTTTCCACTTCCCAATGTCATTTCTGGACCAACCTTGTCTCACTAACGTTGCCCATATTACCATCACCTCTGATGCCCTCCCCCATGCGTGTTCCTTTTTTTTCGTTTGTTTTATCTGGTTTTCCAATAAGGAGCACATTTATGTGCCATCTGTGACTATATATATAAAAAAATTCTGGCAAAATGGTTGATTGTGGTGGTTCTCAATAATACTTTTGCCTGCATGGAAGTTGGGATGCCTTGGACCAGCAATTAAAACCTAGTATATTGAGAAGATGTTGTATCATGCTTTTCAGCCATGAATCTAAATTAACTATGCAGTTATATGCCAAAAGTGACACTATACTTGCTGAGGTTCTTGTTCTGTTCAAACTAGAAATATTGCATATTTCCTTTTTGTATTTCATATAAAAAACAAATTGGACAAATGCAAAATCAACTGTTTATAGCCAGTTTAAGTGTATTTAGAAGTAGAACTCTTGACAAGATTAGAACCACAAATCAGTTATCCCAAAGAGTTCTCTTCTTGGTTGCGCACTACTACTGTGCTACATCTTTTTAGGGCTTAGGATGAATATGATAGAACTGATATTTTCATTATTGTTTATTGATTTTTTATCATCAGCGGAAAGCTTGAGATTACCTTATCTTAGTGCATATCTTGACGCCATTGTTTCAAACTTCAGTCATGGAGCCAATTTTGCCACTGCTGAATCAACTATCAGACCTCAAAACACAACCAAGTCCCAGAGTGGCTACAGTCCAATATCATTAGACGTGTAGTCTGTTCAATTCTCAGATTTCATACAAGGTCCCAGATATTTTGGAAAAAAGGTATGTAAAAATTGTCACTTGTGCTACTTTGTACTAGTATAGTAGATTACTGAGAGTGAGACCATATTGAAATCAAATTTGTTAAATTCTCTTGCATAGGAGGTGTCCTTCGACATTTGTTGCCAAAAGAGAGTGATTTTTCTCGTGCCTTATACACCTTTGACATTGGCCAAAATGATCTCACTGCTGGTTACAAACTTAACATGTCAACTGAACAAGTTAAGGTATACGTTCCTGATGTCTTGCATCAGTTTTCCAATGTCATCAAGGTGAGAATGAATCTACAGCTTCAACTTTCTTTGCTGATTTCCCTTTTATTTAGCATTAATAGTAATCCCATAATAAGTTATGTTAGTGTACTTTATAAATGAATACACAGAATGTATATGCTCAAGGTGGAAGATCATTCTGGATCCATAATACTGGACCTGTGGGATGCCTTCCATATGTTATGGACCAATTTTTAATCACAGCTTCTCAGGTGGATAAGTATGGGTGTGCCAGTCCATTCAACGAAGTGGCTCAGTGTTTCAACCAAAGGTTAAAGGAAGCAGTTAATCGACTTAGGGAGGATCTTCCTTTAGCAGCAATCACTTATGTTGACATCTACTCAGTGAAGTATTCCCTCATCAGCCAAGCAAAGAAGCTTGATAATTCCTTGCATATTTTATACCTAATACGTAGTACTATTTCTTTGCAGAATGCGATCACTTGGCAACATCCATTTTGAAAACTCTTCATTCATATGTACCAGAAGTAATCCCTTTTTTTAATATTCTCTGGAAGGCACAAAAAAAATGAGTAAAATTCTGTGTCCTCTTTCATTTTTTTTGGGCATCCTTATTTCTCAACTCTTAAACATTTTTACTTCTTGGAGGTTTTCATTTTTTCCCCTCTAAATTTTATTTCACATGCTTTGAACTCACAATTATGAAATGCAAGTATGGCAGGATTTGAGAACCCATTTTTAGCTTGTTGTGGTCATGGTGGAAAATATAATTACAACATGTTCATAAAATGCGGGAGTAAGCAAATTGTGAAGGGAAAAGAGATCGTACTTGTCAAGTCTTGCAAAGACCCGTCTGTTCGGATTTCTTGGGATGGAACTCACTTCACTGAGGCCGCTAACAAGTGGATTTTTGATCAAATTGTTGATGGCTCGTTTTCAGATCCTCCAATTCCATTAAAACTGACTTGCCAAAGGACGGGCCATTGAGTCACATGTATGCTTTCTTCTACAATCTTTAATTTATTTGAAACCTTTTCAATATGAGAAATGAACTCATTTTGTTTGAAATATTGGAGGATGATTTCTGGTTCATAAAGTTCAATTTAAGTGCATGTGACATCATTTCTCCAACTTTCTCTATCTCGCCCTTTTGGCGTTCTAGTTTGGTATAATAGGTTTTTAGTTAGGCAAGCTAATCCAAAGGCTTGTTCAAGTGGAGGTGAACATTATGATAAGTACCTCTACTAGGTACAAGTAATGTATTCAAAACTCCATAGAGGCGCTCTGGTACAAAGGAATTTAACCCGTGCACACCTCGGAATTTAACCCGTGCACACCCCAAGGCTATTATTGTTTTGCCAGGATTATAATCCATCCCAAAACTATTAATCCTAGGATTATAATCCCGGAATTTTAATTATAATTTCAAGACTATTAATTCATTTTATAATTCCTAGACTAATAGTCTCAAGTCTAAATTTGAAAACAAACAAGACATTTGGGATTAATAGTCCTATCCCAAATATGATCCTTGCAAACAAACATAGCCCAAGAGTAGTGGTTACACTTTATGAAGCATGATTTTATATGTAGCTGAACTAATGGCTAATGAAAATAATATGCTTCAATGCTTCAGAAAGTGTAAACTGACTTATTCATGTGCTGCTGAGAACTCAACAAACACCAAGTAGAATACTTGTCTTGCCTCATGTGTCAGAAGTTGATGATCTGCTTTATAAGCATATCGGTGGATTAATTTTAGCCTCATTCAAAATTGAAAATGGACTTTCGAAAATCTAACTATTATATCCAACATGAGCTTTCGTAGGAAATGATGCATTTGAAGACTTAATAGAGATATGATTATATGAACAAAGTCGGTTACAGCCCTAAGGTATTTCTTGGGACCTTTCAATCTGCAAAAGAATTGAAATTGAGTTGTTATGAGCATAATTAATCTGGTAAGGATTGTGATAGGACGATGAGTTGTATCATTTTACTCTCAATTTGTGCATTTGTTTTTGAAAGAGAAATTTAAAAATTATGATATAAATATTAGGTAGTACAGAGATTTAAAGGGCTTCTGTCCCTTTAAGTTGTCGCTCACTTTCAAAATGGTTCCAAAAATTTATTTTTTGTCAGTTAGGTCAAATTCATTTTTTGTCAGTTAGGTCTTTAAAGGGATAATATTTTGGCATTTCCGTTTCTCTTACCCGTTTTGCCACCAACCCGATTCATTTTAACCGAATTTTGACCCGACCCAATTTGACCTAACCCAAATTTTTAATATTTAAAATAAAATAATTGCTTTTAATATTTTAAAATAAAATAATTGTTTTAAAATTAGTTATTTTAAAAGAAAATATTATTTTAAAAATAATAATTATATTTAATATTTTAAAATAAAATATTTTTTAAAAAATAATAATAATTTCATAATTTAATATAAATATTTTCTTAAAATAATTTGAAAATAATAATTCTTTTTAATATTTTAAAATAAAATATTTTTTATATTTTAAAAAAATATTATTTTTAAAAAGTTTTTAAAATAATTATTATTTTAAGGAAAAGTATTAGAAACTTTTATTTTTTCAAAAATGAGTAAAGTTTCATAATATATATATATTTAAAAAAAGTAAAGTTAAAATTATTTAAATCTTAATTATTTTTATGAAAATTTACACATCTTTAAAAAAAATTATTTTTGTTTTATGAAAATAAAGTTTTATTTTTTGAATATATATTTTATAAAACCTTACTAATTTTTTTTAAAAATGAAAATTTTTCAAAAATTTTTCCTGAAAATAATAATAATTTTTAAAACTTTTTAATTTAAATTTTTTTTTAAAAAAAGTTGAATCAGTTTTTTTTTAATTTATCTTTTACTGTTTTTTGTAATTTGATTTCTATTTTTTAGTTTTTGTTTTAAAAAATTCTAATATTAAGAGTACATATAATAATAGTAAAGATATTAACTTTTTTTTTTCTGGAAATAAAGTTTTCCATAAAAAATAATAAAAATCTATTTTTTTTAAAATAAAGTTTTGTTTTTTTGTTTAATTTTTTCAAATTTATATTTTAGGAAACTTTGCTCATTTTTGAAGAAAAAATCTAATATTTTTTCTTTAAAATAATAATTATTTTTATAACTTTTTAAAGATAATATTTTATTTTAAATATAACAAATAATTATTATTTTAAAATAATAAAAATAATAATTATTTTCAAATTATTTTATATTAAAATATTAAATATAATTATTATTTTAAAATATTAAATATAATTATTATTTTAATTTTTTTTAAATAATATTTTCTTTTAAAATATTAAAAATAACTATTTTTAAAATAATTATTTTATTTTAAAATATAAAAAATTATTATTATTTTAAAAATAATAATTTATTTTATAATATTAAATATAATAACTATTTTAACATTATTTGGAAAATAATAATTTATTTGAAAATATTAAAATTATTTATTTTATTTTAAAATATTAAAATTTTAAAATTTTGGGTTGGTTCAAAATGAGTCGGGTTAGGTCAAAATTTTGTTAAAATGGGTCGGGTTGAAGGAACAGAAACGCCAAAAAATGTCACTTGAAGAACTTAACTGACAAAAAATAAACTTTAAGAATGACTTTAAAAGGAGTGACAACTTAAAAGAATAAAAATGCCATTCAGCTTTTTAAAAGTTATTCTTTAGTATTGAGCATAACGGATGATAATCATCATAAAAATGGTGGTCCAGAGAAATTAAATCAATTGCTCGTAGACTCATAGCAGTAAGTGCAAGTAAAAGGAGTCAATTGCGAGATGTGCCATAGCAGCAAGTGTAAGTAAGCAAAATTGAGAGAGAAAAAATTATCTTCTATTACACAACAATCTGAAAAAAATGAACAGATAAGATTCAGACTTCAAAATTTCAACAAGGCAACCATGATCATTCAATGTATTAGGAAAATTCAAATTAGTCTTTAAAATGGTTCAGATCAATTATCATTACAGTAATGTCATCTAAACCACCCCTACTCAGTGCAAGATTCACAAGCTCTTTACAAGCAGAAACAAGTCCACCAGAAGTTGGTTTCTTCTTACTGATGCTATTTTCTTGATTTGGTGTCTGAGGTTTCATCTTCATTTGGTCTACCAGCGAAATCCTTTGAGCCTTGTGAGGAGGGCTTTCATTTTCACTACCAAAATCATTCACCTTTTCCTTCCAGCAATTGATTCTCTTCCTGTAGCTAGGGGATTGACCCATCCTTTTCCTTTGCTTGACCAGTGAAACTCTGCGTAACTTGGGTGAAGGACTAGTACTTATGCAGCAAAATTCATCATTATTCACATTCTCAGTGTCTGCATTAGCTCCCAGTTTCTTTTCAACCAAACATGACTGCATCACAATATCAATAGCTTCTTGATTGCCAACCTAAACAAAACAATTAAGTATCTTCAAGGTTAACCACTGAATAAAATATAATTGACAATTCATATATGCATAATATATGCTCTCATATGTGTTCATGCAATGGACCTCTGTGTAGCAGCAATCAAGCATTAACTAGTAAGCACGGAAAAATCTAATGAGAACACGAGAAAGAAAATTATACTAGCCAATCAGGTTTGATGTTGAGTAATTGAAGTATGTTTTTACGAGTAAAGTTGCTTGCTCATCTAGGTACATTTTTTTCCTTACCTCTTCCCACAGTCCATCAGAAGCTAAGACAAGATATTCCATGTCTGAAGTCAAACATAAGATTTTTGTATCAGGCTCAGCTAACACCCAATCCTTCAAGTGAGCATCTCCAATGCTTCTAGAGACAGAGAGTACTCCATGAACTCTCCATGCTCCCCTGTGCATCTCCACAAATCCTCCCTAAATCACAATTGAAAAGGAAGCTGTCAAAGTCATAACCTAAATCACAAAACTCTTTAAAAAATATTTTTTTATTATACTATGCACTTGCGCAGGTAGTACCTTATTCTCTATTCTTTTCCTTTCATCCGCATGTGATGCTCTATGATCTTTAGTAAGGGCTTCAGCCACACCTCCTCTACAAAGAACAGCTCTGCAGTCACCTACATTTGAGATTACAAGCTCCTTTTCTTCAATCAAGGCCGTCACACAACAGGTACCACTACCTAAGCCCTGTAGTTTGTTCCAACATATTAATTTAGCACTTCTAGATATTGAAAGTTTGATTTAAATGTGATGGATTCGAAAAAGATGCAAACATATGTTACCCTTGTTTGACAATTTAAATGATAGACTAATGGATATTTTCTGTAAATTGTTCTCAAATTAAATGTGAATATGTTCAAACTTTTTTTAAACAAAAAATAAAATAAAATCGAAGCATAGCAACAAACTAAAGATTTAATATTTATACAGAAAGCATTATCTGTAATTTAAGATAAATTATTAAACATTTTTTACTAGTCTTGGGCAATTATTCTGCTAGAAAATTTGTACTTTCAGAATATAAAAATAAAAATTAAGGCATTTCCAATTGTTATTTGGAATATATTCAAAATTTTGGCAAAACTTCCCTACTGTCAATATTGGAATTTTTCAAAGCAAAGTGGTTAACTCTAAATATGTAGGAAACTTTCTTTTTTGCCATTTTTTATTTCATCTCTGAATTTTTAATGAACCCACCTCATTGACAATTGATTCCCATCAGATATAAATGGACAAACGCGTCAGGAAAAAAAAAGAGAAGCAACACAACACTGCTCTACATTTTAATAAATGTCTTTATAGTCCTGAATGCTTGAAAGCCACTATATCACATAAAATACAAGAAGAGCCGAATTACATAATAGACTTATGTAATATCCATTAAATAGATGATTTTAAGATACAATTTGGGCCACTGCACACAATATTCACTAGCAACACCGCCTTCATCTCTATATGAGGTGAACATACTGATAGTTACCTGACACGCGTACAATGTATATTCAACTCATTTACTATATCTGGATGAGTGGTAGAACTAAGTAATTTTCGAACTACAGAATACGATAGGAAGACAATTTTCGTAGACAAGTCTAATGCTTATTGTATGTTAGACCTTAAGGGCGCCATCACAATGAGACAGATTGAATCAGTTCCACAACCAGGTTAATTTTGTTTCCACAAAAATCAAAGTCTTATGTGCTTACCAATCATCCTTTAATTGTTCAACCTTTATAAACCAGAATTTCTCAAGCTATTTTGACTGCAACTTTTGTGGATTAAGCCAGCCACTAAATTACAAAGAATTTAACTCATTAAAAATATACACCGCCAATATAATACTGTTCATGTAAAATAGGATTCAGAACTTCCAGAATCTCAGTCCATATAAATTGGACCTAGACTAAAGTTACTGCCATGGAGATGTAGGTTCAAAACCCAGCAACCATACTAAATGAATAATTTTTTTACTTCTCAAAGTAAAAGGACCCAAAATAAGGTTGTCAACTTTTCGATTAAAACATAAACAAGTCTATAAGGTGGTTAGTTCAATTTTGATTAATCAAAAGCACATAATAAGAATCAGAGTATAAACTACTACAAGTAGAAATAACCTAAACCTGATTTAGGAAATCCTGGTCTGTTTTCAAAAACCCTGCTTTAACTGCTTCTTCCTTTCCTGAATTCTCCGAGCATTTCTCCAACATATCCCTTATGTTGGCGTGTAAGTTCTCTGCCACAAACTGTGCAGCCTTACTACCCCCATGTCCATCATAAACCCCAAAGAATCCCTACATGACAATGAACCAAATAATCATCCATCTGAGAGTCGCATTTATCATAAGATACTTGTAAACATCACTCCCTGCTTCTCACAAAAGGAGTCCCATTGGATTTATTTTATTTTATTTTATTTTTCTAGTACATTTGCCGAATCCTAAAACTCAAAATGTATGCCTTTATGTGATTTTGATGAATGCAATATTAATTGTAAACTCTTAAATATTACTAAGTTCAAAATTATTGTTCAAAATAAATTCACACAAGTTAAGTTTTAAGATTTCGTAAATAAAGCAGGAGATGTGAACCACCCAGAAATAACTTGACCGACAGAGTGAGTATTTTTACCTTGTTGCCATCTGGGCAAGAAACAATGTTGTGGGTATCTTCCATTGAAAATTTCCTGCCTTTAATGGAATAAAGGCCGACTCCAAACCCACTGGAACAGATGGCATCATCAGAGAAACCACCGGGAGTAGGAAGGTGGTGTTTGGTGGGGTCGATGGGAATTTCACGCAAGACATTTGGGATCTCAATCTTTGGGGGTCTCTTTCGCTTCAATGAACATGAGGAAGACGACCCATTTGAAGCAATTGAGGGATTTGTAGTGGCGCCATTCTTCATATCTGACAACATTCTTGTTCGCAATGTTTGAGCCCTCTAATCTGTGACTCTGTCCAACGGAGTAGTAATATAAGAGAGGGAAAAATGGGGGTGAAAGAGACGGGCTCCAACGGCTACGAGTGAGTCAAACGTAGAAGGTACGACAATTAGGGTTATTGAGGTCAAAGATTGCATCATCCACACACACACACACACACACACACACATATATATATATATATATATATATATATATATATATATATATATATATATATTGGCTCCGAGACGTTAAGGATTTTAATGGTCAAAATGTTTGGTTGAAACGTCTACTAAATATGTACACGAAGAAAAAACAAACTACTAATCTTTAGTACTATTATTTTGGTGGTAAAATTTTAAAAACTAAAAATGAATATTCCAATAAACAATATAAAACAAAAAAAATAATACAAGAAATGCATAATAATAATAATAAATAATCTTTAGTACTATTATTTTTTTTGACTCTTTTTATTTATTGACACATACAAAAAATGTTCAATAATAGGATTCATATATTTTTTTTGGTCAGTCTAGGCCTAGAAACAGTCTATGTAATTCTTTTAGAAACTAATATTTCTATATTAAAACCGTCACAATATAGATCCTATAGCGACAGTTTTTATAGCAGCGGTAAAAATCGTCGCTTTAAATCTATTACGACATTTTTTATGTAAAACTATCAAAATATCATGTAAAAATATCAATTTTCATTCATTTTAAAGTACTCATATGATGATGGTTTTAATTTACCTTAGGTGGTCAAAATGCATATTAATGAGCAAAAATAATACTACTAAACAAAAAATAAATTACTCCATAACTTTCTTGAGTGGGTATTTTTTTTTTAACAATTTAAGACCAAAGAATTGGGTTGTAATTTATACAAGTAAAACAAACATTTTGTTATCTATATAATAAAACAGAATTTATTTTGAATCTTTAATTTAGGAAAGCATAACAACGATTAAGATTCTTCCAATTTTAATCAATGGCTCACATTTCATCTCACACACAATTCCCGCCCAAATCAACACTCCATTTCACACCCATTGGCCATTACAAACCCAAAGAACGAGTAGAGAAAGAAAGTTGATTTAAATTTCCTTTACTAGAGAGAGAAAGTATAGCACAGTGAACCACCACAAATCTACTCACTTGGTCGGAAAATCCTTCCGCCGATTCATCAGCGACGACACCTTGTGTGACGCCCCAAAAATAGGTATACACAATTCATTCTGAGTCGCTAAATACATGGTACAGAATACAAATACAAACTTAATTCTACAACTGTCGTGTAACATAAGCTGAGAGTTTTAACACGAATATTGTCTTCTAGACAATATCCAAATTCAAATGGAGTCCTCATTACAATTATTATCACACTATTTCACAGAATAGTGAGAACTACTATAGCAACCATCTGGATCGTCACTCCATTCCCCGACTAGTCCCAGCTATATTCTCATTTTCTGAAGAGAACAATGAAAACAAAGGGTGAGCTCAACTAGCCCAGTAAAGAATATTATGACTAAGATAATGCAGAATAAATTATCGTTAGCATTCAACAGTGTTAAACTGATAGAATACAATAGGCAACAAGTTTAACTGCAGTGGAACAAACAATCCATTAGAAGAGTCAAGTAGAGCATAATATCTACTATCTTCAATGATTTAAAAGTTTATCATCAATTTTATCGCTAAGACTCAGCTCAATAAATAATCCACATCACTGAATTATCCATGCATTACGGGCCAAATATATTCATTATTATCACATCCACGAATCATCCATGCACTACGGGCCATGGATATTCGTTATTATCACCAATGGTCATGATCATGTCAACAACTGTTTATCAATGCACTACGGGCCAATGAGGACTTTTACCACATCATTTGTAACATTACAGGTCATGATTATACCGAATAATCCCTGGTCATAATCATATCAATCAACAGTTCATCTATGCACTACGGGCCAAAGATGACTTTCATCACAATAAAAGTATGAGAATGATGACGACAATGATACAAGAATTCAATCAAACGAAATCAAGGATAAATATTAAAGATTTTAAATTTATCCAGAGTTTAAAAATGTCCAAATTATTAACATGATAACTACTTTGTGGAGTAAAATTCAAGAATAATATTCATGTATCAAAAATAATTTGGACAGAAAAGAAATCAATTTTTATCATGAATAGTACCGCGTGTAAATAGTACCCGAGTGAATAGTACCTCGTGAATAGTACCCCATGATTAGTGTCGTACGTATGAATAGTATTGTACGTATGAATAGTGTCGTACCCATGAATAGTACTCCGACATGAAAAGCTTAAAATTTAACAAGAATGTTCAGAAAAATATCATTGTGAAACGATATTAAATGAAGCGCAAATTTCAAGGATATTCAACTAATTTCAAGGAGTATAGAAGCAATACTTAGCAAAATGAGTGTAGAATTTAAAATCTAAAACGAAATAATATTACTTATATACTACAGAGTATGGAAGAAAATATTATTTCTTACGAATATTGAACAAAAATAATATCCCTTAGTCGTTGAATGAAAATAACATTCCTTACGAATATTGAACGAAGATAATATTATTTACGAATATTGAACGAAAATAAAATTTCTTACGAATACGAAAAATAATATCGTAAGCGAATATGAAATAAATAATATCCCTTACCTCAAAAATAGAGCAATTTCGACTAGTATAGCGGAGATATTCTTGAAGTAAACTTATATTATTTTCTACACTCAAAGCTTCCTTAAACCCTAAAGAAATACGCTCAATATTATAGAAGAAGAATTATCTGATTCTGGTGTGATTTTTAATTCTAAACTAAACATCCTATTTATAGGAAAATAGCAGGATACTATTTGAATTAGAAAATCACGGAGTGCACAGTGGAAATTCGAACGAATTCACGGGCGTCGGCTGAATTATTTTTTTTATTTTACTATGCAGTACTATGCAACACTAAACAGTACTATGCAAATAATAAAATATAATATATTCTATTTTACATAAAAAATAAAACTTATATAATATATATATAATAATAACAATAGTCCCCCCCCCCCCCCCGTGAACTCATTCCCCCCCCCCCCGTGACCTCATTTTATATATATATATATATATATATATATATATAATACTTATATATATATATAACAAAACTGAGATAATTTTTTACCGACAGTTTTGAAAAATGGGTAAGTGAGTGTCCATATAATAAGCAAAATTTACAACAAATATTTTAATAAAAACCCTTCTATTTATCGCAATTCACTTGGCTTCACAAAGCACATTTTTAATAACATTCATCATTAATATTATAACTCACAATATTAACAATTAGATCATTCACAGGAAAGATGAGGCTTTTCGATAAGGATTTCTCCTTATTGACGCGCAATTAGGTGATCAAACCCCTTTCATCGACAGAACTTTCTAAACATCGTCAATAATGTAAATAATAATATAAATAACCTCATCATCTCAAATATTAATTTAATAATATAAAATATTCTAACAATAATTGAATCAATAACGTGAGATATTATGCAGCAATTACTGTGGCAATAATTGAGTATAACTGAGTGACTTCTCATGTAAGCATCAATAATCAAAGATACTGTTCAATACCGTGTGTTACTATGCAACCACGCGTATTACTGTACTTTTATCATCGGGTATTTCAACAGTTAACGTTAAAACTTTTGTCGTTATTTTTATAAAAAGTTATTTCTGTCGTTTTCTAACTCCGACAGTAATTTCGTTATAGGGTCCACCAATGATTGTGTCGTCATACGAATATTCCCTGATAAAACAAATATTCCCCGACCAAACGAATATTTTATAACAACTTGCTTACTTTGCAAAATTTGTAAATATTACCCACAACTATAACATTATAACAAATCCACACAATAATATTCAAAATGATATTTAGGGAAAATTAATCTTTATTCATAAAAGTTGGGGTCTTACACCTCGCTCTTCCGCCCTTCACACAAGGTCAAAAGCACTAAATAGATTCCTAATTTTGCTTTGTGTATTGCTATTTGTGAAAATGTATTTTGAGCTGATTAGATTTTAATTTTTTGGGGGGAAATTACAGCCGTCGGATTGAATTAGCAAGGTGGTGTTTAGAGGTCAGGTTACGAACAAGGAAGTTGAGAGCTTAATGAAAAGGTGAGAGATTTATCTGTATTTGTTCTAAAAATCCCATTTTTCCCTTAAAAATTGATTTTTTGACAATAAGATAAAACATCAATTAAAAACGGAATGATCTACAAAGACAATAAAATCGAAACCTCTAGGCTTCCCGGTGAGCTTCTCCCTCATAACGGAGGTCAACACAATCTCACCATAATTCCCAAAATAATCTTTCAGCTTTTTCTCTGATGTTTCTCATGAAATCCCTCCAATGAAAAGTTTACCCTTATCTGAATCTATCTCAGACACTACCTCTATTTTCTTTTTTTATACGTATATGTATTTGTATGTATGGGGTTAGTGAGAGAGACAGTGAGGGTTTGTGGCGGAGATGCCGCCTGGGTTTGGGAAGAGGATAGAAAGAGGGGTCAACTTGATACGAGAGAATAAGCAAGTGATTCGAGATTGAGTAATATTATAGATATACGGTCCAGATTTATTGATTAGTGGCTGAGATTTTTCTTTAGGTTTGGTCTGACACCAATGCATATTCTGTGACATAGGTCGATCGGTTCGGGTCGCGTCTGTTTTTAAAGGGGAATAGTGGAAAGATTTTTTTTGCTAATAAGATGAAACATCAAATTTTACTTCATGTATGTGGTGCCTTTTGCTTGCCAAGGTTCGAACATGACCTCCTACTTTGCAGGCGGCCTAATCCACCAACTGAGTTAAAGTTTTGGTATATTTCTTCCACATTTCCCATTCTATTCTCTATGGGAAATGCAAACTCAGGGTTTGATTGCGAGGCTTATGGGTTTAGATTCTATGTTTTCTATATAGGGGGAAAAGAAGAAAACCACTTCTTTTGAAATTGGGGGTGACATGGGAGGTAGATTTGTTAACGATCACTGCCATTTGAGTAAGCTAGATGAAAATATGGAAAAAAGTAGGTATTAAGCATGAATTGAGGCCTCAAAACCTTCAGAAGACGGGGCCTTATGATAGAAGCGCAGTTACTCGGTTTGGAGCTGAGGCATTGTAGTTCAAGAATGTTTTGTTGCGACCAAGTAAGTGTAAGCATCATCCGGAACTCGCTACGCTGGTGAAGAGTCCTAAAAGTCTTTTTGGGATAAATATGTCTCGGTTGATTGGTGCTGCTACTAGAATATTGGAACCTAGTTTGCAATATAGGAATAGAGCAAAATGTGCTCTATCTTATTCAAATAAAATGCAACATACTCGGTTAGATGAGATCATGGTTGAGGCAAATACAGCTTTGTCACAGGACTCATTAGAAAGTTCTACTTATTATGCGAATGTGACCTTGCTGTCCAAAGGTATGTCTTCTTGCAAAAATTGTGGTAATTTATTCTATATTGTGGAGTTTATATCAAATTTGGAAGAACAACCATTTGTCTTTTGTTTTGTCTGTTTCAAATTATAGTCCGGAGTCTCAAAGAATATATCCTTAAAATTAGTACTCAAGTATGATTTGGCCTGAAAATATTATTTATGATAATTATACGTAAATATTACGAAATTACTATATGTATTGCCCTCTAAATATTGAAAAAAATATAGTAGAGTTTTTACTTAAGTTAATAAAAGTAGTTGAAGATATCCATTTGTTGGGCCATAATACTTTAGACATGTTGGGCTGTGGTCTTGAAAGTATTGGGCCGGTTCATTGGACCGACCCACTGGATGGATAGTATCTTTATTTTGGACCTGTGGCCAATACTTTAGACATGTTGGGCTGGGGTCTTGAAAGTATTGGGCCGGTTCATTAGGCCGACCCACTGGGTGGATAATATCTTTATTTTGGGCCTGTGGAGTATTGGGCCGAGATAGTGGGCCGAACCATTGGGTGAGTATGGTTCCACTTGGGCTTTGACCAGTTATGATTATGGGGATAAACTTTGTAAGACCCTGAAATTTATGAAAGGAAAGTATTCAATTTTCTTATAATTATTATTCTATTTAGTAAATGGTTAAATTGATAAAATGTTAAAGCTAAGGGTGATATTTGAAAATTTTGCAAAGTAAGCAAGTTAATATAAAATATTCGAGTGTCGGGGAATATTCGTTTTAACAGGAAATATTCCTACGACGACACCATCATTGGTGGACCCCACAACGGAATAATTGTCAGAGTTAGAAAACGACAGAAATATCTTTTTATAAAAATAACGGCGAAAGTTTTACCGTTAAACTGTTGAACTACCCGGTGATAAAAGTACAGTAATACGCGTGGTTGCATAGTAGCATACGGTATTGATTATTGATGCTTATGTAAGAAGCCACTCAGTTTACTCAATTATTACTACAGTGATTATTGCATAGTATCTCACGTTATTTGAATCAATTATTGTCACATTATCATCTGCATAATATTTTATATTATTAAATCAATAATTGAGACAATAAAGTTATTCGTATTATTATTTGCAATATTGACGATGTCGAGAAAGTTCTGTCGATGAGAGGTTTGGTCACCTAATTGCGTGCTAATTGGGAGAAATCCTTATCGAAAAGCCCCCTCTTTCCTGAAAATAATCTGGTTGTTAAATATTGTGAGTTATAATATTAATGATGATTAATTGTTGAAGTATTAAGAATGTGTTTATTAAAGATAAGTGAATTACAAAAGCTAGAGGGGAATAATGCAAACTTGGAAAACTTTATAGGTACTAAAGTGTAATAAGTTAAATCAATCTGGACCATTGGTGGTGGTTTTAATAGTAAATTAATCTGGATCATTGGTAATAATTTTAATAGTAAATCAATCTGGACTGTCGGTGGTGGTTTTAATAGTAAATCAATCTGGACCATCGGTTGTGGTTTTAATAGTAATCAATCTGGACCGTCCGTTCTAATAGTAAATCAATCTGGACAGTTCGTGAATTAGTTACTATTTAGTCATTTCTCCTATAAACAGAAGCTTAATTCTTCTTTCATTCTCACCAATTCACTGAGATTCACAAGAGAAACTATAAAGAGAGAAACTATAGAGAGCAAGAAGAAGAGTATCCTGTTACTTCACTATTGCAGTATTCAGTCTTCTACTAAGGTAAGGGATATTATTTGTTGTATTCGTAAGGAATATTATTTGTTGTATTCGTACGGGATATTATTTGTTGTATTCGTAAGGGGTATTATTTCTTTCGTATTCATAAGGAATACTATTTTTTTGTATTCATCCTTTAATATGTCGGAATAACCTGTCTACACAGATTACATACCGTATGACAGGTGAAAATCCATTTGCAGTTTTGTATGTTATTTCTTTTCATATTCTTAAATCTAAACTTACTATGGTAAGTATTGCTTCTATAATCCCTAAAATTAGTGGGATATCCTTGAAGTTTTGCGCTTCATCTGGTATCGTTTCATTAGAATATTGATCTGAACTGTAAGACCCCAACTTTTATAAATAAAGATGAATTTTCTATAAATATCATTTTTGAATATTATGGAGTTAATTTGATATAATGTTAAAGTTGTGGGTAATATTTATAAATTTTACAAAGTACGCAAGTTGTTATATAATATTCGATTGGTCGGGAAATATTCGTTTTAACAGGGAATATTCGTACAACTGCACAATCATTGGTGGACTCCACAACAGAATTATTGTCGGATTGAGAAAACGACAAAAATATTTTATTAAAAATAACGGCGGAAGTTTTAGCATTGATACTGTTGAACTACTCGGTAGTAAAAGTACAATAATACGTGTGGTTGCATAGTAGCACACGGTATTGATTATTAATGCTTATGTGAGAAGTCACTCAGTTTGATTCAATTATTGTCAGTTAATAATATGAATTATTTAGCGATAATGAAGTTTTGTTTTATTCGTATTATTAACGTAATAAAACAGAAATATCTTTTTATATAAAACAGAATACTTTATTAAAGTTATTCTATAAATAGAATATATTATATTTTATTTAAAAGATTTTTCTTTAAATATGGACCGTCAGATTAAAGTAATCAATCTGGACCGTTCATGGATTAGTTACTATGCATTCCATTTTTCTATAAATAGCAGCTCATTCCTTCATTATTTCTTACGAATTCACTGAACTCTAGATAGAGAAACTATAGAAAGAAACTATAGAGAGAGAGAAGAAAAGTATTCTGCTACTTAACTACTTCCTTATTTCAGTTCTTCTTTAAAACGGTAAGAGATATTATTTATTGTACTCGTAAGGGGTGTTATTCTTTCTTATTCATGAAGAGAACTGTTGTTATTCCATTTCTTATTATTCTGTTGGAATAACCTGTATACGCGGTACCCTATACTTGGTGACATTCTTCTATTATTCTGTTGGAACATCCTGTTTGTGTGTTTTACACCGGACCTGGTTCCGTTTTTATTATTATTCTGTTGGAACATCCTGTTTGTGTGTTTTACACCGGACCTGGTTCCGTCTTGTTATTATTCTGTTGGAACATCATGTCTGTGTGTTTTACACCGGACCTGGTTTCATTATTTATTATTCTGTCGGAATATCCTGTCTGTGCGTTTACGCCGGACCTGGTTCTATTATTTATTATTCTGTCGGAATGTCCTGTCTGTGCGTTTTACGTCGGACCTGGTTTCATTATTTATTATTCTGTTGGAGTAACCTGTCTGTGCGGTCTATCGCATGCCGGGTGATTTCTTTTGTTATTTCATTCTTTATTATACTCAGTTGGTTAAGTTTTAACTTCTATACTCCATGAAATTTGTGGAATATCCTTGATAATTACGGTTCATCCAGTATCTTTTTATGAAAATATTCTTCTAAGCATTCTTGAATTTTACTCCACAAAGCAGTATCATGTTGACAATTTGGACGTTGTTAATTCTTGGATAAATTAATTCTTGAACTTATTTTATTGAATTCTTATATCATTGTCATCATCCTCGTGTTTATAAAATGTTGAAAGTCATCTGTGGCCTGTAGTGCATAGATGGACTTGGTATGATTATGACCAGGAATTATTCGGTATAATCATGACCGTAATGTTATAAATGATGTGGTAAAAGTCCTCATTGGTCCGTAGTGCATTGATGGACAGTTGTTGGCATGATCATGACCATTAATGAGTACACAAATATTCTTGGCCCGTAGTGCATGGATAATTGTGGTCGTGATACTAAAGAATATCATTGGCCGTAGAGCAGGGGTGATTCGATGATGTGGATTATTTTATTAAGCTAAGTTCCAGCGATAACAATGTTGAAAAACCTTTTAAATCATAGAAGATAGTAGATTTTATTCTCTACTTGACTCTTTTAATGGATTGCTTGTTCCGCTGCAGTTAAACTTGATGTTCGTTATATTTTATCAGTTTAACACTGTTGAAGGCTAATGATAATTTATTCTGCATTATCTTAGTCATAATATTTCTTACTGGGCTAGTTGAGCTCATCCTTTCTTTCACTGTTCTCTTCAGGAAATGAGAATATAGCTGGGACGAGTCGGGGAACGGAGTGATGGACCAAATGATAGTATTAGTAGTCCTCACTATTCTATTAAATAGTGTGACAATAATTGTAATGAGGACTCCTTTTGAGTTTGTATAGTCTCTAGTAGACAATAATTGTATTCAAACTCACAGTTATGTTTTGTCGTACACGACAGTTGTATTTGTATTCTGTACCATGTATCTGATGACCCAAGATGGGTGATGTATACCTAATTTTGGGGGCGTCACATGAACTTTCTTATTAAATATCAATATTTTCATCTGGGGTACTATTCACGAATTACTATTCACCCGGTTACTATTCACTAAAATATTATTCACTCGAATATTTGGGACACTTTTTATGCTGGGGTACTATTCATAAGTTACTATTTACGGGTTACTATTCACTCAAATATTATTTATTCGAGTATTCGGGACACTTTTCATGTCGGGATACTATTCACGGGGTACTATTCCCGAAGTACTATTCACAGGGTACTATTCATTGAAAAATTTATTTCTTTTCTGTCCAAATTATTTTTGATACATAGATATTATTCTTGAATTTTACTCCACAAAGTAGTATCATGTTGACAATTTGGACATTATTGAATTCTTGATAAATTAAATTATAAATCTTTAAAATTTATCTTTTGCTTTCATTTAATTGAATTCTTATACCATTGTCGTCATCCTCATGCTTATATTGTGATGAAAGTCATCTTTGGCTTACGTGCATAGATGGACTGTTGATTAGTATGATTATAACCAGGGATCATTTGGTATAATCATGACCCGTAATATTACAAATGATGTGGTAAAAGTCCTCATTGGCCTGTAGTGCATTGAGGGACAGTGGTTGGTATGATTATGACCAGGGATTATTCGGTATAATCATGACAATTGATGATTACATGAATATCCTTGGCCCGTAGTGCAGGGATGATTTGATGATGTGGTTTTGATAAGTGGTTTTATAACCACTTATTTAGATATTAACTGACTTAAATTTGTTGTCTAAACTCGTGTTATTGTATAGATTTTTATGCTTTGGTGCTTTTTTTTGCAGTGTAGTATTGGAAACTCTCTTGGTGTTATTTGAGCTAAGTTGTGTCCGTAGTTGTGATGGATTGATGATGGAAAGGAAAATGGAACTGAGCTTGTTGCTAGATGTTGGAATGAAGATTTGGAGTGAAGTACTTTGAGCCTATAATGCAGCAGAACAAGCCAGGCCCAACTGATGCACGGCGCAGCTGCGCCAAGCTTGGCCTATGACACGGCGCAGCTGCGCCAAACTTATTGCCCAGATCTAGCACAGCGCAGCTGCGCCTTATCCAAGGCTTATCACGGCGCAGTTGCGCCAGTCTTAATTCGGCAGTTGACTTTCAATTGTGATATCGAATAGGCTGATTGCTTGGAGAATGATGGGAGGACTGGGACTCTTAATATATTAGACTGATTATCAGATGTAAAATGGATTCCACCCCTTGGGGGATCATGTAGCAAATATTATTTTCTTCTCTTTACTTTCAATATTAGAATAGAGTAGATTAGAGTAGTTATTTTCTAGAACTGATTGGGTCTGAAGATTTGAAGCAATTTGGATAGCATAATAGAGTCAAACTTGGAGCAAGAGAACAGATTTGCAATTCAACTTTCTCCTTTTATTTTCTCTTTGTTTTTTATTTGTATTCTTATAATGTTATTTCAATTTGTGGGTGATGGATTTGATTCAACTATGAGTTAAACTCTGTTTTGGGATTGCAATGGATTCTATTGCCTAGTTTAATCTGATATACTTCATTGATAGTCTTATTGATTGTTATGGGATTTTCTATTAAGATTCATGCTTATTTGCTTAGTTGATTGGCCATCAATTACTGTGATAATCCATATGGACTTGAAAGACGAAGTATGGGTTTAGATCTGATCTTGATAACTTGTGTTTGTATGTTCTACATGGTGATGGAATATATGATTCGTGCTTAGGATAGACATATACCAAGGCATCGCTCGTAGTCAATTGAGAATTTGGGCTTAAACCCTAATTATTTATAAATCACATAGACATATAGTGGTTTAGGTAATGTGGGTGTTCATGTGTATTCTATCAATTGTGGATTATATGTGATATGGGTATGGTTCATTGAGATATGGCTGTACTTTACTTTCGTGTTCTCGACTAGCAATCTAGTGCAAGTAATTTGGCTTAACATGAAGTGTGTGGATTTAAATGAGTCAATAGATGAAATTGTGATCTCAGGTCTTCATTATCTAGTCTTATTCTAGGGGTAGTTAGTATTATTTCATTTCATAGTTTTAATATAAAATATTAAATCATTCGTTTAGATAAGACTGAAATGGTTATGGGCTAATGCTTGGTGAACTTTATTAGTTAATTCTCCGTGGGAACGATACTTTACTTACTCTTTATTACTTGTTGATCGTGTATACTTGCACGCATATATTAATCGGTAAAACGACCAACAAGTTTTTAGCTCTGTTGCCGGAGAATTAGCTTAATAAATTTTTGCCAACATTAATTTCAATCAAATTGGTCTTAATTTAAACATTTTTTTAATTATCTTCTTATATTTCTCTCTTTTCAGGTATCATGGGTGACTTTGCTTATCAATGGCCTTATGCAAATATGACTCAACCAAGGAACATAAACACTGAGGGACTCAATATATTTTCTACATTGTCAGCACAAATTGTAACACTTTCGGATAGGTTGGATGTTCTTGCAGCCCAACGCACTCGAGAGATAGCAGTTACATGTGAATATTGTGTTGGCGAGCATCCGAGTTATCAGTGCAACATCAGTGTTGGACAAGTACAGTTTGGGGGTGATTACCTCAACAACTATGTTTATCCCAATTATCATCAAGGTTGGGGGTATCACCCGGATTTTGAATGGAGTTATAACTATCGAGACCAATAATGCGTTCCAAGTCCAACACATCCATCGGATTTCTCATATCCACCTCCAATGCAACAAGAAGAAAATTCAAGGTTAAAGGAATTCATGTCAAAAAGAATAGCAGACCATGAAGAGATGATGATGAGTCAGGAGTTATCAAGCCAAAATCTTAACAGACAGATGGAACAACTCATTAACTCCTCAATGAATGGTTCACAATACATGGATTTCTAAACCGAACAAGATAATTCAAGATTGGAGGATTTGTGGTTCAAATTTGTAGCATCAACTGAGGTGAAGATGATTGAGCAAGAGAGGTCAATTCAAAATCTTCAGAATCAGATGGATCAAATGTTCGAAGCCTTGAACAATCGCCCTCCAAATAATTGGTGCTATGATATGGACGATGAAACTGATGGAGAGCCAGAAGTGTACATGCCACTGAATGAACTTAAAGGAGTAGACATTGAGGAGACAACTGAGGGTATGGAAAATGAAGAACATGAGCTGACTTGTATAATACCCCAAGTGCCTTCTCAGTTAGAGTTAAAAAATTCAATGACCTTTGCACATCCATATCCCCTTGGTAGTCACATCCAAAGTAAGAATTCCTACGATTATGGGGCCTCTTACAAACCATGGTGGGCTAAGGAAGAGATAATAGAAGAAGAAAAGTCCATTGTATCTTTCATGCCTCAATGCAAAAATATGTTTACAGATACAACGGACGAAGCACCTAGCTATGCAATAGAACTGGGGGCATCATGTACAGAAAATATGCTAGGTTATTTCAATTCACAGACTCGCAAGATGGGGAACCTACCTACGCACATTGCAGTTCTAATGGATGGAGGGTTCTTAGCTTATCGTAGGGGAATTGGATAGCGGTGTCAGAAACAAAGTCTAACTAACGGACTATAAACCGAGCGCTTGATGGAAGGCACCCCATCAAATCTCTCTATCCCTATTTGTTTAATTCTTTAGTATCTATAGTCTATCATTTTCCTTTCGCTGTGTTTAATTCTTTTTGTTTAAATTAATTAGTTCGTTATTTTTATAGTAATTAAATTTTTAGTACTAAGAATTTGTTATAATTAAATAAAGTCTAATAGTTCTTTTTGATCTGTATCAGGGATAACCAATGGGGCAGAAAAGTTAGTAGTACAAAGATCAAGTCACAGCAAGCAGTGAGTCAGAACTAGGTTCAGGGCAGCGCAGCTGCGCCCCAGCACAGGTCAAAACAAGCGCAGCTGCTCCACATGATATTGCCAGATTTAATACAGCACAGCTGCGCCCCATTCTCAACCATTTCTAGCACAGTTGCGCCAGAGCTTTATGTCGATTTTTAAAATCAGTTTAAAGAGCCAGATCAGAACACGCATTCTACCTTATTATCTCCTTAAAATTTCAGAACTCTCAAACTCTTTCTCTCTAACAAAACCGAACATCTAAGAGCCCTAAATCAAACCTTAGATTCCACTCTACATATCTATTGTGATTCCATCCAACACTATTCTCACTTCCCCCACCAAAACCTAGCAGCTTTCGAACAAGTGTTAGCAGTCAAGGGAATCGGTGCTGCACACCACCTGTCTAGCGAAGTCCAACAAGAGGTTAGGGTTTCATTGCCACTAACAATCTTATTCCCTATTCCATTCCTACTGAAATCTCAACCTAACCCTCCATCATCACACAATTTGTCCTGTGGATTTGCATAGGAGAATAAGAGGGACAGAAAAAAGGGGCATAGTTGGATTACTATTGAGTGCACTGCAGTGGGTGGATACAGAATTGATAGAGTTGAGGATTCATTGAAGGGTTCAGGGGCATCCAAGATATAGTTCTCTCTTCAGATAATATTCTTATCAAAATTATGGTACCCAAGCGAATTAGAACTCCATCTCCTTCGTCGAGCAGTGAGCATGAGAGCGAGGGTAATAACAAAAATATGCTAGACACCTCACGATTTGTGAACCTCTCGGCTCAGCATTACTATATGGATGTTATAGTGGGCAAATTCTTCGTACTAGAGAGGGGACTCAGGGCGGGAGAAGAAGATGGAAAATTAAAGGAACAGATTAGGGGGCATCGATGGCTTTCAGTGGTAGCCAAACCGATGGCTGCACCAATGGCGATAGTAAGGGAATTTTACGCAAACACACGCGAAACTCAAAATGGCATCTTTCTTGTGCGAGGAAAGCAGGTGCGGTATACCAAGAAGCAATAAATGAAATATTCCATTTGGGGACATTGTCATCAGGTGCTGAAAACTGGGCTGAATCACAAAGGTTTGAGACAGATTTAGACAAGTTGGTGAAGGAGTTGTGCAAGCCAGGCACAAAATGGACTACCAAATCTGGCACTGATAGAAAAGTGCATTTCCCACAGATTTCGCTCAGCCGATATGCTAAGGCATGGTACAGCTTCATATATGCGAACATACTCCCAACCAGCCATCATGCCAATGTCACAACTGAGAGAGCTACATTGCTTTATGGCATACTGAAGAGGAAAGCAATTGACATCGGGCACATGATTAATCAATCAATGATGCGATATATGAGGGGTAGTACTTCAGGGGCCATACCATACACGTCTTTTATCACTAGATTGTGCTTAGCTGTGGGGGTTGAGTGGGATGTTGAGGCTCTACAGACGCCGATGAGGGATATAGACCACACCACTATTTAGAAGTACGCCATTTGGAATGGTGCAGAGTCTCACCCACGGGGTTTGGGGTTCATTATACCTGAGGATGAGTTCCAGAGTGAAAAAGATGAAGGAGATAATGAAGAAGAGGAAGATGAGGACACTGCTCCTCCAAGCAGGCAAAACCGTGACATACGCCGCCTCCAAAGAAGGATGGATGCGATGCACACGAATTTCTAAGCTTTTACTGTCGAGTTTTTTAGAGTCCTATCAAATGCTTTCAGTCAGCTGGGTGCACAGGTCCAATTTCTGACATATGGGACGGCTACTCCATATCCACCTCCAGAGACTCCACCTGAGCAAGAGGAGGATGGTGATGATGAGGACAGCTAGGGAAGTTTCTTTATACCTTTTATCTCCAATGAGGACATTGTAGTTTTTAAGTTTGGGGGTATTAGGTTTATTTGTTGCATTTAGTATAATTCATGTCATGTTGCATTTTGTCTTATTTTAGTTGGTTGCGTTAGAAAGTGTTGCATTCTGTTTAGTAATTATGTTTAAAAAATGTTGCATTTTGTAACTGCATTAATCCAGTGTCAGTTGATTTGTTATTTAGTTGGCCTATGATGAAATTATAACTACTTGATGTTTGAACTGATTTGAGACTTAAGCTGGGTTGTGATGTCATAGCATTATATAAATTCTTATCTGCCTAAATCTGATATAACCGGTTAGCACTTCTGAGTAACCATTATGATATGCTTAGTGTAAATTTTCACATATTTGCCTTCTGGTGGTAATTCTGTGTTTTAATGAAAGAATGTCAGTACTTCATTAGGTAATAGTTAGAAAGCTTAAGTTTGGGGGAATTTAGTGTTATTGTAATACCCAGTAAATAAATAAATAAATAAAAATTGATTAATAATAATAATAATAAAAATAAAAATAAAAATTGTTTTGTTTTAAAACATATTAAGTGGACTTTGTTTTTATTTGGGTCAAATTGCATTTAAATTATGTGGACTATAATAAGTAAATGAATTACATTAAGTTGGGCCTTTATATTAATTGGGTTAATTTATATTTGTGTAATTTTTTTTTAAATCTATTTAATTAAGAGGATTAATAGAATATGTAATTAATAAATAAGTAAACCCTAACTATTATATTATAACTGATACGAATTGGGAGCGGAACAAGAAGAAAAAAAAATTGCGCTGGACGAAGGAGTATAGAGTTTTGGGAAATCAATTGTCCATCATTGACAATTGGAAGCATGTATGATATTTTACCAATATAATATTAAAGCATAGCAAAACTTGTATGATTTGCAAGGATTGTTAGTCTTTATATGGAACAAAGTAAAGTAAGAATTTTGATTAATAGATATTCCCTTTTACAATATATGGATAGCACGTGTGTATATATCAAGTACTGATGCCTTCTTTTTTTTTTTCTGTACTAATGTTGTTATGAATTGAAGTTTGCCTTTTTCTTAAAAAAAAAAAAAAAAAAAACGTTATCATCATCTAATTGAAATTTGATGTACTTTGGGTAAGGTAATAAACTTTTATATTATAAATATATATAGTATATATATATATATATATATGATTGTTAGTACGGCAATATATATATTATATTGTCTATAATATATTAATTAACTTGTGTTATTTATAAATTTCAATTGAAATTCTGTATATTATTAATTATTCTAATGATAAAATTATAAATTTACTTAATAATAAATGAAATAATATTATGTTAGAGATTGTTAAATTTGTAATAAAATTTTATTTTATTTATTTAGATTAAACGGGAAGAGTCCAAACGAGTTTTTGGAATATATTTTGGGTATTACATTGCTTAGTCCAGGTACGGATTCCGTACTCTTTCAGCGAGATTCTTTTGTTGATTTGTTCGTTTCGTTATTCGTTTCGAAATTTAGTATTGTCTCTCATAATTTAATTATTCCTTGTCAATTTATTATGATAGTTTCGTTTGGCGTTCTTAGTTGGAACTCATAATTGTACTCTTTAGACTAGTACAACATGTATAAATTTATTTTGATATTTATAGTAATGTGCATGTTAGAATTTTTGGGGACTTTGAGTTGATGATTCATTTCAGTTTAACATGTACATATTAGAACCCCTTTGTGTTGATATTGTGTCGCATGTGTTGTGACATGGTATCCTTGTTAGAATATACCGTAGGGTATACCTGAGCTATAACCACCTGTGGGGGTACCACAGGCATGTCCTCTTGGCACCGAGGCATGACACCTTCCGTGGCGGTGTGATCAGTCCACGGCGTCTCCATTTTGTGCTCCGGTGGGAGTTGGCCATTTGGTGTTTTGTTGTGGGAGGCGTATGGGTCGACCCTAGTTTTCTGTTCTGTTATGTTCTGCAGATTGGTGATGTTTGTGCCAAACACGCCTTTCGATTTTACATGCATTGGATTCGCGTTCCAATGTATGTGACTTGCCTGTGTGACATTATTTGATTTGCCTATGTGGCATTATTTGACTTGCCTGTGTGGTAAGGTATATTTCTGTTTTATTTTGAGCTCGGTATGAAATAACACCCAGCCATTTGTTTCAGCCTATTATTTCGTTATGTTAGATTTGTTCGTTTCGTTTCAGTTCGTTTCGTCTCTTTTCATTTAATTGAGTTAGTTATTTTGGTTCATTATTTGTATTCTATATCCGTACTGGGCAATTGACTCATGCTGTGTTTTCTTCCGGCAGGTAATCAGGGGAATCAAGGGCAAGTGTGATGAGAGCTCCATTCATTCCAATGATTTAGAAATATTCTGTTTAGACTTGATGTGTCAGTTTACTTGGAATTGTAATAATTATTTTAGATTGTGGTTTGAGACAGTTGGAGATTTATTATGGTTGACTTGTGGTATTTATCAGTTATTAAGACTATTCTTTTGTGGCTTTGAGCCTTCCTATTAAATTTATTAGTTTGTTTGTGTTTTGAGTAACCTCTCTTTCTATTTCGGAAAGGGGGTGTTACAGTTATGCATGCCTATTCAGTGTTATGCATGCTTATTCAGTGTTATGCATGTAAAAAAATATCTACCTTGAAACCTTCTTGAGCTGAATTATTGAATCTTTGGAAGGGGCGCGATGGAGCGTAAAATGCACTCGCTATATAAAAAAATAGCAATAAGCACCGCGAGAAAGTGCGAAAATCGTCCTCGCGAGTAAATAAAGGCATAAATTTCCCTGTTAACTCTGGACTTAAGTAATACACGGTCTTGGTTATAACTTGTTTGATTTATTGCTCATTTTGATTTAAAACTGGTTCTTTCCCTCTAAGAAGCATAGTATGTGAAAAATTTGTTCAATAATATGTTTAGTGGTTGCTTCACATTCACACACTATATCAGTGCGGACATATTTAGATTAGCAAGGTGTTGTGTATTATGATCTTGTCTTGGGTTGATTTTCGTTTTGATTATCTTGGAGTTTTTTTGAGGCATTGCAATTGAATTTCATTTCTGGCTGATTGTTAGATTCAAGTTCATGATAGTGTAGGATGCATACATGGTAGTTTCTGCATTGCATTTTTGATTTGGTTTTGTTTTAGTTGCTTGAGGGCAAGTAATGGTTTAAGTTTGGGGGTATTTGATAAGTGGTTTTATAACCACTTATTTAGATATTAACCGACTTAAATTTGTTGTCTAAACTAGTGTTATTGTATAGATTTTTATGCTTTTGTGCTTAGTTTTGCAGTGTAGTATTGGAAACTCTCTCGGTGTTATTTGAGCTAAGTTGTGTCCGTAGCTGTGATGGATTGATGATGGAAAGAAAATGGAACTGAGCTTGTTGCTAGATGTTGGAATGAAGATTTGGAGTGAAGTACTTTGAGCCTATAATGCAGCAAAAGATTGCAGCAGAACAAGCCAGGCCCAACTAATGCACGGCGCAGCTGCGCCCAGCTTGGCCTATGACACGGCGCAGCTGTGCCAGACTTATTGCCCAAATCCAGCACAGCGCAGCTGCGCCCTATCCAAGGCTTATCATGGCGCAGCTGCGCCAGTCTTAATTCGGCAGTTGACTTTCAATTGTGATATCGAATAGACTGATTGCTTGGAGAAGGATGGGAGGACTGGTACTCTTAATATATTAGACTGATTATCAGATGTAAAATGGATTCCACCCCTTGGGGGATTACGTAGCAAATATTACTTTCTTCTCTTTACTTTCAATATTAGAATAGAGTAGATTAGAGTAGTTGTTTTCTAGAACTGATTGGGTCTGAAGATTTGAAGCAATTTGGATAGCATAATAGAGTCAAACTTGGAGCAAGAGAACAGATTTGCAATTCAACTTTCTCCTTTTATTTTCTCTTTGTTTTTTATTTGTATTCTTATGATGTTATTTCAATTTGTGGGTGATGGATTTGATTCAACTATGAGTTAAACTCTGTTTTGGGATTGCAATGGATTTTATTGCCTAGTTTAATCTGATATACTTCATTGATAGTCTTATTGATTGTTATGGGATTGTCTATTAAGATTCATGCTTATTTGCTTAGTTGATTGGCCATCAATTACTGTGATAATTCATATGGACTTGAAAGACGAAGTATGGGTTTAGATCTGATCTTGATAGCTTGTGTTTGTATGTTCTACATGGTGATGGAATATATGATTCGTGCTTAGGATAGACATACACCAATGCATCGCTCGTAGTCAATTGAGAATTTGGGCTTAAACCCTAATTATTTGTAAATCACATAAACATATAGTGGTTTAGGTAATGTGGATGTCCATGTGTATTCTATCAATTGTGGATTATATGTGATATGGGTATGGTACATTGAGATATGGCTGTACTTTACTTTCGTGTTCTCGACTAGCAATCTAGTGCAAGTAATTTGGCTTAACATGAAGTGTGTGGATTTAAATGAGTCAATAGATGAAATTGTGATCTCAGGTCTTCATTATTTAGTCTTATTCTAGGGGTAGTTAGTATTATTTCATTTCATAGTTTTAATATAAAATATTAAATCATTCGTTTAAATAAGACTGAAATGGTTATGGGCTAATGCTTGGTGAACTTTATTAGTTAATTCTCCGTGGGAACGATACTTTACTTACTCTTTATTACTTGTTGACCGTGTATACTTGCACGCATATATTGATCGGTAAAACGACCAATAGGTTTATTTATTAAGTTGAGTCTCAGCGATAAAGTTGATGAAAACCTTTTTAAATCATAGAAGATAGTAGATATCATGCTCTACTTGACTCTTCTAATGGATTGCTTGTTTCGTTGTAGTTAAACTTGTTGTCTATTATATTCTATCAGTTTAACATTGTTGAAGGCTAACGATAACTTATTATGCATTATCTTAGTCATAATATTTCTTACTGGACTAATTGAGCTCACCCTTTTGCTTTCATTATTCTTTTCAGGAAATGAGAACATAGCCGGGACTAGTCGGGAAATGGAGTGATGGTCCGAGATAGCTGTTTTAGTAATTCTCACTATTTAGTGTGATAATAAATGTAATGAGATTGAATTTGAGTTTGGATATTGTTTATGAGACAATATTCGTATAAAAACTCTCAGCTCCTGTTGTATAATTAAGTTTGTATTTGTATTATGTACCATGTATTTGGCGACCCTAGATGGGTGATGTTTACCTATTTTGGGGGCGTCACAAACTTTGACTGTTATCTTGCATTGCTTTAATGGGGATTGGACAGAGCCTAGTTGGCATAAAATGGTGACGAAAGGAGCAGGTGAGGGTATATGAGCTGAGGGCATAACACAAACAGAGCTAACTGATATTTCTTTTATAAAAACACTAGAGTTTTTATCCTCCATTGTTATCCTTGTATCAACCTGTACTGACTCTCACGCCGGAGCTATCCCCCGACGGTCCAAGCCGTCAAGCTTCTGGTATTGACGTGTTTACTGTGCAGGATTGGACGCGTTTTTAGGTGATTGAGGCGCGTAGAAAGATCTTGGCATTAACATTGGCGCTAGAAGGAGGGTTGTTTTTTAGTGTTCTTGAGTTTTCAATCACAGATTATTAGCTTTTGTACGTCGAAAGTTATGGTGAGGAGTAGAACGGTTACCCTTGAAGGACAGCCGATGGCTGTGAGTTCGTCTTTACAACGAGTCTCTGTCAAGGATAGGCTAGGTCCTTCAAAAAGCAAACAAAATAGTACAGCATCACAGGATGTTTCTAGAGGTTCTCATGCAAAGGTCCATGATGATGTCAAGAGAAGATTGGTTTTCGCTGCTGATAAAGGACCTGACCATGTTCGGCAATGGGTAAAAGGTACGCCGCCTAGAACCCAACACCGAAGTAGTCAGACTAATAGGGCCTCCAAGTTGGCCAAGATGGCAGACGAAGCGGACAGAGCCTTAGAGGTTCTTTTGAAACAGAGAGAAGAAATTGCTGAACAGATGCTTCGGATGGCAGAGATGAAGGACGAAGCTTCCAGTTATGCTCAGTCCGAAGAACATAGTAAGTCCACATGAAGGCTACTAGGAAAGGAACCTGTACACTCTGGTCATATATCCCGAGGCCGACCTCGGGATCGAAGAAAATCAAGAAGCAATACTCTTGAGGGACCGAAGAGGGCACCTTATCCTATCAGTTCTCGGGATCATGGTAGAAGCAGACGAAGAAGCAGGTCCAGAAAGTACACACCTGAGAATACAAAGAAGGAATTCCGCCTTGAGTATTCTCACCACAATGGCAGAGCTTCGCACCGAAGTAGATCCAGAAGTCGCACACCTGAGAATCAGACGAGAGCACACCGCCCTGTGGATACTCGACATTGGGGAAGTCCATCTAAAGCTGCGAGTTCGGATGATAAGAACCGGTCTACTCAGAAGAAAAAGGGTTTTTCGAATAAATAAGTATCCTCGCAACCGGGTAGAATTTTTGGTCGAAGAATTGAAAGAGCTTCGGCGACAGCTAATCGAAGTCCAGAAGTAGAACGACAAGTGGTAAGTTTGCGTAGATTACACAAACCTGAATAAGGCTTGCCCGAAGGACTATTATTGTGACGCCCCCAAAATAGGTATACAACACCCATTCTGAGTCGCCAAATACATGGTACAGAAAGCAAACTACAACTTCAATAATACAATTGTCGTGCAAAATACTACAACACATACTGTGAGTTTAAATACAAATATTGTCTTCTAGACAATATCCACACTCAAATAAATCCTCATTACAATTATTCAAACACTATTTTACAAAAATAGTGAGGACTGCTAAAACATCTTTCTAGAACCATCACTCCATACCCCGACTAGATCCTGCTATGTTCTCACCTCCTGAGAAGAAAAATGGAACAAAAAGGAAAAGGGTGAGCTCAACTAGCCTAGTAAAGAATATTATGACTAAGATAATATACAAACAAATTATCGTTAGTCTTCAACAGGGAAAAATCTGATAGAATATAATCGACAACAAGTTTTAGATCAACAACTGCAGCGGAAACAGCAAACCATTAGAAGAGTCAAGTAGAGAAAGAATTCTACTATCTTCTAAGATTTAAAAGTCCATCATCAATATTTTATCCCTGTAACATCAATTAATAATCATCTTTATCCAAATATTTATCTTTGCACTACAGGCCAAAGATATTCATTTGTATCACCTGTCAGTCATGTTCATCTCAACACCTGTTCATCTTTGCACTACAGGCCAAAGATATTCATCAAGTAATCATACATCTTTGCACTACAGGCCAAAGATATTCAGTAATATCATCATTTAGGACTGAGGATGATGAAAAATATCTTAAAGAAAACGAATCCAATGAGACAGAAGGACAAATAGTAGGGATTCGTATAACAGTTTATCCAAGATCAATAATACTTCATAATAATCAATTGTGAAGCAGAATTCAAAAATAAAGATCAAAACATGGATACAATCAAAGATAGTAACCATAATAGACATCTTGGATAAAAAGAAAAATTTTAATTTTTCGGTGAATAGTGTCGTATTCGTGAATAGTATCGTATACGTGAATAGTGCCGTATACGTGAATAGTAACCCCGATACAAAAAGTTTCAAATTTGATAAAAACTCATATCAATATTTCAGCATAATGATATTGAAGAAAATAATATCATTTAAGAAGAAAATAATATCCCTTACCTCAAGATATCAGTACTTCTGGTCGGAATACCGGTATAAGGCTGAAAGAAACTTGCTCTGATGAATAGAAACTCTCAAAGTATCTAAATACTCACAAAATACACTCAATAATCTAGAGAGAGAAAGAGAGAAAACTTGTTTCTGGTGTGATTTTCAATTCTAACTTAGCCCTCTATTTATAGGAAAATTTTAGTAGGTTTGACCTGCAACCTGATGGCTTTACCTGCTACTATTCTCACCCACCACATTTGAAATATAATTCAGCACATTTCTTCACCAACCACAAGTGGGGCCCACCAATTCTAGAATTTTCTATCAAAATGATAAACTCCGAAAATTTAACAATTTTTGAACCAGTCATCTCGTAAAATTCATAATAAATCATACGTTCATTTTTAACGGTTCAAAATTTGTGGACATATACTCAACTTATATATGTATAACATATCCAAAAATTACCACGATCCAACGGTCGGATTAAAAATTATAACACCCGCAATATTTCTCAAAAACCCTGATTTGATTTTTAATACCTCCATTCCGATAAAAATACTGATAAAACAACTCAACATTAACTCCTTCATTTTTAACCACAAAAATATATCCCTCATTTATATCCACATAAAATAAATATTTCCTTATCATATGGATCAATAATTAATTATTCACAAATAATATTACAGAATCACATTTATGACAACCAGGCCGTTCCCAGGAAAGAGGGGGCTTTCCAATAAGGATTTCTCCTTACTGGCGCGCAATTAGATGACCAAACCTCTCCTTAGACAGAACTTTCTAGACATTGCCAATAATGTTATCTAATAATATTATTCAAATAATATGAATTATTGATCTGATAATGGAAAATACTGTGCAGCAACAATTATTGAAACAACAATAATATAAAATATCAATGCAACAATTATTGAATCAATAAAATAAAATATTGAACAATAACTACTGTAACAATTATTGAGTAGTGCCTTCTTACGTAAGAATCAATAATTGGTGCAATACCGTGTGCTACTGTATTTTAACCACCGGGTATTCCAACAGTATTAACGGTAACAACTACGCCGTTATTTATACTTGTCGTTTTCTTCATCCAATCGCTTTCCGTTATGGGGCCCACACAAGGCTGCGCCGTCGTACGAATATTCCCCGACAGCAAGAATATTCCACGACCAAACGAATATTCCCCGACAAAATGAATATTTTATAACCACTTGCTTATTTTGTAAAATTTGCACATTTCACCCATAACCAAAGTATTATATCAAATTAACCCTTTATTATTCACAATAATATTTAGAGAAAATTTGATTTTATTCATTAATAAGTTGGGGTCTTACAACCTCCCCTCCTTATGAAATTTCGTCCTCGAAATTGACGTACGTACCTGATGTTTCAAAAAGGTGAGGATACCTCGCTTTCATTTCTGATTCCAACTCCCAGGTCATTTCTTCAATAGCATGGTTTCTCCACAAAACCTTAACTTGTGGTATAACCTTCGTGCGTAGGACATGCTCTTTCCTATCCAAGATCTTAACAGGTACCTCCTCGTACGTTAAATCTTCAGCTATCTCGTCTGGTTCTAACTCAATAATGTGGTTCGGGTCTTTAACATATTTACGAAGCATAGATATGTGAAAAACATTATGAACACGAGACATGCTTGGAGGTAATGCGAGTCTATATGCCACATTTTCTATTCGCTCAAGAATCTCAAATGGACCAACAAATCTTGGATTGAGCTTTCCTCTCTTCCCAAATCTTGTAACTCCCTTCCATGGTGCAACACGTAATAATACATGATCCCCAATATTAAATTCCACGTCCTTCCGATGAAGATCCGCATAACTCTTTTGTCGATCCTGTGCCGTTTGTATACGTTGTCGAATCGTTTGGATCTTCTCTGTAGTAATGCGTACCAACTCTGGTCCCAACAATGTTGCTTCACCCACCTCGTCCCAGCATACTGGAGAACGACATTTTCTTCCATACAACGCCTCGAATGGAGCCACACCTATGCTCGCCTGA
The DNA here is from genome assembly GCA_016801055.1 of Panax notoginseng. NCBI lineage: Eukaryota > Viridiplantae > Streptophyta > Magnoliopsida > Apiales > Araliaceae > Panax > Panax notoginseng. The sequence continues at coordinate 169,980,193 of CM029023.1, read as the reverse complement.
TAACTGTTGTTGTAGGAGAATTCCACCAATGGTAGGTACTTATCCCAACTCCCTTTGAGATCTAGGACACAAAGTCTTAATAGATCTTCAAGAGTTTGAATAGTCCTCTCTGATTGTCCGTCCGTTTGAGGATGGTATGCCGAACTGAATCGTAAATCCGTGCCCATAGCTTTCTGCAAGCTAACCCAAAATCGTGAAGTGAATCTTGGGTCACGATCCGAAACTATGGATACTGGCATGCCATGCAATCTCACAATCTCGTTCACGTACATACTAGCAAGACGTTCAAGGGAATAAGTCTCACGTATCGGCAAGAAATGAGCGGACTTGGTTAATCTATCAACAATAACCCAAATCGCATCTATGCCTTGAGAAACCTTGGGAAGACCCGTAACAAAATCCATAGTAATGTGTTCCCACTTCCATTTCGGGATCTCAAGTGGTTGCAATGGACCCTTTGGCACTTGATGCTCCGCCTTTACACGTTGACAAGTTAAACACCTCGAGATAAACTCCGCGATCTCTCTTTTCATATTGCTCCACCAAAATGTATGTCGAAGATCGTGATACATTTTGGTACTCCCAGGATGGATTGCAAACGGTGTGTTGTGTGCCTCCATCATTATTCTATGCTTCAAGTCAAAATCGTTAGGAACACAAAGTCTGGAGTTGACTCGAAGTATTCCTTCTTCATCGATTCTTGCTTCTGGAATAGCACCTTCTTGCACTTTCTTCTTCATACGCATCAGCTCCATGTCCGTAGCTTGAGCAGCTTTAACTTTATCGATTAAAGTCGGTTCTACTCGTATATTTGATATCATCATGTGGGTACTTGGAGCCTTCATCTCTATCTCCATCCTTTGTAAGTCATACAAAATGGGCCTTTGTGTTAACAATATTGCACTCGTACCCGCATATGATCTTCTACTCAATGCGTCAGCTACTACGTTTGCTTTTCCAGGATGATATTGGATGGTATGATCGTAATCTTTCAACAGCTCGAGCCAACGTCGCTGCCGCATGTTGAGTTCCTTTTGGGTGAAGAAATATTTGAGGCTTTTATGATCTGTATAGATCTCCACTTTCTCCCCATACAGGTAGTGTCTCCAGATCTTCAACGCAAAAACGACTGCTGCCAACTCCAAATCATGAGTAGGATAATTCCTCTCATATTCTTTGAGTTGTCGTGAGGCATAGGCTATGACTTTCCCATGTTGCATGAGAACACATCCTAACCCTTTGCCTGAAGCATCGCTGTAGATAACAAATCCATCCGAACCAGATGGTATTGTCAGAACAGGTGCCGAAATGAGTCTCCTCTTGAGTTCTTGGAAACTCTTCTCGCATTCCTCACTCCATACAAATTTTGTATCTTTCCGAGTCAGCTGAGTTAACGGAGTAGCGATTCGAGAAAATCCTTCCACAAATCTCCGATAATAACCAGCTAAGCCTAGAAAGCTACGTACTTCGGTTACCGACTTCGGTTGCTCCCAACTTTGTATGGCTTCAATCTTCGCCGGGTCGACAGATACTCCATGTTTTGACACCACGTGCCCAAGGAATGCTACTTCCTCAAGCCAGAACTCGCATTTCTTCAATTTGGCATATAGCTTATTTTCACGAAGCCTTTGCAGTACCAGCTTCAAATGGCGCTCATGATCTTCACGGCTTTTGGAATAGATGAGGATGTCATCAATAAAGACAACAACGAACTGATCCAAATATTCTTTGAATACACGGTTCATCATATCCATGAAGGCAGCAGGAGCATTAGTCAATCCAAAAGACATTACTAAGAATTCATAATGCCCGTACCGAGTTCTGAAGGCAGTCTTTGGAATATCCTCAGTTTTAATCTTCAGCTGATGATATCCAGAACGAAGGTCGATCTTTGAAAAGAATTGTGTTCCTTGTAACTGGTCGAACAGGTCATCAATGCGAGGTAGCGGATACCTATTCTTGATAGTGACATGATTCAATTCTCGATAGTCGATACAAAGTCGCATACTCCCGTCTTTCTTCTTTACGAATAAAACAGGAGCACCCCAAGGAGACGTACTAGGACGAATAAAACCGATGTCCAACAACTCCTGTAGTTGGACTTTTAACTCCTGAAGTTCAATAGGAGCCATTCGATATGGAGTTTTAGAAATGGGCTTTGTACCGGGTTCAAGGTCAATAAAGAATTCAACTTCACGTTCTGGGGGTAGACCAGGAAGTTCTTCAGGAAATACATCGGGAAATTCTCTAACAATAGAAATATTATTCAAATCTGACTTGTCTTTGTTCAAATCCATAACATGGGCTAAGAAAGCTTGACATCCGTTTTTCAATAAACGAATAGCTTTGTGGCTTGATATGACAGTGACTGATTTTAGTGGTTTAGTAGTTTGAATTCGTATGACAGGTTGGTTAGGAATATGAAAACTAACAACCTTACGAAAACAATCAATTTTAGCATGATGAGTGGTTAACCAATCAATTCCTAAAATCACATCAAAAGCAAGTATCTTTAAAGAGATAAGATCAACAGGTAATGTGATAGTGCCAACTTGGATCATGCAAGATTTATAAACTGTAGATGTAACGAAGGTTTCACCCAACGGAGTTTCAACAGATAAGTTAAAGTCCAATTTCTCCGGAGTCAAGTTTAAACGTTGAGCACAAGCAGGAGAGATAAAAGAATGGGTAGAACCGGTATCTAGTAAAGTATAAACTTCGCAAGAATTCAAGATTAGCTTACCCGTGATCACCTCGTTCGGGTTTCTCGCGTTTTGGCCAGTAACGACAAACGCCCTTCCAGGAACCGCTGATTTCGACTTATCCGGGACAGCTTTTGGAGTCACCATCCCCGCTGAACTTGGTTTTGCTACAGAACACTCTCGAGCTATATGACCCTCCTTTCCACAGTTATAACATACCTTGGATTGTTGTGGGCAGTTTGGGCTGATATGTCCCTCTTTCCCACATTTGTAACATACGACCGGTGGTCGTTCTCCTCCCCTAGAAACAGTTGATGTTTGTGCTGACGTCTTCACATTATCATTGTTGTACCTTCTCTTCTTGAAATCTCCTCCCGACTCGCTCCTTCTATTATCACGACCACGATTACCACCAGAGTGGTTACCGCTTTTGTCCGAATGTTTTCCTCCCTGCTGGTTTTCATTGCTTCGATGACTGCTGTCACCGGTATGACCCTGGTTGTGGTCCCTCGGTTGCACATACTCATTATCTCGCTCTAATAATTGAGCCCTGTTTACAACATCTGAATATAAAAAAAATTTATGAGAGATAAGATATTGTCGAATCTCGGGTTTTAGACCTCTCAGAAACATCCTTGTCATTCGTTCCTCATTTTCGACCAAATGAGGTGCAAACCTGGATAACTCTGCAAACTTCGCCTCGTACTGGGACACCGTCATGTTGTTTTGTTCCAGTCTGATAAACTCTACCTCCTTCATATGACGAATACTTTCAGGAAAGTACTTGTCATTGAACAGTTTTTGAAATGTTTCCCAGGACATGTTGAGTGCGTCAGGCTGGGTACGCTTCACAGACTCCCACCAGTAGTCTGCCTCACCGCGGAACATAAAGGTGGCGAATGGAACCTTTTGTTCCTCCGTGCATCCCAAGACATCGAATATCTTGGTAATTTGCTTGACCCACGTTTCCGCCATGATCGGATCCGGCTTTCCCTTAAATTCTGGTGGTCCCAATTCTTTGAACTGCTTAGCTGTGACAAACCGCGCGTTATCATTTCCACCCGTATTCTGCACACGAGTCTCCCTCGTCTGATTTTGCATGAACTGCAAAAAGCTCCTAAACATTCCATCATTCATCGTTTGCTCGGTAACGTTGTTTACAGGAGGAATATTGCCTTCCTGTTGCACGTTTCCCTGGGTGGTGATCAAAGGTGTCTCCACGGTCTGATTTACTCCATTATTAACGTTCTCAGCTGCCATTCTTAAATACTGCCATAAAACAAGGGTTAATAGTCATGTCATATATTATCCCTATACTCTGACCGACCAAATAAACACCAAATAAACTTAGTCAAGTCATACTAGCGAAGGAATTCCCCGTCTCTCCCCTCCTAGTTCTTGTCTCACATCTCAGCCAGGGATCATATCCCTAAGCTCTGATACCAACTGTGACGCCCCCAAAATAGGTATACAACACCCATTCTGAGTCGCCAAATACATGGTACAGAAAGCAAACTACAACTTCAATAATACAATTGTCGTGCAAAATACGACAACACATACTGTGAGTTTAAATACAAATATTGTCTTCTAGACAATATCCACACTCAAATAAATCCTCATTACAATTATTCAAACACTATTTTACAGAAATAGTGAGGACTGCTAAAACATCTTTCTAGAACCATCACTCCATACCCCGACTAGATCCTGCTATGTTCTCACCTCCTGAGAAGAAAAATGGAACAAAAAGGAAAAGGGTGAGCTCAACTAGCCCAGTAAAGAATATTATGACTAAGATAATATACAACAAATTATCGTTAGTCTTCAACAGGGAAAAATCTGATAGAATATAATCGACAACAAGTTTTAGATCAACAACTGCAGCGGAAACAGCAAACCATTAGAAGAGTCAAGTAGAGAAAGAATTCTACTATCTTCTAAGATTTAAAAGTCCATCATCAATATTTTATCCCTGTAACATCAATTAATAATCATCTTTATCCAAATATTCATCTTTGCACTACAGGCCAAAGATATTCATTTGTATCACCTGTCAGTCATGTTCATCTCAACACCTGTTCATCTTTGCACTACAGGCCAAAGATATTCATCAAGTAATCATACATCTTTGCACTACAGGCCAAAGATATTCAGTAATATCATCATTTAGGACTGAGGATGATGAAAAATATCTTAAAGAGAACGAATCCAATGAGACAGAAGGACAAATAGTAGGGATTCGTATAACAGTTTATCCAAGATCAATAATACTTCATAATAATCAATTGTGAAGCAGAATTCAAAAATAAAGATCAAAACATGGATACAATCAAAGATAGTAACCATAATAGACATCTTGGACAAAAAGGAAAATTTTATTTTTCGGTGAATAGTGCCGTATTCGTGAATAGTGCCGTATACGTGAATAGTGCCGTATACGTGAATAGTAACCCCGACACAAAAAGTTTCAAATTTGATAAAAACTCATATCAATATTTCAGCATAATGATATTGAAGAAAATAATATCATTTAAGAAGAAAATAATATCCCTTACCTCAAAATATCAGTACTTCTGGTCGGAATACCGGTATAAGGCTGAAAGAAACTTGCTCTGATGAATAGAAACTCTCAAAGTATCTAAATACTCACAAAATACACTCAATAATCTAGAGAGAGAAAGAGAGAAAACTTGTTTCTGGTGTGATTTTCAATTCTAACTTAGCCCTCTATTTATAGGAAAATTTTAGTAGGTTTGACCTGCAACCTGATGGCTTTACCTGCTACTATTCCCACCCACCACATTTGAAATATAATTCAGCACATTTCTTCACCAACCACAAGTGGGGCCCACCAATTCTAGAATTTTCCATCAAAATGATAAACTCCGAAAATTCAACAATTTCTGAACCAGTCATCTCGTAAAATTCATAATAAATCATACGTTCATTTTTAACGGTTCAAAATTTGTGGACATATACTCAACTTATATATGTATAACATATCCAAAAATTACCACGATCCAACGGTCGGATTAAAAATTATAACACCCGCAATATTTCTCAAAAACCCTGATTTGATTTTTAATACCTCCATTCCGACAAAAATACTGATAAAAACCTCAACATTAACTCCTTCATTTTTAACCACAAAAATATATCCCTCATTTATATCCACATAAAATAAATATTTCCTTATCATATGAATCAATAATTAATTATTCACAAATAATATTACAGAATCACATTTATGACAACCAGGCCGTTCCCAGGAAAGAGGGGGCTTTCCAATAAGGATTTCTCCTTACTGGCGCGCAATTAGATGACCAAACCTCTCCTTAGACAGAACTTTCTAGACATTGCCAATAATGTTATCTAATAATATTATTCAAATAATATGAATTATTGATCTGATAATGGAAAATACTGTGCAGCAACAATTATTGAAACAACAATAATATAAAATATCAACGCAACAATTATTGAATCAATAAAATAAAATATTGAACAATAACTACTGTAACAATTATTGAGTAGTGCCTTCTTACGTAAGAATCAATAATTGGTGCAATACCGTGTGCTACTGTATTTTAACCACCGGGTATTCCAACAGTATTAACGGTAACAACTACGCCGTTATTTATACTTGTCGTTTTCTTCATCCAATCGCTTTCCGTTATGGGGCCCACACAAGGCTGCGCCGTCGTACGAATATTCCCCGACAGCAAGAATATTCCACGACCAAACGAATATTCCCCGACAAAATGAATATTTTATAACCACTTGCTTATTTTGCAAAATTTGCACATTTCACCCATAACCAAAGTATTATATCAAATTAACCCCTTATTATTCACAATAATATTTAGAGAAAATTTGATTTTATTCATTAATAAGTTGGGGTCTTACAACCTCCCCTCCTTATGAAATTTCGTCCTCGAAATTGACGTACGTACCTGATGTTTCAAAAAGGTGAGGATACCTCGCTTTCATTTCTGATTCCAACTCCCAGGTCATTTCTTCAATAGCATGGTTTCTCCACAAAACCTTAACTTGTGGTATAACCTTCGTGCGTAGGACATGCTCTTTCCTATCCAAGATCTTAACAGGTACCTCCTCGTACGTTAAATCTTCAGCTATCTCGTCTGGTTCTAACTCAATAATGTGGTTCGGGTCTTTAACATATTTACGAAGCATAGATATGTGAAAAACATTATGAACACGAGACATGCTTGGAGGTAATGCGAGTCTATATGCCACATTTTCTATTCGCTCAAGAATCTCAAATGGACCAACAAATCTTGGATTGAGCTTTCCTCTCTTCCCAAATCTTGTAACTCCCTTCCATGGTGCAACACGTAACAATACATGATCCCCAATATTAAATTCCACGTCCTTCCGATGAAGATCCGCATAACTCTTTTGTCGATCCTGTGCCGTTTGTATACGTTGTCGAATCGTTTGGATCTTCTCTGTAGTAATGCGTACCAACTCTGGTCCCAACAATGTTGCTTCACCCACCTCGTCCCAGCATACTGGAGAACGACATTTTCTTCCATACAACGCCTCGAATGGAGCCACACCTATGCTCGCCTGATAACTGTTGTTGTAGGAGAATTCCACCAATGGTAGGTACTTATCCCAACTCCCTTTGAGATCTAGGACACAAAGTCTTAATAGATCTTCAAGAGTTTGAATAGTCCTCTCTGATTGTCCGTCCGTTTGAGGATGGTATGCCGAACTGAATCGTAAATCCGTGCCCATAGCTTTCTGCAAGCTAACCCAAAATCGTGAAGTGAATCTTGGGTCACGATCCGAAACTATGGATACTGGCATGCCATGCAATCTCACAATCTCGTTCACGTACATACTAGCAAGACGTTCAAGGGAATAAGTCTCACGTATCGGCAAGAAATGAGCGGACTTGGTTAATCTATCAACAATAACCCAAATCGCATCTATGCCTTGAGAAACCTTGGGAAGACCCGTAACAAAATCCATAGTAATGTGTTCCCACTTCCATTTCGGGATCTCAAGTGGTTGCAATGGACCCTTTGGCACTTGATGCTCCGCCTTTACACGTTGACAAGTTAAACACCTCGAGATAAACTCCGCGATCTCTCTTTTCATATTGCTCCACCAAAATGTATGTCGAAGATCGTGATACATTTTGGTACTCCCAGGATGGATTGCAAACGGTGTGTTGTGTGCCTCCATCATTATTCTATGCTTCAAGTCAAAATCGTTAGGAACACAAAGTCTGGAGTTGACTCGAAGTATTCCTTCTTCATCGATTCTTGCTTCTGGAATAGCACCTTCTTGCACTTTCTTCTTCATACGCATCAGCTCCATGTCCGTAGCTTGAGCAGCTTTAACTTTATCGATTAAAGTCGGTTCTACTCGTATATTTGATATCATCATGTGGGTACTTGGAGCCTTCATCTCTATCTCCATCCTTTGTAAGTCATACAAAATGGGCCTTTGTGTTAACAATATTGCACTCGTACCCGCATATGATCTTCTACTCAATGCGTCAGCTACTACGTTTGCTTTTCCAGGATGATATTGGATGGTATGATCGTAATCTTTCAACAGCTCGAGCCAACGTCGCTGCCGCATGTTGAGTTCCTTTTGGGTGAAGAAATATTTGAGGCTTTTATGATCTGTATAGATCTCCACTTTCTCCCCATACAGGTAGTGTCTCCAGATCTTCAACGCAAAAACGACTGCTGCCAACTCCAAATCATGAGTAGGATAATTCCTCTCATATTCTTTGAGTTGTCGTGAGGCATAGGCTATGACTTTCCCATGTTGCATGAGAACACATCCTAACCCTTTGCCTGAAGCATCGCTGTAGATAACAAATCCATCCGAACCAGATGGTATTGTCAGAACAGGTGCCGAAATGAGTCTCCTCTTGAGTTCTTGGAAACTCTTCTCGCATTCCTCACTCCATACAAATTTTGTATCTTTCCGAGTCAGCTGAGTTAACGGAGTAGCGATTCGAGAAAATCCTTCCACAAATCTCCGATAATAACCAGCTAAGCCTAGAAAGCTACGTACTTCGGTTACCGACTTCGGTTGCTCCCAACTTTGTATGGCTTCAATCTTCGCCGGGTCGACAGATACTCCATGTTTTGACACCACGTGCCCAAGGAATGCTACTTCCTCAAGCCAGAACTCGCATTTCTTCAATTTGGCATATAGCTTATTTTCACGAAGCCTTTGCAGTACCAGCTTCAAATGGCGCTCATGATCTTCACGGCTTTTGGAATAGATGAGGATGTCATCAATAAAGACAACAACGAACTGATCCAAATATTCTTTGAATACACGGTTCATCATATCCATGAAGGCAGCAGGAGCATTAGTCAATCCAAAAGACATGACTAAGAATTCATAATGCCCGTACCGAGTTCTGAAGGCAGTCTTTGGAATATCCTCAGTTTTAATCTTCAGCTGATGATATCCAGAACGAAGGTCGATCTTTGAAAAGAATTGTGTTCCTTGTAACTGGTCGAACAGGTCATCAATGCGAGGTAGCGGATACCTATTCTTGATAGTGACATGATTCAATTCTCGATAGTCGATACAAAGTCGCATACTCCCGTCTTTCTTCTTTACGAATAAAACAGGAGCACCCCAAGGAGACGTACTAGGACGAATAAAACCGATGTCCAACAACTCCTGTAGTTGGACTTTTAACTCCTGAAGTTCAATAGGAGCCATTCGATATGGAGTTTTAGAAATGGGCTTTGTACCGGGTTCAAGGTCAATAAAGAATTCAACTTCACGTTCTGGGGGTAGACCAGGAAGTTCTTCAGGAAATACATCGGGAAATTCTCTAACAATAGAAATATTATTCAAATCTGACTTGTCTTTGTTCAAATCCATAACATGGGCTAAGAAAGCTTGACATCCGTTTTTCAATAAACGAATAGCTTTGTGGCTTGATATGACAGTGACTGATTTTAGTGGTTTAGTAGTTTGAATTCGTATGACAGGTTGGTTAGGAATATGAAAACTAACAACCTTACGAAAACAATCAATTTTAGCATGATGAGTGGTTAACCAATCAATTCCTAAAATCACATCAAAAGCAAGTATCTTTAAAGAGATAAGATCAACAGGTAATGTGATAGTGCCAACTTGGATCATGCAAGATTTATAAACTGTAGATGTAACGAAGGTTTCACCCAACGGAGTTTCAACAGATAAGTTAAAGTCCAATTTCTCCGGAGTCAAGTTTAAACGTTGAGCACAAGCAGGAGAGATAAAAGAATGGGTAGAACCGGTATCTAGTAAAGTATAAACTTCGCAAGAATTCAAGATTAGCTTACCCGTGATCACCTCGTTCGGGTTTCTCGCGTTTTGGCCAGTAACGACAAACGCCCTTCCAGGAACCGCTGATTTCGACTTATCCGGGACAGCTTTTGGAGTCACCATCCCCGCTGAACTTGGTTTTGCTACAGAACACTCTCGAGCTATATGACCCTCCTTTCCACAGTTATAACATACCTTGGATTGTTGTGGGCAGTTTGGGCTGATATGTCCCTCTTTCCCACATTTGTAACATACGACCGGTGGTCGTTCTCCTCCCCTAGAAACAGTTGATGTTTGTGCTGACGTCTTCACATTATCATTGTTGTACCTTCTCTTCTTGAAATCTCCTCCCGACTCGCTCCTTCTATTATCACGACCACGATTACCACCAGAGTGGTTACCGCTTTTGTCCGAATGTTTTCCTCCCTGCTGGTTTTATTGCTTCGATGACTGCTGCCACCGGTATGACCCTGGTTGTGGTCCCTCGGTTGCACATACTCATTATCTCGCTCTAATAATTGAGCCCTGTTTACAACATCTGAATATAAAGAAAATTTATGAGAGATAAGATATTGTCGAATCTCGGGTTTTAGACCTCTCAGAAACATCCTTGTCATTCGTTCCTCATTTTCGACCAAATGAGGTGCAAACCTGGATAACTCTGCAAACTTCGCCTCGTACTGGGACACCGTCATGTTGTTTTGTTCCAGTCTGATAAACTCTACCTCCTTCATATGACGAATACTTTCAGGAAAGTACTTGTCATTGAACAGTTTTTGAAATGTTTCCCAGGACATGTTGAGTGCATCAGGCTGGGTACGCTTCACAGACTCCCACCAGTAGTCTGCCTCACCGCGGAACATAAAGGTGGCGAATAGAACCTTTTGTTCCTCCGTGCATCCCAAGACATCGAATATCTTGGTAATTTGCTTGACCCACGTTTCTGCCATGATCGGATCCGGCTTTCCCTTAAATTCTGGTGGTCCCAATTCTTTGAACTGCTTAGCTGTGACAAACCGCGCGTTATCATTTCCACCCGTATTCTGCACACGAGTCTCCCTCGTCTGATTTTGCATGAACTGCAAAAAGCTCCTAAACATTCCATCATTCATCGTTTGCTCGGTAACGTTGTTTACAGGAGGAATATTGCCTTCCTGTTGCACGTTTCCCTGGGTGGTGATCAAAGGTGTCTCCACGGTTTGATTTACTCCATTATTAACGTTCTCAGCTGCCATTCTTAAATACTGCCATAAAACAAGGGTTAATAGTCATGTCATATATTATCCCTATACTCTGACCGACCAAATAAACACCAAATAAACTTAGTCAAGTCATACTAGTGAAGGAATTCCCCGTCTCTCCCCTCCTAGTTCTTGTCTCACATCTCAGCCAGGGATCATATCCCTAAGCTCTGATACCAACTGTGACGCCCCCAAAATAGGTATACAACACCCATTCTGAGTCGCCAAATACATGGTACAGAAAGCAAACTACAACTTCAATAATACAATTGTCGTGCAAAATACTACAACACATACTGTGAGTTTAAATACAAATATTGTCTTCTAGACAATATCCACACTCAAATAAATCCTCATTACAATTATTCAAACACTATTTTACAGAAATAGTGAGGACTGCTAAAACATCTTTCTAGAACCATCACTCCATACCCCGACTAGATCCTGCTATGTTCTCACCTCCTGAGAAGAAAAATGGAACAAAAAGGAAAAGGGTGAGCTCAACTAGCCCAGTAAAGAATATTATGACTAAGATAATATACAAACAAATTATCGTTAGTCTTCAACAGGGAAAAATCTGATAGAATATAATCGACAACAAGTTTTAGATCAACAACTGCAGCGAAAACAGCAAACCATTAGAAGAGTCAAGTAGAGAAAGAATTCTACTATCTTCTAAGATTTAAAAGTCCATCATCAATATTTTATCCCTGTAACATCAATTAATAATCATCTTTATCCAAATATTCATCTTTGCACTACAGGCCAAAGATATTCATTTGTATCACCTGTCAGTCATGTTCATCTCAACACCTGTTCATCTTTGCACTACAGGCCAAATATATTCATCGAGTAATCATACATCTTTGCACTACAGGCCAAAGATATTCAGTAATATCATCATTTAGGACTGAGGATGATGAAAAATATCTTAAAAAAAACGAATCCAATGAGACAGAAGGACAAATAGTAGGGATTCGTATAACAGTTTATCCAAGATCAATAATACTTCATAATAATCAATTGTGAAGCAGAATTCAAAAATAAAGATCAAAACATGGATACAATCAAAGATAGTAACCATAATAGACATCTTGGACAAAAAGAAAAATTTTAATTTTTCGGTGAATAGTGTCGTATTCGTGAATAGTACCGTATACGTGAATAGTGCCGTATACGTGAATAGTAACCCCGACACAAAAAGTTTTAAATTTGATAAAAACTCATATCAATATTTCAGCATAATGATATTGAAGAAAATAATATCATTTAAGAAGAAAATAATATCCCTTACCTCAAGATATCAGTACTTCTGGTCGGAATACCGGTATAAGGCTGAAAGAAACTTGCTCTGATGAATAGAAACTCTCAAAGTATCTAAATACTCACAAAATACACTCAATAATCTAGAGAGAGAAAGAGAGAAAATTTGTTTCTGGTGTGATTTTCAATTCTAACTTAGCCCTCTATTTATAGGAAAATTTTAGTAGGTTTGACCTGCAACCTGATGGCTTTACCTGCTACTATTCCCACCCACCACATTTGAAATATAATTCAGCACATTTCTTCACCAACCACAAGTGGGGCCCACCAATTCTAGAATTTTTCATCAAAATGATAAACTCCGAAAATTCAACAATTTCTGAACCAGTCATCTCGTAAAATTCATAATAAATCATACGTTCATTTTTAACGGTTCAAAATTTGTGGACATATACTCAACTTATATATGTATAACATATCCAAAAATTACCACGATCCAACGGTCGGATTAAAAATTATAACACCCGCAATATTTCTCAAAAACCCTGATTTGATTTTTAATACCTCCATTCCGATAAAAATACTGATAAAACAACTCAACATTAACTCCTTCATTTTTAACCACAAAAATATATCCCTCATTTATATCCACATAAAATAAATATTTCCTTATCATATGAATCACTAATTAATTATTCACAAATAATATTACAGAATCACATTTATGACAACCAGGCCGTTCCCAGGAAAGAGGGGGCTTTCCAATAAGGATTTCTCCTTACTGGCGCGCAATTAGATGACCAAACCTCTCCTTAGACAGAACTTTCTAGACATTGCCAATAATGTTATCTAATAATATTATTCAAATAATATGAATTATTGATCTGATAATGGAAAATATTGTGCAGCAACAATTATTGAAACAACAATAATATAAAATATCAATGCAACAATTATTGAATCAATAAAATAAAATATTGAACAATAACTACTGTAACAATTATTGAGTAGTGCCTTCTTACGTAAGAATCAATAATTGGTGCAATACCGCGTGCTACTGTATTTTAACCACTGGGTATTCTAACAGTATTAACGGTAACAACTACGCCGTTATTTATACTTGTCGTTTTCTTCATCCAATCGCTTTCCGTTATGGGGCCCACACAAGGCTGCGCCGTCGTACGAATATTCTCCAACAGCAAGAATATTCCACGACCAAACGAATATTCCCCGACAAAATGAATATTTTATAACCACTTGCTTATTTTGCAAAATTTGCACATTTCACCCATAACCAAAGTATTATATCAAATTAGCCCCTTATTATTCACAATAATATTTAGAGAAAATTTGATTTTATTCATTAATAAGTTGGGGTCTTACAATTATCCCTTGCCTCACATCGACCAATTTATCGATGCGACTTCGACGTATGCATTACTCAGTTTCATACACGCTTTCTCAGGATACCATCAGATATCTATATGTAAGAAAGATATACCGAAGATGGCGTTCATTACGTATCGTTCGATATATGCTTATAAGAAGATGACATTTGGTTTACTGAACGCGAGGGTCACATATCATAGGATGATGAATTTCATCTTCAGGAGACTATTGAGTTCATGAAGAAGTGTCAGAAGTGCCAGCTCAACAATCCGATCCCACATCAACCACCAAAAGAGCTATACTCGATTTTATCTCCTATACCTTTTGCTGTTTGGGAGGTAGATGTACTGGGTCCAACGCCAAGGGTCAGGTGGTAATCTCGGATAACGGACTCCAGATTGTGGGATCAAAGTGTGGAGCATTTTTGAAGGAATGGGGGTTACATCACAGAAGGATTTCGGTAGCTCATCCACAGTCTAACGGGCACGTACAAATTTCAATGGTGTAAGGAGGTTCGGGTGGACTCGCCTACCATTCGATGGTAGCTTAATTGTTCGATGGAATTTGTTAGGCCATGTATGGTAAACAAATTTCAATGGTGTAAGGAGGTTCGGGTGGACTCGCCTACCATTCGATGGTAGCTTAATTGGTCGGTGGAATTTGTTAGGCCCTGCGTGGTAAACAAATTTCAATGGAGTAAGGAGGTTCGGGTGGACTCGCCTACCATTCGATGGTAGCTTAATTGATCGGTGGAATTTGTTAGGCCCTGCGTGGTAAACAAATTTCAATGGTGTAAGGTGGTTCGGGTGGACTCGCCTACCATTCGATGGTAGCTTAATTGTTCGATGGAATTTGTTAGGCCCTACGTGATAAACAAAATTCAATGGTGTAAGGAGGTTCGGGTGGACTCGCCTACCATTCGATGGTAGCTTAATTGTTCGATGGAATTTGTTAGGCCCTGCGTGGTAAACAAATTTCAATGGTGTAAGGAGGTTCGGGTGGACTCGCCTACCATTCGATGGTAGCTTAATTGTTCGGTGGAATTTGTTAGGCCTTGCGTGGTAAACAAATTTCGATGGTTTAAGGAGGTTCAGGTGGACTCGCCTACCATTCGATGGTTGCTTAATTATTCGGTGGAATTTGTTAGGCCCTGCGTGGTAAACAAATTTCAATGGTGTAAGGAGGTTCGGGTGGACTCGCCTACCATTCGATGGTAGCTTAATTGTTCGGTGGAATTTGTTAGGCCCTGCGTGGTAAACAAATTTCAGTGGTGCAAGGAGGTTCGGGTGGACTCGCCTACCATTCGATGGTAGCTTAATTGTTCGGTGGAATTTGTTAGGCCCTGTGTGGTAAACAAGTTTCAGTGGTGTAAGGAGGTTCGGGAGATCTTGCCTACCATTTGATGGTAGTTTAATTGTTCGGTGGAATTTGTTAGGCCCTGCGTGGTAAACAAAGTTCTTATGATTGAAGGTTCGGATGGACTCATTCAATCATCCTATGACGAATTGGATTGATGCATATCTATCTTACACTTCGGTAACGAATAAGTACTGCACTAATTTATTACATGATTTTGTTTAAGTGTTGAGTTCGGATTGTGTTTTTACTTGATCTTATCTGTTATATAATTTACTTAATTATTGACTAACAGTTTAAGATAAGTTTAAAAAGAGCTTGTACATTTTTCAAGTTGATAGACGGTGAATTATTGACAATAAATTATCAAAGATGTAATAAGGTTAAGAACTTGTTAATCATTTAATTGATATTTAACTATTTACGAAGGAGATATGAGTCTTTACAGAGAGTTCTAAAGCTACGAAAGAAACGGTATCTTTAAGCTTCCTTATCGTCTTCGCTGTCTGAAGAGTCGAGGAAAGCAGGATCTACTTAGGCCACTACAAGTTTGGCTTTATACTTGCTTCAGCAGATTTCGTACCCTTTAGAGTACATATGGACAATGTCATCGTTCAGTTCGACAGACTTTCTGTACTCTGCTTCGATCTCCTTACGAAGCTTGTCAGTCAGGGGTGGACCCAAATCCCTAAGAGCCCGGAGTTCCCGAAGCTCCTCTTCAAACTTTTGACATTTTTTCAGATATCATGTTTCTTTAGCTTCGATCTCATTGTTTTGCCTTGCCAAGCTTTGATTGGCCTGGACAAGGTCTTCATTCTTCTTCGACAAGATTTCATTTTTCTAAAGCAAATCGACATTTATATCAGTGATAACTCGATGAGTGGCCTTGGTCGTCTTCAATTCTTCTTGAGTATGGGCAAGATCCTTCCGAAGGCACTCATTGTTAAACTGGGTGATATTGTGATCACCTCTTTCTTTTGCTAAAGCAGATTTCAATATGGCATTTTCCCTTCTGGCGGCGTCCTCTTCAGCTTCGGCTTCTTTATATTTGGGACGGAGGCGCCCGAAGATAACATTTGCCCACAGAGGATCAGTATTAATCAGTTAGTTTCAAATAGATGAACATAAATTCAAATGGATAAGTCAAAAAACAACTTACTTTAGCCTGGTGCTTAATGCCTTCGTCAATCAGGTCCATGATGGAGCTGTTGCCAAACCGATGGTCATCGGTGTCACGGACGAAGGAGTCATAAAGTCTGAAGGGGAAGTTCTCGTTGAATTCAGGCCATAAAGTAGAGGATGCCATGGCTTCACACCTGAATTCTAAGGAAGATGGCCATGATGGAGAAGGCATAGGTTGATCAGCAGGTGGTGGTGGTTGATTGGGTACAGCTTGAAGAATTGGTTCTGGTTGGTCGATTGAAGAATGCTTTCTTTTTTGAACAAGCATTGGAGCGGGCTCAACTTGTTCCTCAGGTTCGTCTTCAAAAATGTTGATTTCTACTGGGATTGTAGGTGGTTGAGAAGTTTCGGTGGAAGGCACTCGAAGTTCTTCGGCAGATAAGCTGTAAGACCCCAACTTTTATAAATAAAGATGAATTTTCTATAAATATCATTTTTGAATATTATGGAGTTAATTTGATATAATGTTATAGTTGTGGGTAATATTTATAAATTTTGCAAAGTACGCAAGTTGTTATATAATATTCGATTGGTCAGGGAATATTCGTTTTAACAGGGAATATTCGTACAACGGCACAATAATTGGTGGACCCCACAACGGAATTATTGTCGGATTGAGAAAACGACAAAAATATTTTATTAAAAATAACGGCGAAAGTTTTACCATTGATACTGTTGAACTACTCGGTAGTAAAAGTACAGTAATACGTGTGGTTGCATAGTAGCACACGATATTGATTATTAATGCTTATGTGAGAAGTCACTCAGTTTGATTCAATTATTGTCAGTTAATAATATGAATTATTTAGCGATAATGACGTTTTGTTTTATTCGTATTATTAACGTAATAAAACAGAAACATCTTTTTATATAAAACATAATACTTTATTAAAGTTATTCTATAAATAGAATATATTATATTTTATTTAAAAAAAATTTCTTTAAATATGGACCGTCGGATTAAAGTAATCAATCTGGACCGTTCATGGATTAGTTACTATGCATTCTATTTTTCTATAAATAGCAGCTCATTCTTTCATTATTTCTTACGAATTCACTGAACTCTAGAGAGAGAAACTATAGAGAGAAACTATAGAGAGAGATAAGAAGAGTATTCTGCTACTTAACTACTTCCTTATTTCAGCTCTTCTTTAAAACGGTAAGGGGTGTTATTCTTTCTTATTCATAAAGAGGACTGTTGTTATTCCATTTATTATTATTCTGTTGGAATAACCTGTATACGCGGTCTACCCTATACTTGGTGACATTCTTCTATTATTCTGTTGGAACATCCTGTCTGTGTGTTTTACACCGGACCTGGTTCCATTTTTATTATTATTCTGTTGGAACATCCTGTCTGTGTTTTACACCGGACCTGGTTCCGTATTGTTATTATTCTGTTGGAACATCCTGTCTGTGTGTTTTACACCGGACCTGGTTCCATTATTTATTATTCTGTCAGAATATCCTGTCTGTGCGTTTACGCCAGACCTGGTTCCATTATTTATTATTCTGTCGGAATATCCTGTCTGTGCGTTTACGCCGGACCTGGTTCCATTATTTATTATTCTGTTGGAATAACCTGTCTGTGCGGTCTATCGCATGCCGGGTGATTTCTTTTGTTATTTCATTCTTTATTATACTCAGTTAGTTAAGTTTTGACTTCTATACTCCATAAAATTAGTGAAATATCCTTGATAATTGCGGTTCATCCAGTATCTTTTCATGAAAATATTCTTCTAAGTATTCTTGAATTTTACTCCACAAAGTAGTATCATGTTGACAATTTGGACGTTGTTAATTCTAGGATAAATTAATTCTTGAACTTATTTTATTGAATTCTTATATCATTGTCATCATCCTAATGTTTATAAAATGTTGAAAGTCATCTGTGGCCTGTAGTGCATAGATGGACTTGGTATGATTATGACCAGGGATTATTCGGTATAATCATGACCGTAATGTTACAAATGATGTGGTAAAAGTCCTAATTGGCCCATAGTGCATTGATGGACAGTTGTTGGCATGATCATGACCATTAATGAATACACGAATATCCTTGGCCGTAGTGCAGGGGTGATTCGGTGATGTGGATTGTTTTATTAAGTTGAGTCCCAGCGATCACAATGTTGAAAAACCTTTTAAATCATAAAAGATAGTAGAGTTTATTTTCTACTTGACTCTTTTAATGGATTGCTTGTTCCGCTGCAGTTAAACTTGATGTCTATTATATTTTATCTGTTTAACATTGTTGAAGGCTAATGATAATTTATTCTGCATTATCTTAGTCATAATATTTCTTACTGGGCTAGTTGAGCTCACCCTTTCTTTCACTGTTCTCTTCAGGAAATGAGAACGTAGCTGGGGCAAGTCGGGGAACGGAGTGTGTGACGCCCCCAAAATAGGTCCATTCCATCCAACCCATTTTGAGTCGTCAAATACATGGTACAGATAACAACTACAACTTTATTACAACAATTGTCGTGCAAAATACAACAACACTTATGCTATGAGTTTGGGTACAAATATATACCAACTGTGACTCATGTCCCAACCTTGGATAGCACGTCACAATGACACATTACATAAAGGTATAGTCAAAAACTGTTTTAGAAATTAGAATCTTTGGGAAGTGCTCAAGGAAACCCTCGTATATAGGAGGTCATGCTTCTAGGTTATGATAGATATCATATGGCCACAAAATTATCCTTGGTTGACCCAATAGACCCCAAAGAAAAATGAGAATTTTACTATCATATCATTTCTAATGGTGAGTCTTCTCTTGACATATCATTATCTCCACTGTCTCTAACTGAGAATTATACTTCAAACAAACACCAAGATTATATAGGTAGTGCTCGTAGATATACTCGATAAGTGGATGTGCACAACCATGTCTTATGATGACACGAGGTTGTATGTCATTATACATCCTATAAGATAGTGGCAAAACACCCTTCCAACGTTGGGTACACCTTACCCTATTGGATTCACCAAATAAAACTACTAAATGATGACCACCGTTCTATTCCCCTGTTACCCCCGCTCGACCCAGCTACACTCTTATTACCTGAAAGGAATTGTGAAACAGAAGGGTGAGCACAACTAGCTCAGTAAAGAATATCATGACTAAAGATAATTAAATTATCAATAGCCTTCAACAGAATTAAATCAGAGATTTAGAACATATGGTAGATGATAAAATTTTTCAGCCATAGTTACAGCGGAACGAGCAATCCATTAGAAGAGTCACATAGACCATAAAGTCTATTATCTTCTCCATGTTAAAAGTCCACCAACAATGTTTTATCCCTGTAACATCAATCAACAGTTCCTTTCCACAATCATATAAATAACTCATAATCATAATTGTAGTTCTAAATTTCTCTTCGCATTCAGGACGAAGATAATTTTCATCACCTGTCTTTACCTGAAACATCAAAGATCATGATTATACCAAATCACAGTTCCTGTTCATAATCATACTAATAAATTCATCTTTGCACTACAGGCCAAAGATATTCATCAACAGTTCATCTTTGTACTACAGGCCAAAAGATATTCAACAACAGGTCATCTTTGCACTACAGGCCAAAGACATTCATATATCAAAGAAATACATAATCATTTCAGAATTTATATAAACAATAATTATAACCATGTTGATAAATTCACATTTTCACTTAAGCTAAAGATATTCAATATAAATTCAATGGTCATGATCATACCAGTCACAATTCAACTTTTCACTACTGGCCAAAGAGAACCCTAGTCATGATCATACCAATAATCTACCCATCTTTACACTCTAGTGAAAGAGAATTTCAACATCAGGGTTATAAAATGTTATATATAAAAACAATATAATCAATATATAATTTTAATCTCCAGAGTAATATTCATAAATCAACTATAATTTGGTTAGAAAAAGAAACCAATTTTGTCATGAATAGTACCCGTGAATAGTAACTCGTGAATAGTAACTCATGAATAGTAACTCGTGAATAGTAACTTATGAATAGTAACTCATGAATAGTAACTCGTGAATACTAACTTATAAATAATAACTCGTGAATAGTAACTCATGAATAGTAACTCATGAATAGTAACTCATAAATAGTAACTTATGAATAGTAACTCATGAATAGTAACCTATGAATAGTAACCCCGACATGAAAAGTTCCAAATTTGATAAAAATTTCCAACTAATATTTTGGCATAATGATATTGAAGAAATAATATCATTTTCGAATAAAATAACATCCCTTACTATCCCTTACTATCCCTTACGACAATATCCCTTACAATCCCTTACCTCAAAAGAGCAGTACTTCTGACTGGAATAACGCTGAACGAACTTGCACCGTATAGCAACACTCAAAGTATCAAAATACTCATAAGAATACACTCAATATATCGAGAGAGAAATAGAGAGAAAACTTCAGTTTCTGGTGTGATTTTCAATTCTAACCTAAGCACCCTATTTATAGGAAAAATGCTTAGAACACCAAAGCAGAAAATTGAATATAATAATAATATATTTAACAAATTTTCCTTAGCCCACCTTGACCATCTGAATTCAGCCATAACACATGTTAATGATGTCCACAAAATACAAAAAAAAACGTTTTTCTAAACAAAAATAATTAAAACTTCTAAAAATCAATTATTTCAGAATTTCGGAACTTCAATAATTCATAATAAATAGCCCTTTCATCAGAAAATTCGAATCTCGCGAGTTTTTATAGGAAATTCAATTCTCTACAACTTTTCAGAAGAAAGTTTTTCCAAATTTTAAATAGAAATTGACCGAAATCCACAAACGGATAATTTTACAGTCTATAATAAATTTTCGGTCAAGAATTGTGTCCACCAACACACAAAACATGTGTTAAACATTTAATCCAACAAAAATACTCTTCCTCCTCATATACTCATATATCCCACATTCATTATAAAAATATCACCGTTAATATATTATTAAAATAATATATTTAAATGAATTATTTTATGAGAAAAAGATAAAATATTAATTTTCAACAATTGTCACATTTAAAAATTTTCTCCATCTATATCCACATAAAATCAATATTTTTCTCATCATATAAATCAATAATTAATTATTCACAAATAATATTACAGAATCACAGTACCGGCAACCAGGCAATTCCCAGGAAAGAGGGGGCTTTCCAATAAGAATCTCTCCTTACTGGCGCGCAATTAGATGACCAAACCTCTCCTTAGACAGAACTTTTCTAAATATTGCCAATAATGTTATCTAATAATATTATTCAGATAATATGAATTATTGCTCCGATAATAAAAAAATACTGCGTAGTGACAATTATAAAATATCAACGTAGCAATTATTTAATCAATAAAATAAAATAGTGAACAGTAATTACTGTAACCATTATTGAGTAATGTCTTCTTACGTAAAAATCAATAATTGGTGCAATACCGTGTGCTACTGTGCAACAACGCGTATTACTGTGTTTTAACCACCGGGTATTCCAACAGTGTTAACGGTAACAACTACGCCGTTATTTATAAGCAACTTACTCTTGTCGTTTTTTTTTCATCCAATCGCTTTCCGTTATGGGGCCCACAAAAGGCTCCGTCGTCGTATGAATATTCCCCGACAGTAAGAATATTCCACGACCAAACGAATATTTCTCGACAACAATGAATATTTTATAACCACTTACTTATTTTGAAAATTTTACACATTTCACCCATAACTTTAAACTTTTATCAATTTAACCATTTACTAAATTGAATACTTTTATTTCATAAAATTCGGGGTCTTACAGAGTGATGGTCCGAATGATAGTATTAGTTAGTAGTCCTCATTATTCTATGTAATAGTGTGTTAATAAATGTAACGAGGACTCTTTTTGAGCATGAATACTCTCTAGAAGATAATATTTGTATTCAAACTCACAGTTTATGTTTTGTCGTATTGTACACGACAGTTGTATTAGTAAGTTGTATTTGTATTCTGTACTTTGTATCTGACGACCCAAGATGGGTGATATATACCTAATTTTGGGGGCGTCACGGTTACTTTGGTTTTTTTTTTGAACAAAGGACTCGGGTCCGTTTGTCCAAAGGCATTTCGAGGAGACATTCGTTAGAAGGTGGAGGAGGAATAGGTTTAGCTTTTCGGGCGACTCGCTTCTTTCGGCGAGGTTGAGTCGATTCGTCGGTTGGGAAGGGTTCGATAGTTAGTGCTTCAGTGGCTTGGGGCTCAGAAATTGAAGGATCGTCAATTTTGGGTTCAATGGGGGCTTCAGAATTATTGCCGGAGAGGAAGGCTTCTAAATCTCTTCGGTCTGAAGAGGTTGGGTTAATCAGAGATACTACAGAGGATAAGTAGCAATAAGTCAGAACCAATATTATTGAAGATTTCAAAAAATGCAACAATTTAGGTTCGAGACTTACATTTATGGTCGTACAACTATGCTTGCTTGCTTAGTAGTCCGAAGCTCCATTTCTTCAGGGGAATATTCTTTAGAAAACTCGTCATTTCTCTTACACGTTCCTCTGGAATATCTCCGAAGTCTGCAGAGATACGCTCGGAAGTGGTCCAGGCCGGAATGGAGGAGATTTCGGGTCCTTTGACGAAGAACCACTCCTTATGTTATCCCTTGTTGCTCGAGGGAGTGTCCATCAGAGGTCGCTTCTCGAACTTGGAATTAGGTTTGGGGGATTGTTTGCTCAACATCTTGAAGCCTCGTTCTCGAGATTTCCCGACTGAGAAGAGAGTGAAGAAAGAATCGATAGTAAGTGGAATTAGGGCTGAGCAAGTAACCAAATTGGAACCGAAATCACACCAAAAACCGCACGAACCGCACCAACGGTTCCGACGTATGTGGCGGTTTTAGGTGGGTTGAATAACCAAATTTACCGTTCCGGTTTGGTTACTAGCCAAAATCGCACGCATAAAATCGAAACCGCACCATGTGTGTGTATGTATGTATTATTTCTAGTAAATTCTAAAGTTACTTTTCACTTGAACACGCTCAGAGAAAATCCCAGTCTTGCAGTGTCATTTTTTCACCAATTGAAAGAAGATGGTTAGAGGTTATAGAGTCAAAAATTAAACAATTGGGTTTTAGAATTTCGAATTTTTTTGATGCGTTATTGGATGGGCTTATAGTTGAGGGGCCAAATTCATTGGTTCGAGCACTTGATGCATTAATTAAGGTTAATGCTATAATAGTAATAGTCTAATAGATTATTTTTCAAATTAGGTATAGTTAGGATTATATTCTATAAGCCTCCTTGCAATATATAAGATAGAATTTCATTCTATCTCCAGTATATACTTCTAATTTTTGGGGAACTAGATAAACATTCTTGCTTGTTATCGAATATATGGTCTCCATTATTTTATATAACGTATGTTTTAGTTTTAAAGCATCATTCCTTTATTATAAACTAAAACTATTTTACGTGTCTCACTGTTCTATGATTTGATGGTGAATTTGACATGTTTGACATAAGGAACTTTGGTTCTATGCTTGATATAATTCTCATTACCGACTTTGTCACTAAGTTACTTGCTCGATGTAAGTTTTATGCTAAATTTTATTGAAGGCTTAGACTTTTTTGTTGTTTCAATTGGTTTTGAAACCGAAACCGCACCAATTAAAATCGCACCGCACACTTTAAAACCGCACCGCACCAATCATAAGCGGTTTCTGGTGCGGTTTTGAATTTTTCAAATCGCACCTAAGCCGTTTCGGGTGCGATTTGGACTTCAAACCGCAACATGCTCACCTCTAAGTGGAATCCCTAGCTCGTGGCAGAGGGCGATAAAGGCCAGGATGCGGATGTAGGAATTGGGGACTAATTGGGTAAATCCTACGGCTATGAACCCTAGTAAAGTGATGACGAAGGCGTGAAGGGGTAGGCGAACTCCCTTTTTGAGAAGGGTCACTGACATGGCAGTCCAGCCTTTAGATCGCTGGTACATTCGTTCTTGGGATGAAGGAGCCCTCACCAAGTGGATATCCGGAATCTGGTAACGGGTCCGAAGGTTTCGCAGCTCAATCTCAGTAACAGTGGAGGGGGTATTGGCATGAAGGAAGTGTTCTTCACTTCTGAAAAACTCAGAGAGGTTTGGCAGAGGTTTTGGTGGTGGACTTTTGGCTGGAGTAGCAATTGGGTTGGGGTTTGAACCCGAAGCCGTTTTCATTTGATTTGGGGAAGGAGGAATGGTGGTCAATGGAATTGTAGGGATATAGATTGTGTTATCGGAATCCTGAGAAGCTATTGTTAACGATTTGCAAATAGAGAGAGGAATTGGGAGCAAGATGGAGGCTTAAAAAGTAAGAAATTTGAATTGGCAGGTAAAACCGTCAAATGTGGGAAAGACTGGTTTATATAGTGGCTGTCTTTTCAGTTTTTTGCGAAGCTCGAGGGCGGCTCATTTAATCCCAGCAATGATGATGAATTTGAAGAGATATTAACCTGATTGGGCTTCCAAATTGGACCTCGGTTGGTTTTGTTGTTTGGGCCATTTATACTCTTTTAATTAAATATCATGTTTAATAAAAGACTAGGGCAATGTTGGGTCATAATACTTTAGACATGTTGGACTGGGGTCTTGAAAGTATTGGGCCGGTTCATTGGGCTGATTCACTAGGTGGATAGTATCTTTATTTTGGGCATGTGGAGTATTGGGCCGAGACAGTGGGCCAAACCATTGGGTGAGTATGGTTCCACTTGGACTTTGACCGGTGATGATTATGGGGATAAACTTTGACTCATATCCTGCATTGATTTAATGGGGATTGGACAGGGCCTAGTTGGCAGAAAATGGTGACGAAAGGAGCAGGTGAGGGTATATGAGCTGGGGGCATAACACAAATAGAGATAACTGATATTTCTTTTATAAAAACACTAGAGTTTTTATCCTCTATTGTTATCCTTGTATCTGCCTGACTCTCACGCCGGAACTATTCCTCGACGATCTAAATTGTTAAATTTCTGGTATTAACGTATTTACTGTACAAAATTGGACGCATTTTTATGTGATTGAGACGCGTAGAAAAATCTTGGCGTCAAGATCATTAATATTTTTAAAATTTTAATTTAATTTTTGGTTAAGAAGGCGCTGGAAATTTCTAGTAAATAAATATTCTTCGAGGAAATATCGATTGATCGGGCGACAATGTTGCTTGTGATATCTTCACTTAGTCCAGCACCTCCACAAAACTCTCTTTGCTGTATTTTTTCCGTCCACGGCAACAACTGCCCTAACAAACTCCACCACCACCACCACCACCACCACCACCACCACCACCATAAATACACCGCCCACGCCTCTTTTTCTTCCTCAATCGCTAACGGCATCACCTCCGAACGATACTTCCCCCAAAACCCTAAACTTCACCACGATTCTAGTGCTAGTACTTGTAGCTTCACCCGCACGTGCCTCGATGAACCCTCCGACAACGACGGAGCCATGGCGTCCTCGGCCTCGGCGGTCGCCTACGCCATTCGCAAGGCTTCGAATTCACCCGTGGAGTTCATGCAGAGGATTGAGAGTGGCGGAAAGAACAAAGGAGGTCTGGTCCTTCCCAGCCCTGATTTTCAGAGGCTTTGTCTTCAACAGTTGGACCTCTTTCGCCGAATCGTCCATCCCGATGCTCTTCTTTCGGTCAGCTTTTTATTCTTCATTTTTTTTTTTCAATTTTCCTTTATTGTTAAAGAAAACTATATTCCAAGTTTTATACTTTCTGTCGTTATTTGCTATATTGATTAATTCAGAACCCATTTTTCCCCTTAAATTTTCAGTTTTGGATAGGGACTATCTTTTTGGGATAAAGGGCTGAGGGAGCATATATAAGCTAAGATATCATCGATTACTACTACAAATTATTGGCTGAAACTTATGGGGCTGATGATTCTAACTAAAATAGATAACTTAGCTTATTAATAAGAAAGTAAAAATTGAAGCTTCATTAGTTACTTTTATTCTCTGTTTGGATGTATAATTTTGAGTATGGGATGTGTTTATCTTAAAAGAATCGGATTTGTGCAGGTCTATGTAAGACCAGCTGGTAGTTATGTTATGGACCAGTTAGAGCTGCGGCGAGTTAATTTCTACCCAGGCCAGAATAATGTAGTTGATATTCTCATATTAATTGCTAATTTTAGTATTCCAACGGGTTTAAGATTGGCAGAAGCTTCCCTTTCTAATCAGAAGGTATTCTCTTTACTTTTTATGGGCTCAAAATTTACTCTTTTTAGGCATATTTCACCCTCTGTTCCTGATTTGTCTTAGTTGAATTTAGGATGGATACTAATGTGAATTGTAGGCACGGGTTGTACCTGAGTGCCGATCTGTGGTCTTCCCAATGGTGAAGCATCCCTTTATTGTGGGGTTTCTGGTAGCGGAGCTTCCAAAGAGGGAAGTGGAAAGCGAAGGACAAGACGTCAATCAATGCCCATTGCCAGAGGAATCTTATGCTTTGCCCCCATATACAGATCCAAAATCATGGGATATCCAAACTTTCAAGGAGAGCCCTTCGGAAATTTACAAATTCACTGCTGACCAGAAATTAAATGCTATTAATATTTCTTGCTCACTTGCTATGGCATATGTTATGGATCAGGTACTATTTCTATTCATGTTGGATTTCATTTGGTAAACATCACATCAGTAACTTGCTAACTTGAAATAGCTAAATCAAGAATATAAGTAGCAGTTACACTTCTTATATTCTGTATTGGCTTCCAGAAATATTAATGTAATTGCATCTACTTTTTGCAAGCTAACTCTTCGTTTTAATTCATCGATTGCAACTTTTAATGGTTTGTTACATTGTCTTCCTGATGATTAGGCTATAGCAAAGCTTGGCATAGTATAATAATGTTCTAAAATATGATGTATGTACAGAACTCACTTCTTGAAAGGAGTAAACTTTAATAATGACAGTTTGCCAGATGTGTAGACATAAGATTTTGTTTTCTCATTTTCATGGACCATGGTTACTTGATTCTATCCTGTTCGATACCTGCTGTAGAATCTTTACTTGAAGTTGCATAACATTGATATTATTATTCATGAACACAATGAGGCAAAGTAAAGGGCACGAGTATCCATCTAGCCATGTAGCCGTTGACTTTGCTCTAGCAAATTCCATGTAGAGTTTTTGCTTTGGCTGTGCCAGATGCTTGTTCAAGACAATTGAAAGGATCTTCTGATCAATCCTTCTCAATCGATAGGGCTCTTGGAGGAAATTGGATCCTGCTTATAGTCTTCACCATATTCCACTATATGAATTATCTGTCAGTATAGTATTTATATATATTCCGTCAGTATAGTACATACTAATAATTTGATACCTGTTTTGTATAGGAATATGGTGTTTATGTCAAGCATAGTAGAGATATAATTAATCTCTTTCCACATCTTTATACTCCCTCCCTTTACAGAACGATGGCTTCTCTCTAATGTCAAAAGGAATTTTAGTAGAAAAAGAACATGCTACACTTACGTGATGATTAAGGAGTTTGATGGGCCACTAGTTTAAGCACATGTCTGTATAGGAGTTGAGGGTAATATTGGAATTTTTTTTATAAACTCAGATTTGGAAATTTTCAAGTCCTTAATTTACGTGCATCATCAAAGATGGCAATCTTCTGAAGCAGATGTAGTACTTATTATTTAAATTATTGCTGACTTGTTAGTATTTGTTTACAGAAAGCAATGCTACTCCAGCAATCTACCTGGCAAAATAATATTAGGATGAGTAATTTGGTTGAGCAAGTAAGATATCCAATGGTGTTGCAAATATTTTCTTGTGGAAATGGAATTTTATCGTGATTTTCTTCTCTAATAAATTCACAGATTCGTGGTCCTCTTTCTAGCATTCAGACATTGAGTAAAATGTTATCTGTTCACGTGAAGAGGAGTGAGGTTGTGATTGACTCCCTAGCCTGAGTTTTATCTGTCAAACTTCAGCATCTAGATGCTTAGAATCTTTTATATGTCCTGAAGATGACATGATGAACATGTCCTGCACAGATATCATACGATATTGCTGAAGACATTTTGGTTCAAGGTGATCTTATGAGAGATACTCTTCTGCAACTTCAGGACGCTGTTTACCTGACAAAGGTTCTCCACTCTCTCTCTACCTCCCCTGACTTAATGTTTTTACATTTGTTAAAGGGTTCTTTCAAGTTTACATGTTGTTTACTTTAAATTTGTTTATTTTAAGTTGTGAATAAAGACAACATATCAAGTATTCAAATGAATATTTACTCTTGAATAGTTTCAATAAAAATGCTTGTTTTGGCCAAATATGCAATTCCTAAATTCTCTGTTTAGTGATAAGATGTGGTGGTGTTTATTGTTCTAGATGTGCGAGGTGTGTGTCATGTTGGCGCTCAGGCCAGATTTGTTAGAAGTTCACTCAAATTTACTAAGGCCAGTTGCTTATCGAACCATGATCTGACGTAGTGCACAGAATCATAACAGTCTGGCAGCTCTCACTAAGATCTGAAGGTGACAGCTCTGTGATCCCTGCTAGAATCCGATACGTATCTAGGAAGCATACTATCACCGTATGGATCAGCTCCACTTTGCACTCTGGCAACACCAGGCAGATTTAGGGAACGCTAGAAGCCTCCACAATGCTTAGAGCCAGGTCATCAGTACATGCAAGTAGAGAAACTTCAAGGGTGTATATGTGTTGATGGCTAAACACAAGTATTTTCTAGTTTTACTGCCAACATTCCTAAGATAGCACTTATGCGGTCTAGCACCAGCTCCACTCCACCTCGTGAAACCTGCCCTTCTCTCGAATCTCTCTCTCCCTCCTTGACTATATATTGGTTTTCCACTCCTTTCATTCTCCAAGGGGAACTTGTCTGAAATTGTCAAAGGGATGCAACTGGGCCTGTGGTCTTCTGTAGTGTGCGGTCTTGTCTGGTTCATTTGCGGTTGTGGGCCGGGTTGGTTGAAAATAGGAAATATATAGGGCTGGGTTGGTTCGGATCTTAAAAGGTTGAACTTAACTATTGTATTTTTTTAAAAAAAATCACAATTAACTCAATTAATGCATGCATGAAGTTAAGTCATAATTGTTCTTTTATATCATTCTGTTTTCTGCAATCAGTTTTGATTCATTCTGCATGTGTAGTAGTCTAATTAACTATACCTTGCCAAGTGGTCTTTTTAGAGACCAATTTCTGGTTTAGATTCCTTGTATATTACCTACCTGATTTATCTATTTGTTTTTAAGGAATGACGTAAGAAATGATATCTGAGTATTTAGCTTTTATATTTTTTCAGGCTAATATTGTGAGGTATAATGAAGAAACCTTGATGAAAATGCATCAGTCATCAACTCATACCAATCCGGAGCCGGAGCCACAGAGTTCAAAGGAAACCTTTAGCAGTAAGATGCAAGAATTTGGGGGACCGTTTTCTCTTCTTTCATCGAAAGACCTGGAAATGCCAATGCCACCCATAGCTCTTGCACCTCTACAGCAACAGGACATAAGGTACGTTTTGCTTGGTATAAACTCTTTATGTTGGTATGTGATATTGATATTTGTTTTGAATTGGTTTCTCGTTATAGGTTTTATTTGTGCCCATCCCTGCCCTTTATGTTAGCCAAAAACACCTCTTGACGTATCGGGGATTATATGTTATTTTATATGCTTCTGTGACTCCTCTCCGGCTCTCCCCACCTCCCACCTTCCTTTTTCTCTTTCTTTTACAGGAAAAGGTCAAGTGGTTGGGGTTGGGGTTGGGGTTGGGGAGGGGGAGGGGGAGGGGGAGGGGGAGGGTTTTTTATATGTAGAATGTAGATTGTCTACTTAGGATAGTGCATTTCATAGCAAGTGTTTGCACTTCTTTATATTGATATTGCTAGCAAGGTGTTTCATTAAATTTAGTTCTATGCATATATCAGGCGGTTACAGTTTATGGTTCTGTGTGTCAATCATGAATTTCTATGTTTACTTATTCTCCGTGTCAGAAGACCATGCAATGTTTCTGATGTACTGGCCGATTTGGTCGGGGCCTTGCAACCTCTGGCTCATAAGCAGCAACGAGTTGTGGAACTATATGAACTTTCTAGATCTATGGAAGTTGCTGTGGAGGAACCTGCTTTGCGTCAGGCTTTTAGCAATCTAATTGAGGGTGCTTTGTTGCGTACCCATGTTGGAGGAAAGGTTGAAATTGTGTCCACAGGAGCCCCAGCAGGTGGTGCTCTTGTAATTATTGATGATGACGGGCCTGATATGCACTACATGGTAAATAGTACCTGCTTGCTGTCCATTACTCAAAATGTAAAACAATCCTTATCTTCTGTGCATTACTGACCACATGCATCAAATATATGCCTCGTTTCGTACGACTAAATCTTATTGGCACATGAAGTTTATTGTTCTTCAATTACAAGAATCTAAACATTGGCACCTATGGTTTAATTGTCAAGAAAATAGGTGCCACATGTGTTTGGCTTATAATGAGGGGGATAGTCCATTCGAGATACTTTGCAACATTGTCCATCCTCCCTTTCTTTTCTTTTTATTTTAGTAACTATACGTTGATTTGTGAATGTGTTGAAATATTTCCTTGTTTGAAGGTGGAGGCTTATATTAGAAGGATAATTCTTTTTCATGTTTTACTTGAGAATAGTGTAAGATCTCCATAAATGTAGACAGTTGTCATAAATCATCATATATCCAAGAGTTCAAGAGCCACTTATTTGTGGTACATGGTCTTTGCTACTCTCTCTACCTCTTTAGAAAGAGAATGGAGAATAAAAAGGTGTAAAGCATTGTCGTTGCTATTGCTGTAATTTGATCCTTGCACATATAACTGCCTGATAAAGAATTCTTTTGTTGGTTTATGTGGTTGCAGACACAGATGCATTCACTCGCACCTTTTGGAGCAGATCTATTGTCTGAAGATATGGTTAAAGACAACATGACATGGAACTTTGTTGCCGGGCTTACAGTTGCTCGAGAGATACTGGAGAGTTACGGGTGCATTATTCGTGTCATCTCACCCCGGACCATGGATGCCGCCATTGGAGTAGGGGGAACCCGTGTAGAACTCTGGCTTCCTTACTTTTCCAACTCACCAAATTTGGATGGCCTTGGTCAGAAGGCATAGCAGGGAATTAGGATTATGCATTACCTCCAACAAACAGTTGAACGATCCACGCCGTGTCTAATTCAGAGGTTGTCGGTGCTTGCAAGTCTTGGTATTACGTTACTGTTATGTATAGATTGTACTAGTAATTGTTATTTATGGCAGGTTCAATTATTTTATTTCCTGCGCCTGCGCATCCCAAAAGTTGTAAATAAAATATACTATTAAGGTACACACTGACATGTTATTTGTGGTGCCAATAATGGTTTCATAATGGAAAAAAGATGACATTCAGAATTTTAATTTAGTATTTAATAAAGGTTCCGCAGGATTTGTGACTTTTGTTTCAGCTGTCTATGAATCATAGTTATCAAAAGTCCGAGTGTATATATATATATATATATAAAATAAAAAAATGAAATTAAAGCCAAATAAAAAACAAAATCATACAATACGTACAAAGTTGAAACACACAACACAATATCCTATGAGAAATGATATTAATGTTTACATATATGTGAGTGAGTGAATAAATTTAGATGATCCTATGTATACACAAAACTGGCTATAGCTATTGTCTTTTAACTTTGCCGGTATATATACTTGAAGAAATTATGTCCGTCCAAAGAAAAAATGAATTGTGTTAACTTCTCCTATTTCCCTCCTCCTCCTCCTCCTTCCATGGCATAAACCCATAAAAAAAATACAAAAACTCTACGCGGACATGAGCGTATTTGAATTTTATTTTTTTGTATTTTGACTCTCAATAATGAATAAAAATATAAATAGGTAAAATTCAAATATACTAATGTTTAATTTTCATGTCCACCTAGAATAGTTCAAAAAAATATTTTACTTTCGCAAAAATAATTCCAAATTCCAGCAATACCCTCCCTCGAGTCGAGGGGGAAAAAGGGGGTAATAATAATTTGTTGGATCTTGACCAAACACCATACGGAAAGTGGTGTCATGGACTGATGAGTCTACGGCCACCAAAGTCTTTGCCAGAAAATTAAGTCTTGTGAATTTAATTAATTGTTGAGGAAATTACCTTCTTAATTCCCACCCTTCTTTGACCGAATCACAAATCTCAATTTGTTTACCAACTACTTAACCTCTTCCTGTTTTAAAAAAGTATATTTAAATTGTCTATCTATAATTTTATATTATTAAGAGAGAATGCAAAAAATAACTGCCTTCTTAAGATCGATCTGTTAATTTTTATTTTTCACACACGTACTGTGTACATGTCAATTGTAACCGTGTATAATAATGTATTTTGTAGTATACTGGAGAATATATTATATTGTTTGATTAGTCAAACTCATATACCTTGAGCTGAACTTTTACATTCTCCATTCGGTCGGTCAACAGAATTATTATTTGTCAATTGGGTTTCTTATCAAATTTTGAACCTATATATATATACACACACACACACGTTATATATCGTGCATTCTTTTCTTCTTCTTAATTCTTTTGAATGAGGGCTTTAATTAATTAGATTTTTATTTTGAATTATTTTTCAGATACTACGTACGGCTTGCATGTGATATAAAATATAAATATGAATTTTAATTTTACAATTGCAAATTAAAAAAAAAAATATTTAAGTTTGTTTTAATTATATGTTCAAAATTTCTACTGTAATAAAATTTATATTAAAAAAAGGTCTCTCACATGCATATATGGGGAGTATACTATTACTATATATACTTGATTATCATTTCATCCCAACTAAACAAAACTCAACTTTTGTTTTTTTCATCAAGTAGTCGTCCTATCAAAAATAGAGGTGATACATAATTATATATGTTCATATTCCGTTAATGATTTAACTCGATCGTTAACTTATTAAACCAACGCTACCCACTTATATATAATGAAAATAACGTCAAATAATATGGTTTAGTAAGTAAAAATCAAGCTGATTACATCGATGATAATATCAATTAAAAGAAACATTTTATGTTTTGTGTTTCAAAATAAAGGAATCTTAAAAACTGGACCTAATTAATTTTTTCTGAAACACCACTTATTTCATCATCTATATATTTCAATCCTAGCCGTAGAAGAAAGAAGGGAAGGGAGAGAAAACAACCAATGCATTCTCTTTAGGGTAAAAAAATGGACAACTTTCAACATGTGGGTAGCATAACATTGATTGATTTTGGATTAAGGATTTTGGATATCAAAGACCCCCACGGACTTTAATTCCCAAGACCTAACTGCTATTGTCAAGTAACTAACTAACTAAGCACCGTCAGTCATATCATAACCACCCCTTTTGGCTTTGCTGGCTCCTAGTGGAAAACTAGCCAAATTAAAAGTATGTATTTTAATGCTTTAAACAAAAAAGAAAAAGAAAAAAGAGATACGTACGTACGTGTTACGTATCTAAATGCTTCTAACAATAAAAAGTGTACCTGAAATATTAAAATACGTTATAAAATTGTTGGTATTAGTCTTCCATCCTTAGTTATAAAATTGTTAAACGTTTTCCTCAATTCCACGTTTCCATCACATGCATGCTAATATGCTATTGCTATGTTAATAGCTATCTTATGGTTAGTGTGACATAATTATGATACTCTTACTTTTACGCTTATAATAATAATAATAATAAGAGTTTTGGTTATGATACCACCGTTTATTTGGTAATTAATTAAGGCTTGAGTAATTAAATAATTTAAAAATCAATGGAAGTACTACATTTAACTTTGATTTGGAAATTCTACTACTTTAATCTAATTTTGGAATCTATACTATTTAGGAAAGGCGGCCGCCAAGTTTTAATCCAGAGAAATTAGATGTTTGCGGAATGTAGTATAAGAAAGGAACTTAACAGCTACTAATAAGCGTGTTAGTCAAACAGAATAGCTCGATACTCAACTTGAGATCGATTCGAAAATATGATCTAAAACTCGAATTCGAAGTTGATTCGAGTCGAATATGATCCATACTCGTTTTCTGTTTAATGATATACGAGTCGAATTCGAGTATACCAGTATTCGCTTAGATTAGAGTTCGAGTATTTCATTTTTTCTCGAATCATACTCATACCTATTCAATGGATCATATTCGAATACTAGTCTGATCTATACTAACAAGCTAAATATGTGATATTTATATCAATCTTTTATAATTTATAAAGTGTAGTATTAAATTGTATAAGTTTGTACTTAAATAAATAAGTGAATTGATTGTCAATTCGTATTACATTCTTTGTAATTTATTTACATAAATAAAAGTAAAAGACTTTTATATACAAACATTAGTTCAATAATCAATTTAGTATGTAGTGGTTCAATATTAAGTGAAATGATTCATATTCGAAACTCGATTTGAAGGCTCGTGAGTAACTCGTTTTGTAAACGAGTTTAGTACTTACGAGCCGAGTAGGTCCGAGTAATGATCTGAGTCGAATCTGACACAAAATTAGAAATTTATTACCGAATTCGAGCTCAATTTTTTCGAGTCGAACCGAATTTAAACATTAGAATATTCGCTGAGATTCACTCGTTTTCACCCCCTAGCTACTAAACATGCAACGAATATCAATTACTTACTTACTTCTAATTTTACTTTGAGAAGTTAGTTTCATGTTTTGGATAATTTAATTTCAACATATATATATTTTGGATATTTTTTTTATTAATGTCATAATATTGTTAATTACTACGGGTATTAATAAATAAAATACGGAGAGTTCCCTTATTAATTCAAACGCGGACACAACTCAAAATACAGTTCAAACCAAACACAAAAACCGTTCAATTTCATGAATTCAATAACAGAGGTAGAAGAAGAAGCCGAATCTTCTTCTTATTCTCTCTCTCTCTCTATATATCTCCTTCTGTGTGTGTGTTTTTTTGGTCAATACTAACAAACAAATACACGATCTTATTCATGCCCAAACTTCACGGGAACAGAGAATTCTTCCTTTTCTTCCCTTTTTATAGTTTCTCTTCTTTCTTTTTAGCCAACGTTTCTTTACTCCAAGATACCAGTTTTCTGGGTTTTGCTTACCAGTTCCAGGTATTCCTCTCTCTCTCTCTCTCTCTGTGTATTGACTATTTTTATGTGTATATATATAGCAGATGTTTTTGAGCTAACTTAATGGCGAGGCGGACTTTTTTTGAGGTTATGTTCTGTATATTTGAATGATAGCAAGATCAGTTGTTTGTATAATTTTATTAGTTAGAATTGAAGTTTTGGTTGTATCTATTATATGAAATTCGTTAAATGTGTTGCGGGTCAATATATATATATATATATATATATATATATATATATATATATATATATATATATATATATATATATATATATGCATAGTGACTTCCTATTGGTAGATAAATGGGGTTGTTTGGATCCTTAGGCTTATAAGGTAGTGAAGTTGGAATTGTCAAAGTGGAGCACATAATTGGTTGCTTAGAGCATCTCCAGTAGCTAGACTATCTGATGGACTATATTTAGTCCATATGATATCAGCAAATATCCTTTAGTCTTCCATCTTTCCAGCAGATGGACTATCCCGTGAACTATAATATAAAAAGATTAAAATAATCTATGAATTCAAAAAAAACTCCAATCTCATTCCACTCTCCCATTTAAATATAATTAAAATTATAGTCCATGGACTATCAAGTTCCTAGATTTAGTCTTGTTGATGCTTCAAATATAGTCACAGACTATATTTAGTCTACCTGCTGGAGTTGGAAGAGAAATCCTAGACTAAATATAGTCTAGGATTGTGCTGCTGGAGTTGCTCTTAGGAATAGAACAGGGAGAAAATGATCTTTCGTATTATATTCATATGTTTTGTTGGTATGCTATATATATACAGATATGATTACCACATTTGTTACAGACAAGAATCAAGGGATTGAGTAAATTAAGGATTTACAAAATCAAGGATTGACAAGAGATAATTACAGAAATTCAAAAACAAACTCCTAACTAATTGCTGATTATTAGCTGGTGTTGATATCCCCCGCAAGCCAAAGGGGGTAACCTTGAAGACAATTTGAGCTTGGTCCGATTGTACAAAAAATGGCTGGTTGTAAGGGTTTGGTGAGAGGGTCGGAAACATTATATTGAGAGGAAACAAATTGAATAGAGACCTGTTTGTTAGCAACCATTTCGCAAAAAAAATGATAGTCTATCTCAATGCATGAAAAACATGATTGGAAGCAAGATATGAAGCCCCTATATTATCACACCACAACACAAGCATGTGATGAAGATGTAGTCGTAATTCCTTGAGCAACGAACAAAACCATTTTAAGTCGGCAGTAGCATCGACAATTGCTTTATACTCACTCTATAGAAGAGCGTGCAACTGTGCGTTGCTTTCGTTAAAACCAGGAAATTAAGTTGTTACCCAAGAAGATTGCATTGTCGGTTGATTTCCAGTCATCTATATTGTTGGCCCAGTCTGCGTCTGTAAAAGCATGTAGAGTGTAAGGGGAACTAGCTGAGATGAACAGGCCATGGGACAAAGTTCCTTGTAGGTATCGCATAATCCATTTTACAGCAGCCCAATGTATGATTGTGGGCTTGTTCATAAACTAACAGACTTTATTTACAACGAAGGAGATGTAAGGTCGGGTGAGACTCAGATATTGAAGTGAGCCAACAAGTTGTTGTTATAGAGTAGGATTGTCAAACAAGATACCTAGATTTTTTGACAATTTTTCTAATGGGGAAATTGGAGTGGATTGGGGTTTATAAGAGGACATAGAGGCATGGGTCAGAATATTTTTGGTATATTTTTTATGAGAAAGATGTTGGATAGCCTTATTTTGTACAACCTCAACCACCAAAAAGTAGTGTAAGGCACTAAGTCTTTGTGGGAGAACTCAACACCAAGAGTAATAATCAGATTAGAAAGAGATTGCCCTGAATTTCCTATAATTAAAGTATCAACATATACAAGAACAAATAAGCAAGTGTTAGAATCATTATAGATAAATAAAGAAGTATCATTTTGAGACTGCGTAAAACTATGAGACAGGAGAAAATAAGAAAGGCCTGAAAACTAGGCTCTGGGTGCCTATTTTAACCCATATAGTGACCGCTGCAGTTTACACACATAATCTAGATGTGTGACATCAATGAAGCCTTGCGGTTGCTGCATATGTATAGCCTCAGTTAAAAAACCATTGAGGAAAGCATTATTAACATCGAGTTGCCGAATGAGCCATTTTCTAGTGATTGCCAAGGATAAAATTAATCTAATAGTCGTCGATTTAATGACCGGACTGAAAGTTTCTGAATAGTCCAACCTAGGTTGCTGGGGTGATATCCTTTGGCAACGAGGCTTGCCTTATACTGGGCAAGTGAACCATCAACATGTGTCTTGACACGAAAAACCCACTTGTTGCCTACAATGTTCATTTCAAGAGTCTTGGGAACCAACATCCATGTTTGAATTTTGTGCAAGGCATTGAGTTCTTCTATCATTGTTGTACACCAAACAAGATTGTTGTTTGCTACTTGGAATGAGGTTGGCTCGATGGTGAAGATGGAGACATTATGGGCATGTCTATGATGTTGTAGAACCATATGATGGATTCGTTGTAAAGGCTTTGGTTGTGGAGCCGGCTGAATTGTAGTAACAGAATGAAGCGAAGAAGATTGTGACGAGGAAGCTGAGTCATGCATGTGAGGAGCATCACCTTGAAGTACCTGCAGAATATCAGGGGATGGAGACGACTGAACAATAACTGGGGAAAGAGTTGAAGGTGTTAGATGTAATTTTTCCATAGGGGGCGACATTGAGGTATATACAGAGGAAAGAAGACGAGCTTTGGGAGCAGGAGTTGTGGCGGATTAGGAGACTGAAGAGAAGGGAAAGAGAACTGGTGTGGGAGGTGGTGAAGCAGACAGAGACGAAAATTGTGTTTCAGACTTGACAGTCGGGATTGAGTAGGGTAGCATATTGTGGTGATAAAGGAACAATAGTGGGAAGAGAAGATGAAGAGTTAGATGGAATGATGGTCAGCAGTATACAGACCCATGGACGGGCGAGTGAGAAAACAGTGGATGGAAAGAGAACAGGAGACTGATTTAGCATAAAGGAGCCAGAATTTGTGGTTGAGAAAAAGGAAATTAACTCTCTTCTACGGCCTCAAGAGAGGAAAACATAAACACCCAAATTTTTTTAGAAAATTATAATTTGGTGATTTTGAAAATAATTTTTGAAAAGGAGAATGGTTGTTATTAACTTGAGATGACATTCTATTTATTAGATAAATTGTTCATTCAAAAGCATAGTCTCAAAAAATCCATGGAACTGAGGCTTGAGCCAATAATGTTAAGCCAATTTCAGCCTCATAGTGACGCCTCTCAACAAGTCCATTGCAGGAAAGACAATGAATGATACCATCTTGAGAAAAATGTGGCTTAAGTGGTGAAAAATCATTTGCGTAGTCAGTTTGAAAATATTTAATTTTGAAATTAAAAAGACGTTCCACCATGGATTGAAATTGCAAAAATTTAGAGGCAACCTCACTACGAAACTTAATAAATTAAATCCATGAAAATTTAGTAAAGGTATCGACAAAAAGAACATAATATTTATTCCCATGCAAGGAAGTCAGGGAAGCTGGTCCCCAAACATCACACATTATTAATTCAAGAACAAAACGTAAAAGAACTACTATCAAGGGTTAATCTACAAGCCTTTCCCATATGACATGTCGTACACATAGGAGAGCCTTTTTTGGATGACACACTTAAACTATGCTTGGAAATAATATGACGAAGGACGCGTTCATGGGGATGGCCTGGGCGTCAATACCAATCGAACAGAGAGTCGGGAAGCAGAAAAAGCAGTGTAGGAAGGTTCAACTTGCAAAGTGTGGAGTTCGTCCTTAGTTGGTCCATTGAGAAGAGTTGTTTGGGAGACGCAATCTTTAACATGAAAACAAGACAGGTGAAATTGGAAATAGATGTTATTATCTCGACAAAACTTATTAACAGATAATAATTTTTTTAAAGCAAATGGAACATGTAAAATTTGAGAAAGATGATTTTTTTAATTTTTTGAATTAAATGTTGTGGAACAGAGATGATTTATAGGAACAATATAACATTGGCCACTTGAAGGTGATCCAAGAAATTGTACTCGTTAACATGGTTGATACCCGCTAAATCTGGTGTGACATGATAATTAACACCCGTATCAAGGTACCACTGTAGAGAAAATATAGAGAGTTCTGACATATTTGACGAATTGATGGTTGGAGAAGCAATAAAGTTAACAACCGGAGAGGGGGGTACAGGGTGGTGGACCAAGGAGATCAACATAAGTTGTTGTTTGAGGACGAAAATAACAATGAACCACCACAGAACACACAATGTGGACGATTGAAATTTGGCTAATATTAATAATTAGATGGCCGTAAATTCTCTCGCCCACAGTCGCGACCACGGTGGTTGTTGAAGCGTTGAGCATTATTAGCTAATGGTGGTGGAACATAAGGACAATCAACAAGAACAGTTGGCTCGTTAATGAACTCATGGTGGAGACATGTTAATGAACTCATGGTGGAGACATTTGTTGAGTAACACAGAGAATGGCAGAGGAGTATCTATCATGGATACGGCTGATTTGAGAGACAAATTCTGCACGAAAACCCTTTAAAACAACGACCATGAAATCAGATTGGGAGACGGGTCATTCGGCAGCCGATAGTTCATCAGAAATTCGTTTTAGATGGTGAAAGTAGGCAGCTAGAGTTTCATCATGTTTATGTGGAGAATACAATTCCATAGATAGGTGAATCACACGCGTGTTAGAAGGACTAGCAAACACTGTAGAGAGGGTAGACCAAATTTCGGCAGATGATGTGAGTCATATTGTAAGTAGCACCACATCTTCATTGAGAGAGGAGATGAGGAGACTCGTAAGAATTTTGTTCTGAGTGTCCCAGGTTTGTGCCGCTGGATTGGGAATGGAAGAGGTAGTTGAAGAGGTGGAGGAATGAATGGATGGCAGAAGGGATGGAGGATGTGGAAACTCGCCAGTGACATAGCCAAACAAATGTTGGCCTTGCAGATATGGATCAATATGTGGACACCATAGGAGGTAGTTGGAAGAATTTAATTTCAATGTGATATAATGGTGGGCTTGAGAGAGAAGAAAAAATGATGGAGGAAGGCTGAAGATTGTAATAGAGGAGGTGGAACCAGACTCGACGGTAGTCATTATAGAAGGAATGGAATGGCGGTCAGAGAAGATGACAGGGAAAAGAAAATAGGCTTTGATATCAGAATAGAACAGGGAGAAAATAATCTTTTGTATTATATTGATATGTTTTGTTTACAAGCAGTGGAATCCTATATATACAGATATGACTACCACATTTGGTACAGACAAGGATCAAGGGATTGACTAAATTAAGGATTTACAAAATCAAGGATTGACAAGAGATAATTACGGAAATTCAAAAACAAAATCCTAACTAGTTGTTGATTATTAGCTGGTGTTGATACTTAGATTAGTTATTGAGTTATTTCTGGAGGAATTTGAGGGTGGAAGGAATCGCATATAGTTGGATATCATTGGTCCTGCTGAAAGTCAATGGATTTTAGCATAAGAATCTAATGTGGGGATCATATTCTTCTCAAATCATTCTGACTAAAGGTTTGGGAAAGGGGATTTTAATGTGGGAGAGACTGAATGTAATTGTTGAACAAAACAAAAGGAAATAGCGGTGAATTATAATTTCTTGGTTGAATCCTCACTTTGTTCAACTTCCTAATTTACATCATATTAGCTAGCAACTTTCAGTTGGGTTTTGCGAGCACCCAATAAAACTGTATGTGGGTGATTAGAATTAAACATTTGTTCCAGTTATTCAAGAATAGGGTTGTTGGGTTATCCTACACCCATGATCTAGTTGGCATCATGAAGATGTACAAAGACCATGTGATCAAGCGTTGGAAGCAAGAAAGAGGTGGCGGCAGATATCTTTAGGAAAAGAAAAAGGACTTCTTTCCTTCGTTTTTATAACAAGTTGGTGACTCATTCGCACATACACACACACACATATATATATGGTACATATATGTATATATATTATTTGCAGGAAGAAAAAGGACAACAAAGGAATTGGTTTTTTCTTGCAAGCTGGCTGCGTGTCAGACAAGTATATATATATAGTACAAGTTGGCGGCAGATCATGGAGGAGAGAGAAATGGTTTCTTTTGGGCTATATAACGCCCATCAAGGCTGCCCATTTTAATTAAGCACAGTGTTAGGAAATCATTCCATCCGAGAGAGAGAAGAGCAATGGTGGGAGAGAGAAAATCCAAGAGAGAAAAAGATTAAAGCAACTGAGTTTGTTGTTTGGGGTTCGATCACAGGGTCAGTGGTGAGGTAATTTGAGTGTGTACTCAATTAATACATCTTTGTATTCTGTTAGTTTATTATAGTGAATTTTTTTGAGATCACAGGTTTTTACCTCTTAGTTTTAGAGGGTTTTTCACGTAAAATCTTGGTGTCTTGTACTTGATTATTTCTATCTTATTATTTCCTACATTGGTTATTATTTTGGTGGAACAACAAATTTAATCTGTTTGGCATGCACTAATATTTTTTCTGTTTAATTTATCAAAGACAACAGTTTTGGGAAGGTGATTTTTTCCTAACAAGGGTTCCTTACACTTTTTCCCTGTTTGCAATCTATTTTCATTACTTTTGGTCCTGCCTTCCTTGCTTAACAGTCTTTCTATCTTCCTAAAATGAATTACACGTTGCAATTTACCGGACAATGCAGAGCAGCTCTCACAGGTTTAGTTGTAAATGCTGTATCAGAAGAATCTAAATAAAATGGGACACATTGGTCGCAGGTTTGTCTTCGGGTTACTGTTGTCGTTTGAATGACCTACATTATTGTTATATATGTAATAACAACATTAATCATGCAACTTTTTAACTTTTGGTTATTGCAGTGCCTTTGTTAGAAAACCAAATGAGTATATGAAGTTTATGGTAATAACTTTTGTTGGAGTTGTTTTTGGCTTCTTGATTGGAGTATCATTTCCTATACTTTCATTAACTAAGGTATGCAGCATTCCCTTTCTCCTGTTCTTCTTTTTCTTCTTCCTTGTTTCTTCCCCCTTCCTCCATGTAGTGTCCCTAACTTTACTGTTGCTAATGCTGCTTTGAACCTTATGATAAAACTAGTTATTTAC
Organism: Panax notoginseng; assembly: GCA_016801055.1. Classification (NCBI taxonomy): domain Eukaryota; kingdom Viridiplantae; phylum Streptophyta; class Magnoliopsida; order Apiales; family Araliaceae; genus Panax; species Panax notoginseng. Next base: position 169,937,399 of record CM029023.1, on the reverse strand, counting down.
GTCTCAAATTTGGCAGTTGAGTCTTTCACCGGGTGTCCTTCATTCTACTAACAAAATTGACATTGGGACTCCTACTCTCTCAACCCAAATTGAAACTCAAAAAGTGAATGATACACCAAAGGTATACCTTGTCTTTTTTTGATTACTGAGTATAATGGTTTCGTAAGTACTTTAAACGATATTATGATATTCTCTTTTACAATTGTGAGCTTAAATATAACTTCTTTCTTTTTCCACTTTGCTCAATTTTTCTTGTTGGCATTTTGTGACTAATGGATATATATGACTGGTCAGAAGATAAATTCATCCAATGATTATGAAAAGGAAGAATTTAAAAGAATGATATATATTAGAACTATGAGGTTTTTGTATTGTTTCTGACAAGTGTTTAATACACTCCTTATTTTGTTTCTGTCTTCTTCCCAGATAAAATACGGAGCAGTGCTACGCAGACAGGAAATATGGACCGGAAAATTGGACCGGTCCAATTTTTTTTTTTTTTTTTTTTTATTGTGACTTTCAAAAAATGCATAGTATTTATTCCAACAGTAATTTTTATAAAATATAGTGTTACAGGTGTAATTTGGATACACATACAAATACAGGGTTACACCTAAAACACTATATTTTATAAAAATTACTGTTGGAATAAATACTATACATTTTTTGAAAGTCACAATTAAAAAAAAAAAAATTGGACCGGTCCAATTTTCCAGTCCATATTTCCTGTCTGCCCAGACTTATTGTAAAATACGAGGATAGGACACTTGTTGCAGTTGATTAGTTCACAATGTTTTCTGCTCACTGTTTTACTTCAACTATGAAAATCTTCTTTTTGCATATATTTAATTACATCATTAAAATTACCTGGAATTGTGGGAGTGATACTTGCTTCATTTACTGGAAGCCTCTAGGAGAAGATAGCCATACAAGAATGGAATTATGAATTTGAAATGAAACCAAGGAAAAATAAGAGGCTACGTATGTCTAGTCTAGATGGATATTCAACCATCAAAAGAACTTGTAAATATATTAGGCGTCATATTTTGTAGTAAAATCCCATAAATGGAAGGACTATAAATTGGAGAATTGTAATAATAAAGGCTGCTTCCCATTTTTGGGTCGGTTACTCGTAGTGGTAGCCCTAAAACTCATATGTTGTTCTTAATCTTTGGTGTCCAATTTTAAGACATGACACCATGGAAAGGCCATCCTCTGATGAGGATCATTTAATCATAGATTATCTGCGACAATGTTAATGGCAATAGTGTAGTACTCCATGTCATAAACATTAAACAATTTTGAACGTGGGATGCAGCCTAATTCCAGACGTGGAAAGTAGAAGTTGCTAATGTGTATATGTGAGTTTGTTCTCCTTCTGTTAATGGAGTGTTTGTAAAAACTTTTACTTTAGTGCCTCTAGATGTTCATAGTATAAATATTTTATATTCATCCACTTCTGCTTTCCTAATGAATAGATGCAGATATGGGTCCCATCAAACCCACGAGGCACGGAAAGACTAGCACCCGGCATTGTTGTTCCTCACTCAGACTTTTATCGTCACAGATTGTATGGTAAGCCCAGTGAGGTAATTTTCTTCTATTACTATGTTAATTTCCATATGCACGATAGTTCAAACCATGCTATATCTGATTAATATAGCATTTGCTGATATGAGTTCTTCATTTGGACCATCCCTGTGAATTTCAAATGTTGATTATTGAGTCTAGGACAGAGTACTGAGGTACAAAAAGTTCTGTACTGTTACATAAAGATACTAAAGTTACCTTGAAGTAAAAGGAAAAAAGGATAAGACCAATGATTCAAAGTTTTTGATTAAGAGCAGATATCGTACACAAAGAAGGGTAGAAGCTCACTTTACTAGAGGATTACATATAGAAAGTTCGTCGGTTAATATAGCTTCTTCCTATGAAATATTTGAAGGGTGAATATGAGAAACAATGTGGTTTATAAAAATAATGAAATTAGAGTTGTAGTTTTCACAAAAAAAAAATTACGTGTATCAGATTGAAACGATATGTTTATTGTCTTTTCAGCACATGTTTTATTTGTTCTCATGAAATCCTCGAATGTTGAAGTAGTAGAACGTGATAATAATTGATATAAAGGTTGGAAGTTTGAACAAGTTGACATTTGCAGGACCTAACTATCATGCCGAAGTATCTTGTGACCTTTACTGCTGGTTATAATCAGAGGCGTAATATTGATTTAGCTCTTAAAAAGGTCAGCCCCTCCCACCTTTATCTTTCGGTCTCTCTCTCTCTCTCTCTTATTAAGTCTGTTTCTCTTACAGTTTTCAGAGAACTTTACAATCCTTCTGTTTCATTATGATAACCGAGCAAGCGATTGGGATGAATATGAGTGGTCAAAGCAGGCTATACATATAAGTGCCCAAAAGCAAACTAAGTGGTGAGGAACTATTAGAATATTAAAGTAATTTTTCCTACTTGCGGCATTTATATTGTTTTAGGTGTTTTTGTCATGCTTACATGTTGAACACAATGAACTTTGTCCAAGGTGGTATGCGAAAAGATTCCTTCATCCCGATGTTGTTGCAGCGTATGACTACATATTTGTCTGGGATGAGGACCTTGGGGTTGAGAATTTTGATGCTGAAGAGTAAGTATTAGTTGCAAAAAGTTGAAGTTTATGGCAGTTTCAAGATCAATCAACTCATCTTTATACCTCACTAATTTCAGATACATAAAACTTGTGAAAAAGCATGGTTTGGATATTTCACAGCCTGGTTTGGACCCTAGCAGTAAAGGGTTAGCATGGCAGATGACAAAGAGAAGAGGGGATCGTGAAGTACACAAGTAAGAATGATGACACAACTACACCGAAAGCCACTGCTAACCTTTTTCTATTGATGCTAATATTAAGAAATGATGAACCGACTTTTTTTCTTTTGCCTTTCCTTGTTTTCCATTATATTTTATAAGAGAAACAGAGGAGAAACCAGGCTGGTGTCAGGACCCACATTTGCCTCCCTGCGCAGGGTATGGATTTTCATTATTGTTTTTAATTTTTTTTATTGTCATTATATCCTTAATTCCTTCAGCTATTCCTGAAGGATCTTCTCAGTGGGTGTCTGATTTAATCTCTCTCTCTTACCTCTTCTGGTTGCAGGTTTGTGGAAATCATGGCTCCTGTATTTTCTAGAGACGCATGGCGCTGTGTGTGGCATATGATTCAGGTATGGATTATTGCTAAATTTTTATTCATGCTGCAAGTCTCCCATGTCCTAAGATTATCCCTTTCAGCCATGACTTCAAATTTTAAAAGCCCTTTGATATGGCCTTGTAGAATGACTTGGTTCATGGATGGGGTCTTGACTTAGCCCTCCAAAAATGTGTTGAGGTCAGTTACGCTCCTCCTCACTTGTTTTTCTTCTTTGTTTTTTAGTGGCTTTATATGATCTTGTAATGCCATGGAATCTAAGTGCTTGATTATGTCATTCTCTCTATGTAGCCTGCTCATGAGAAGATAGGAGTTGTGGATGCCCAGTGGATTGTTCATCAAGGTGTTCCATCACTCGGGGAACAGGTATCAAATGCACTGGCTAGCGTTGTGCATATGAACACAAACACTTGTGCATATTTATATTTGATTGTTAATGGAGTTTTTTTTTTCCTCGTCCCTGTTTTGTTTTTTCTTTTGGGTAGGGGCAAGCAGAGAATGGGAAGCAACCATGGCAAGGGGTAAAGCTATGCCTCGCAATTATTATCACTTTAATTTGTTGTCATTGATTATATTTACAGTATTAATTTACTGCATGACTGGTGCATGTTGTTACCTGACAACATAATGTTGATGAATATAATTTTGATCTGTATTTGGCGGCAGGTGAGGGAGAGGTGTAAATTAGAGTGGAGAATGCTGCAGAATCGGTTTGCAAATGCAGAAAAAGATTATTACAAGTCCATGGGAATTGATACTTCCAATTTCACATCACATTAAGTTTACCCTATAATTCTGCTTAGCTTTTACTTTACTGCTAGATCTGTAAATCAAATACTATCTAGTATTGTAGAGTAGAGCCGGATCTTTACTAAATACAAAAGTGTAAATCTTGTTTTTAGACTAGTTTGTGTAGGTTATTTTCTATGGTTGGCATTTAAGAAGTGAGGCTAATTAACCTAGCTGGCTGGGACCGAATTTCAACTGTTTGTTGTTGGCCAACAAAACGGAGGTTTAAGAAAACTTGAATGTTCGCTGCTGTAATGTAATTGGTTCAACTAGAAACTAAAAAGCTTAACAAACAAAGACATAAACGCAACACTAACTAACTAACTATAATTGCAAATTATGGAATGGTTAGTACCACCAATACAATGTTCACACGCAGGCGGGAGGTAATGTCTCTCCGTATCAATACTCAACTTACCATGAAGTTATCTTCGTGGTATCTAAATCCTGCAAATTAAGGAAAAATAAAAAAAAATTATTTTGTGACAAAAATAATGTCAACTTTACCTGTGAATAGAAATAACATCAATTAATAATTTGTGTATTTTTATTAATTTATAAATCATGTCATTGTCTACTCAACCAAAGTCAAAATATATATTTGTATTAAATTTTATAAATTATTAATATACAACATTTAATATGTTGAAAAATTAAAAAAAAAATAGTTTACACATATACTAACTACTACTACTATATAAATAGTTTCTTGACATATTTAAGAGAAACGAAGAATCAAACAAAGATGGCAACGTGAAAATTACTTTCTTCAACGTTAGGTTGAAAGTATGATATTTTCACTCTCAAATTAAGTATTGGGGCGGACTACTTCCAATATTTATCAAACCTCACATTATTATTTCTTTTTTTTCCTGTTAATCTTTTCTTTTCTTCTCCTTGGTATTTTTCGTCATCCTCTTATGTAGGATCGACAACCAATTGGACTGCTAAAACCTAAAATCCGATTAGTTTAAATTTGATTTAGAAATGAGCAGAGTCGAGTTTGGTGTTCAATTCATTATAATGCCCAACTAAGTGACGGTTAAAAACATATAAAATATAAAGAGTTGTGCTATATATTGCGAGAGTTTTTTTACTGAATTACAATTGCAACGTATATCAATTGTGACGCCCCCAAAATTAGGTATACATCACCCATCTTGGGTCATCAGATACATAGTACAGAATATAAATACAACTTACTAATAAAACTGTCGTGTACAATACGACAAAACATAAACTGTGAGTTTGAATACAAATATTATCTTTTAGAGAGTATTCATACTCAAAAGGAGTCCTCATTACATTTATTAACACACTATTACATAGAATAGTGAGGACTACTAACTAATACTATCATTCGAACCATCACTCCGTTCCCCGACTTGTCCCAGCTACGTTCTCATTTCCTGAAGACAACAGTGAAAGAAAGGGTGAGCTCAACTAGCCCAGTAAGAAATATTATGACTAAGATAATGCAGAATAAATTATCATTAGCCTTCAACAATGTTAAACTGATAAAATATAATAGGCATCAAGTTTAACTGCAGTGGAACAAGCAATCCATTAAAAGAGTCAAGTAGAAAATAAACTCTACTATCTTTTATGATTTAAAAGGTTTTTCAACACTGTTATCGCTGTGACTCAGCTTAATAAAATAATCCATATCATCGAATCACCCCTGCACTACGGCCAATGATATTCGTGTATTCATTAATGGTCATGATCATGCCAACAACTGTTCATCAATGAACTACGGGCCGATGATGACTTTTACCACATCATTTGTAACATTACGGTCATGATTATACCGAATAATCCCTGGTCATAATCATACCAAGTCCATCTATGCACTACATGCCACAGATGACTTTCAACATTTTATAAACATGAGGATGATGACAATGATATAAGAATTCAATAAAACAAGTTCAAGAAATAATTTATCCAAGAATTAATAACGTCCAAATTGTCAACATGATACTGCTTTGTGGAGTAAAATTCAATAATGCTTAGAAGAATATTTTCATGAAAAGATACTGGATGAAACGCAATTATCAAGGATATTCCACAAATTTCATGGAGTATAGAAGTCAAAACTTAACCAACTGAGTACAATAAAGAATGGAATAACAAAAGAAATCACCATGCATGCGATAGACCGCACAAACAGGTTATTCCAACAGAATAATAAATAATGGAACCAGGTCCGGCGTAAACACACAGACAGGATATTCCGACAGAATAATAAATAATGGAACCAGGTCCGACGTAAACGCACAGACAAGATATTCCGACAGAATAATAAATAATGGAACCAGGTCCGGTGTAAAACACACAGACAGGATGTTTCAACAGAATAATAACAAGACGGAACCAGGTCCGGTATAAAACACACAGACAAGATGTTCCAACAGAATAATAACAAAAACGGAACCAGATTCGGTGTAAAACACACAGACAGGATGTTCCAACAGAATAATAGAAGAATGTCACCAAGTATAGGGTAGACCGCGTATACAGGTTATTCCAACAGAATAATAAGAAATGGAATAACAACAGTTCTCTTCATGAATAAGAAAGAATAACACCCCTTACCGTTTTAAAGAAGAGCTGAAATAAGGAAGTAGTTAAGTAGCAGAATACTCTTCTTCTCTCTCTCTATAGTTTCTCTCTATAGTTTCTCTTTCTAGAGTTCAGTGAATTCGTAAGAAATAATGAAGGAATGAGCTGCTATTTATAGAAAAATAGAATGCATAGTAACTAATCTATGAACGGTCCAGATTGATTACTTTAATCTGACGGTCCATATTTAAAGAAAAATCTTTTAAATAAAATATAATATATTCTATTTATAGAATAACTTTAATAAAGTATTCTGTTTTATATAAAAAGATGTTTCTGTTTTATTACGTTAATAATACGAATAAAACAAAACGTCATTATCGCTAAATAATTCATATTATTAACTGACAATAATTGAATCAAACTGAGTGACTTCTCACATAAGCATTAATAATCAATACCGTGTGCTACTATGCAACCACACGTATTACTGCACTTTTACTACCGAGTAGTTCAACAGTAACAATGATAAAACTTCCGCCGTTATTTTTAATAAAATATTTTTATCGTTTTCTCAATTCGACAATAATTTCGTTGTGGGGTCCACCAATGATTGTGCCGTTGTACGAATATTCCCTGCTAAAACGAATATTCCCCGACCAATCGAATATTATATAACAACTTGCGTACTTTGTAAAATTTATAAATATTACCCACAACTATAACATTATATCAAATTAACTCCATAATATTCAAAAATGATATTTATAGAAAATTCATCTTTATTTATAAAAGTTGGGGTCTTACAACCTCCCCTTCTTATGAAATTTCGCCCTCGAAATTAGGGTACATACCTGGTATGTTGAAGAGGTAAGGATACCTTGATTTCATTTCAGATTCTAACTCCCAAGTCATTTCCTCAACATCGTGATTTCTCCACAAAACTTTGACTTGAGGTATAACCTTGGAGCGTAGAATATGTTCCTTCTTATCCAAGATTTGAACAGGAACTTCTTCATACGTCAAATCCTCCGCTATTTCGTCCGGTTCTAACTCAATAATGTGGTTCGGGTCTTCCACATATTTGCGTAACATGGATATGTGAAAAACGTTATGAACATGAGACATACTTGGCGGTAAAGCGAGTCTATAAGCCACAGTTCCTACTCGATCGAGGATTAAAAATGGACCGATGAATCGAGGATTGAGCTTTCCTCTCTTTCCAAATCTCATAACTCCTTTCCATGGAGCAACACGTAAGAACACATGATCTCCTACATCAAATTCCACGTCCTTTCGATGAAGATCAGCATAACTCTTTTGTCGATCTTGTGAGATTTTTATACGTTGTCGGATCGTTTGAATCTTTTCTGTAGTCATACGTACCAACTCCGGTCCCAACAACGTTGCTTCACCTACCTCATCCCAGCATACTGGAGAACGACATTTTCTTCCATACAATGCTTCGAATGGAGCCATGCCAATACTTGCTTGATAACTGTTGTTGTAGGAAAACTCCACCAATGGTAAGAACTTGTCCCAACTTCCCTTGAAGTCAAAGACACAGAGTCTTAATAGATCTTCAAGAGTTTGAATAGTCCTCTCTGATTGTCCGTCCGTCTGAGGATGATATGCTGAACTAAATCGTAAATCCGTGCCCATAGCTTTTTGTAAACTAACCCAAAATCGTGAAGTGAATCTTGGGTCTCGGTCAGAAACTATGGATACTGGCATACCATGCAGTCTTACAATCTCGTTTATGTACATACGAGCAAAACGTTCAAGTGTATAAGTTTCTCGTATCGGTAAGAAATGAGCAGACTTGGTCAATCTATCAACAATGACCCAAATCGCATCAATACCTTGAGAAACCCTAGGAAGACCGGTAACGAAATCCATGGTAATGTGCTCCCACTTCTATTCTGGAATTTCAAGTGGTTGCAATGGACCTTTTGGTACTTGATGCTCCGCTTTGACTCGTTGACAAGTTAGACACCTTGAGATAAACAACGCTATCTCTCTCTTCATATTGCTCCACCAAAATGTATGACGAAGATCATGATACATTTTGGTACTTCCAGGATGGATTGCAAACGGTGTGTTGTGCGCCTCCATCATAATTTCATACTTTAAATCAGGGTTGTTAGGAACACAAAGTCTGGAGTTGACTCGAAGTATTCCTTCTTCATCGATTCTTGCTTTCGGCATAGCACCTTCTTGCACTTTCTTTCTTATACGCATCAGCTCCAGGTCTGTAGCTTGAGCAGCTTTAACTTTATCGATTAAAGTCGGTTCTACTCGTATATTCGCTATCATCACATGGGTCCCTGGAGTCTTTAACTCTATCTCCATACTTTGCAAATCACACAAAATGGGCCTTTGTGTTGACAATATCGCACTCGTACTTGCATATGATCTTCTACTCAATGCGTCAGCTACCACGTTCGCTTTTCCAGGATGGTATTGAATGGTATGATCATAATCTTTCAACAGTTCAAGCCAACGTCGTTGTCGCATGTTGAGTTCCTTTTGAGAGAAGAAATATTTGAGGCTTTTATGATCCGTAAAGATCTCCACCTTCTCCCCATACAAGTAATGCCTCCAAATTTTAAGTGCAAAGACAACAGCTGCCAACTCTAGATCATGAGTAGGATAATTCCTCTCATATTCCTTGAGTTGTCTTGATGCATAGGCTATGACTTTTCCATGTTGCATGAGAACGCATCCCAACCCTTTGCTCGAAGCATCACTGTAGATGACAAATCCCTCCGAGCCAGATGGTATTGTTAGAATAGGTGCTGAAATGAGTCTCCTCTTGAGTTCTTGAAAACTCTGCTCACATTCTTCGCTCCAACCGAACTTTGTATCTTTCCGAGTCAGCTGAGTTAATGGAGTAGCGATTCGAGAAAATCCTTCTACGAATCTCCGATAATAACCAGCTAGACCGAGAAAGCTACGTACTTCGGTTACTGATTTAGGTTGCTCCCAGCTTTGAATTGCTTCAATCTTTGCCGGGTCAACAGATATTTTACGACTTGATACTACGTGCCCAAGGAATGCTACCTCTTCCAGTCAGAACTCGCATTTCTTCAACTTGGCATAAAGTTTGTATTCACGAAGCTTTTGGAGTACCAACCTCAAGTGTTGCTCATGATCTTCACGGCTTTTGGAATAAACAAGGATGTCATTGATAAAGACGACTACAAAGTGATCCAAATATTCCTTGAATACCCTGTTCATCATATCCATGAAGGCAGCAGGAGCATTAGTCAATTCAAAAGACATAACTAAGAATTCATAATGCCCATACCGAGTTCTGAAGGCAGTCTTTGGAATATCCTCAGTTCTAACCTTCAGCTGATGATATCCAGAACGAAGATCGATCTTTGAAAAGAATTGTGCTCCTTGCAACTGGTCAAACAGGTCATCAATACGTGGCAATGGGTACCTATTTTTGATGGTGACATGATTCAACTCTCGATAATCAATACAAAGTCGCATACTCCCATCTTTCTTCTTCACGAACAGAACAGGAGCACCCCAAGGAGAAGTACTAGGACGAATAAAACCAATGTCTAACAATTCCTGCAGTTGGATCTTTAACTCCTGAAGTTCAATAGGAGCCATTCGATATGGGGCTTTGGAAATGGGTTTTGTATCGGGTTCAAGGTCGATACAAAATTCAATTTCACGCTCTGGGGGTAGGCCAGGAAGTTTTTCGGGAAATACGTCAGGAAATTTATTAACAACAGAAATATCATTCAAAGCTGACGTATTTTTGTTTAGATCTGTGACATGAGCTAAGAAAGCTTGACATCCGTTTTTCAATAAACGAATAGCTTTATGGCTTGAGATGACAGCGATTGATTTTAATGGTTTGGTTGCTTGAATTCGCATAATAGGTCGATTAGGAATATGAAAGCTAACAACCTTACGAAAACAATCAATTTTTGCATGATAAGTAGTTAACCAATCAATCCCTAGAATCACGTTAAATGCAAGTATTTTTAATGAAATAAGATCGACAGGTAATGTGTGGGTACCAACTTGAACCAAACAAGAATTATAAACCGTGGATGTAATGAAGGTTTCTCCCAATAGAGTTTCAACTGCTAAGTCAAAGTCTAATTTCTCCGGAATCAAACTTAATCGATGAGCGCAAGTAGGAGAAATAAAAGAATGGGTAGAACCGGTATCAAATAAAGTATAGACTTCGTTAGAGTTTATGATAAGCTTACCCGTGATGACCTCATTCGGGTTCCTTGCTCTCTGGGAGTTCACAACAAACGCTCTCCCTTGCACAACCGGTTTTGACTTTTCTGGGACGGCCTTTGGTGCCTCCATCCTAGCTGAATTTGTCTTCGGTAAACGACAAAATCGGGCTAAATGACCTTCTCTTCCACAATTATAACATGCTTTGGACGGCATCGCGCAGTTTGGACTGATGTGCCCCTCCCCTCCGCATTTGAAACATATGATAGGTGGTCGTTCTCCTTCCTTAACGACAGGTGCTGGTGCTGACGTCTTTCCATCATTGTTGAATCTCCTCTTCTTGAAATGCCCATTCTTAATGTTTTGGCCCTGATTACCACCGAAGTGGTTACCATTTCTGGCCTGTTGATTCCCTCCACGCTTGTGGTCACCGCTTCGATGACTGCTTTCACTGGTATTATCATTTTGCAGGCTGCTCTCTTTTGGTTGCGTTGTCTCGTTATCGCGCTCCACCAACTGAGCCCTATTTACAATATCTGAATACAAACACAGTTTATGAGAAATAAGGTGTTGACGTATCTCCGGCTTCAAACCTCTTAAAAATATCCGCGTCATTCTTTCTTCATTATCCACCAGGTGGGACGCAAACCGGGATAACTCTGCAAATTTTGCCTCGTACTGCGGCACAGTCATATTATTCTGCTCTAATTTGATGAACTCCACCTCCTTCATGTGACGAATACTCTCAGGAAAGTATTTGTCGTTTAACAGCTCTTGGAACTTCTCCCAAGACATCTTCAGCGCGGCAGGTTGAGTACGCTTTATCGATTCCCACCAGTAATCTGCCTCTCCTCGCAACATAAAGGCGGCAAAGGAAACCTTCTGCTCCTCGGAGCAACCCAAGACATCAAATATCTTGGAGATCTACTTTATCCATGTTTCAGCTACAAGTGGTTTGGGTTCTCCCTTAAACTCCGGTGGTCCCAGCTCCTTAAACTGTTTAGCGGTGACCGCCTGAGAGTTTCCAGTATTTCCACCTACGCTGTGGACAGGAGCCGCTTTCACCTGTTGTTGCATGAATTGCATAAAACCCCTGAACATTCCATCATTCATCATCTGGTCAGTGTTGTTGTTTGCATGAGGATTGTCACCTTCCTGATGAACATTATCTTGATTATTGATATGTGGTGAATCAATAATCGCCTGTGCTCTATTGCTATTCTCAACATTCTCAGATGCCATTTTCAGATACTGCCACAAAATAAAAGTTAATTGATATGTCATATATTATCCTTATATTATGACCGACCAATTAAATACCATGCAAATAAACTTAGGCATGTCATACTAGCGAAGGAATTCTCCGTCTCTCCCCTCCTAGTTCTATTCTCACATCTTAGCCAGGGATCATATCCCTAAGCTCTGATACCAACTGTGACGCCCCCAAAATTAGGTATTCATCAACCATCTTGGGTCATCAGATACATAGTACAGAATACAAATACAACTTACTAATACAACTGTCGTGTACAATACGACAAAACATAAACTGTGAGTTTGAATACAAATATTATCTTCTAGAGAGTATTCATACTCAAAAGGAGTCCTCATTACATTTATTAACACACTATTACATAGAATAGTGAGGACTACTAACTAATACTATCATTCGAATCATCACTCCGTTCCCCGACTTGTCCCAGCTACGTTCTCATTTCCTGAAGACAACAGTGAAAGAAAGGGTGAGCTCAACTAGCCTAGTTGTAACGACCCCAAAATAGGTCCATTCCATCCAACCTATTCTAAGTCGCCAAATACATGGTATAGAAAATAACTGTAACTTTATTACAACAATTGTCGTGCAAAATACAACAACACATATGCTATAAGTTTGGATACAAATATATACCAAATGTGACTCATGTTCTAACCGTGGACATCACCTCACAATGACACCTTACATAAAGGTATAGTCAAAAACTGTTCTAGAAATTAGAATCTTTGGAAAGTGTTCAAGGAAACCTTCGTACATGGGAGGCCACGCGTCTAGGTTATGATAGATATCATATGGCCACAGAATTATCCTTGGTTGACCCAATAGACCTCAAAGAAAAACGAGAAGATTACTATCATATTCTTCCCAATGGTGAGTCTTCTCTTGACTTATCATTATCTCCACTGTCTCTAATTGAAAATTATACTTCAAACAAATACCAAGATTATATAGGTAGTGCCCATAGATATACTCAGCAAGTGGATGAGCACAACCCTGTCCTATGATGACACGAGGTTGTATGTCATTAGACATCTTGTATGATAGTGACAAAACACCCTTCCAACGTTGGGTTCGCCTCACCCTATTTTCTTCACCAAATATAACTACTAAATGATGACCACCGTTCCATTCCCTTGTTACCCCCGCTCGACCCAGCTACACTCTTATTACCTGAAAGGAATTGTGAAGCAAAAGGGTGAGCACAACCAGCTCAGTAAAGAATATCATGACTAAAGATAAATAAATTATCAATAGTCTTCATCGATAATAAATCAGAGATTTAGAACATATGGTAAATGATAAAAATTTCAACCATAGTTGCAGCGGAACGAGCAATCCATTAGAAGAGTCAAATAGACTATAAAGTCTATTATCTTCTCCATGTTAAAAATCCACCAACAATATTTTATCCCTGTAACATCAATCAACAATTCTGGTCCACAATCATATGAATAACTCATAATCATTACTGTAGTTCTAAATTCCTCTTCTCATCCAGGACGATGATAATTTTCATCACCTATCTTTACCTGAAACATCAAAGATCATGGTTACACCAAATCACATTTCCTGTTCATAATCATACTAATAACTTCATCTTTGCACTACGTCCAAAGATATTCATTTGTATCACCAGTTGGTCATGTTTATCTCAACATCTGTTCATCTTTGCACTACTGGCCAAAGATATTCAACAACATGTCATCTTTGCACTACGGGCCAAAGATATTCATCAACAATTCATCTTTGCACTACAGGCCAAAGATATTCATCAATATTTCATCTTTGCACTACAGGCCAAAGATATTAATATCTCAAAGAAATATATAATCATTTCAGAATTTATATAAACAATAATTATAACCATGTTGATCAATTTACCTTTGCACTTAAGCTAAAGATATTCACTTATAAATTCAATGGTCATGATCATACCAGTCACAATTCAACTTTGCACTACAGGCCAAAGAGAACCCTAGTCATGATCATACCAATAATCTACCCATCTTTACACTCCAGTGAAAGAGAATTTCAACATCAAGGTTATAAAAATGTTATATATGATGATAAAAATAATATGATCAACATATAGTTTTAATCTCAAGAGTAATATTCGTAACTCATGAATAGTAACCCCGACACAAAAGATAGAAATTCTACAATAAAATTCATACCAATATTTCGGTATAATGATATTGAAAGAATAACATTACTTAAATTTATAAACAATTTATTTTAATTGTTTACACTTTAATAATTAATGCATTTAATCATCATAAAATGCCAACTCTTACAATTTCATCATCAATAACCAAAACCCTCATCAAAAATCTGCATATACCTCATATAGGATTCTCAAGCCATAAAATCCTATTTTCCAATTTTCTTTCTTCACAAAACATATTTAATTCATTTACTCATAACTAGACCATTTTCATGAAAAATACCAAATCAGTTCCAAAAATATTTCTTTTCTGGGATTTAGCATAATATAGTCCCATAGTGAACATATATTTTTCTCAGAATTTTTAAAAGTCATTTACTATTTTTCATATGGCCAAAATAGCCGAATATTTAGACATTTATCAAAAATTGTACTTTTGTCTAAAAATTCTGAAATTTACAGAGTATACTTCTATCATATACATGTACTCCCAATAAAAATTTCATCAATTTTGGAGTTAACTACAAGGAATTATAAGCGATTACTTTTAAAATAGTCTTTTCTCATAAAATTCATAACTCTCAATCTATACATCCAAAAATCACCATTTTTGGACACAATCAAGAAAACTCATCAAAATATCATTTCAAATTTTTTCAGAATTTTTTGAAGATCAAAAAAATTACGAAACTGAAAATCATAACAACCCTTAAAATCCCTTAATATCCCTTACTATCCCTTACAATCCCTTACCTCAAAAGAGCAGTACTTCTGGCTGGATATCCGATATGATGCTGAAGAAAACTTGCACTGAATAGCAACTCTCAAAGTATCTAAATACTCACAAAATATGCTTCATAATATATAGAGAGAGAGAGAAAGCTTATGTTTCTGGTGTGATTTTCTATTCTAACTTAGCCCTCTATTTATAGGAAAATTTTGGTAGGTTTGACCTGCAACCTGATGGCTTTACCTGCTACTATTCCCACCCACCACATTTGAAATATAATTCAGCACATTTCTTCACCAACCACAAGTGGGGTCCACCAATTCTAGAATTTTTCATCAAAATGATAAACTCCGAAAATTCAATAATTTCTGAACCAGTCATCTCGTAAAATTCATAATAAATCATACGTTCATTTTTAACGGTTCAAAATTTGTGGACATATACTCAATTTATATATGTATAACATATCCAAAAATTACCACGATCCAACGGTCGGATTAAAAATTATAACACCCGTAATATTTCTCAAAAACCCTGATTTGATTTTTAATACCTCCATTCCGATAAAAATACTGATAAAACACCTCAACATTAACTCCTTTATTTTTAAATAAATATATCCAACATTTATATCCACATAAAATAAATATTTCCTTATCATATGAATCAATAATTAATTATTCACAAATAATATTACAGAATCACATTTATGACAACCAGACCGTTCCCAGGAAAGAGGGGGCTTTCTAATAAGGATTTCTCCTTACTGGCGCGCAATTAGATGACCAAACCTCTCCTTAGACAGAACTTTCTAGACATTGTCAATAATTTTATCTAATAATATTCTTCAAATAATATGAATTATTGATCTGATAATGGAAAATACTGTGCAGCAACAATTATTGAAACAACAATAATATAAAATATCAACGCAGCAATTATTGAATCAATAAAATAAAATATTGAACAGTAATTACTGTAACAATTATTGAGTAGTGTCTTCCTTCGTAAGAATCAATAATTCTAAAATACTGTGCAATCCGTGTGCTACTATGCAATAACGCGTATTACTGTATTTTAACCACCGGGTATTTCAACAGTATTAACGGTAACAACTACGCCGTTATTTGTAAAAACTCAAATTTGTCGTTTTCTTCACCCGACAGTTATTCGTTATGGGGCCCACAAATAGCTGCGCCGTCGTACGAATATTCCTCGACAGAAAGAATATTCCACGACCAAACGAATATTTCCCGACAACAATGATTATTTTATAACCACTTGCTTATTTTGAAAAAAAATCATATTTCACTCATAACTTTAACCTTTTTATCAATTTAACCATTTACTGAATCGTAATTATAAGAAAAATTGAATACTTTTATTTCATAAAATTCGGGGTCTTACACTAGTAAGAAATATTATGACTAAGATAATGCAGAATAAATTATCATTAGCCTTCAACAATGTTAAACTGATAAAATATAATAGACATCAAGTTTAACTGCAGTGGAACAAACAATCCATTAAAAGAGTCAAGTAGAAAATAAACTCTACTATCTTTTATGATTTAAAAGGTTTTTCAACACTGTTATCGCTGTGACTCAGCTTAATAAAATAATTCATATCATCGAATCACCCCTGCACTACGGCCAAGGATATTCGTGTATTCATTAATGGTCATGATCATGCCAACAACTGTCCATCAATGCACTACGGGCCAATGAGGACTTTTACCACATCATTTGTAACATTACGGTCATGATTATACCGAATAATCCCTGGTCATAATCATACCAAGTCCATCTATGCAATATAGGCCACAGATGACTTTCAACATTTTATAAACATGAGGATGATGACAATGATATAAGAATTCAATAAAACAAGTTCAAGAATTAATTTATCCAGGAATTAACAACGTCCAAATTGTCAACATGATACTGCATTGTGGAGTAAAATTCAAGAATGCTTAGAAGAATATTTTCTTGAAAAGATACTGGATGAAACGCAATTATCAAGGATATTCCACAAATTTCATGGAGTATAGAAGTCAAAACTTAACCAACTGAGTACAATAAAGAATGAAATAACAAAAGAAATCACCATGCATGCGATAGACCGCACAAACAGGTTATTCCAACAGAATAATAAATAATGGAACCAGGTCCGGCGTAAACGCACAGACAGGATATTCCGACAGAATAATAAATAATGGAACCGGGTCCGGTGTAAAACACACAGACAGGATGTTCCAACAGAATAATAACAAGACGGAACCAAGTCCGGTGTAAAGCACACAGACAGGATGTTCCAACAGAATAATAACAAAAACGGAACCAGGTCCGGTGTAAAAACACACAGACAGGATGTTCCAACAGAATAATAGAAGAATGTCACCAAGTATAGGGTAGACCGCGTATACAGGTTATTCCAACAGAATAATAAGAAATGGAATAACAACAGTTCTCTTCATGAATAAGAAAGAATAACACCCCTTACCGTTTTAAAGAAGAGCTGAAATAAGGAAGTAGTTAAGTAGCAGAATACTCTTCTTCTCTCTCTCTATAGTTTCTCTCTATAGTTTCTCTTTCTAGAGTTCAGTGAATTCGTAAGAAATAATGAAGGAATGAGCTGCTATTTATAGAAAAATAGAATGCATAGTAACTAATCTATGAACGGTCCAGATTGATTACTTTAATCTGACGGTCCATATTTAAAGAAAAATCTTTTAAATAAAATATAATATATTCTATTTATAGAATAACTTTAATAAAGTATTCTGTTTTATATAAAAAGATGTTTCTGTTTTATTACGTTAATAATACGAATAAAACAAAACGTCATTATCGCTAAATAATTCATATTATTAACTGACAATAATTGAATCAAACTGAGTGACTTCTCACATAAGCATTAATAATCAATACCGTGTGCTACTATGCAACCACACGTATTACTGTACTTTTACTACCGAGTAGTTCAACAGTAACAATGGTAAAACTTCCGCCGTTATTTTTAATAAAATATTTTTGTCGTTTTCTCAATTCGACAATAATTTCGTTGTGGGGTCCACCAATGATTGTGCCGTTGTATGAATATTCCCTGTTAAAACGAATATTCCCCGACCAATCGAATATTATATAACAACTTGCGTACTTTGTAAAATTTATAAATATTACCCACAACTATAACATTATATCAAATTAACTCCATAATATTCAAAAATGATATTTATAGAAAATTCATCTTTATTTATAAAAGTTGGGGTCTTACATCAATACATCAAATTGGGTAGGCGGAGATGTTTAATTAATTTTTAAATAAAATTTTATTTTAGAAAATATTAATTAATATATAATTACTGTAATTGTAGTCTTTTTTATGTACAATTTGTTAATTTTTTTTAAGTAATTCTTTTGTTTTTTCACCATGAAAGAAATGTCACCTTGACATATATGTGACGTGGAAAAATTCTCATCCTCATGTGCTATTCAATTCATTAAAAGTCAAGGTTTTAAAAAATAATAATTAATTAATATAAATGTAAATTGAAAGTCAATTTAATAGGCAAAAATTGATTCAACCCGAAGAAAAAGGTAAAGAAAGTGAAATCGAGTAACATCGATTCCATTCCATTCCATTCCGGTGTTAGGACGTTAATCGAACCCCTGGGAATCGGTATTGTCGCCGAATGCCGAATCCAATTGGAAACGTAAATTCCTATTCCACCGTTTAACCCCAATTCGACCTGCCCTAAACTTCAACCTAACCCTACTACATATCAGCGACGGCAAGAATCTGGGTATGTTCTCTCTTTATAACTCATAGCTTGGGCCTGGGAGCGTATTCAGTATTCTGCGAACCCAATCTGATATGCTCAATTTGGAAAATGAAGAAAAGTATACAATCCCCTTTAAGTTCATAAAATCTGTTATACATATACTTCCAAGTTGAATTTTGCTAGATTTCTGTGTTTTTGCACTAGTGGAATGTTGATTGTATTTACTCTATATATGGAACGTTCACTTTTTATTCCCTGTGAATATTTTTATGAATTTTGTTAGCAATGGCCGATGATGTATCGACTGAACAAATCACAACAGAAGCAAACGGCAAAGAGAGACGAACTAAAATTACAAAACGAAAATGGAATAAGAAGGAAGATGAGGTATTAGTTGCTGCACTTTTGGAATTATGTGATGCAGGATGGAAAAGAGATAATAATATTTTTCGAAGCGGGTACACTAGTGTTCTGGAGAAGGAATTGAAATCTAAGCTTCCTGGACGTAACCTAAAGGCTAGCCCTCATATCGAGTCGAGGCTGAAAACCTTGAAGAAGCATTGCGACGCAATTACGGACATGAGAGGTGCAAGAGGTATACACTGGAACAAGGAGGAGCACACTGTTATATGTGAAGATGATGATATATGGGAGGATTGGGTGAAGGTAAAATTATGCAACACATTTCTTGTTTTGCATTATACATTTTTTTTGCCCCATGACTTTATCATACCTGATGAGTCTTCCTACTTTTGTTATTATTTTTAGTTTCACCCGGATGCAAAGGGTTTAAGAAATAGGCCATTTCTTCATTATGATGATCTGTACATCATATTTGGTAAGAACAGAGGTAATCAGAAGGGTATTGGGAATAATCAATCACATGCTGATAAAGTGTTTGATGGTGAGGAGGCAAGTAACAGTCCTGGTAATAATGGAGCTAATTGTAAGGGTGTTCAGACTGAATATGATTGCAGAGAGCTAGTGCACGAGAATACAAATAATAATGCTCAGACTATTGTGGCGGATGATGGCTCAAATGGTGACAACAGAGTCATCTTGGAGGCAGTGGAGATTGCACCTCAAGAGCCTGAGGAGGAGGAGGAAAACAATCATGCAGAGAATGTGGTGATAGGATCAGATGATGTTGACGTTTCGTCTAATGGTGTTGAAGGGTCTCATATGCATATTCAAGGTGATTCGACATCTGAGAGAAGATCTAACAAAAAGAGGAGAAATAGTAGTGATAGGTCATATGGATTTGGGGAAGTAGCCAAAATCTTTGGAACCTTTCTTAAGAAATATGACGAACAGTTTAATCTATTATTTGGGCTTGTAGGAAGACAAGCGGCTGCGGATAAAGCTTCAGCTGAAAGAAGAGCAAATTTGAATGGAGAACTAATGAAGATACCCAACCTTAGTTTACAAGCAAGGCTTCGAGCAGCAACTTTAATTGTCGGTGATCCTCCCAAACTTGACCTCTTTTACAGTCTTACTGATGATGATAGAAGAGAGTGGGTATCGATGTTACTTACTGGTCTTATTTAATCTCATGGGAGAAAAGATTAAACTCTATATTATTCTGTTTGACAACTTCATTTTGGGGAATAATGCTTTACAAATGCTTTTACTACTCTTTCTCTATTTTTATTAAATCATGAGTTATTATTAAACCTCATTTACATGAATGCTTTGCTCCTATTACTTTGCAAGCACCAGTGTAGGGTGTGATTTGCACTACTTTTAGAATTGCCTATTCAGGTAAGATATAGCAGATAGGGAAGGTTATGCAACTTGTTAGCGGTGGGAGAGCAGTTGGATTTGGAGATTTATCGAAACGATAGATATCAGAATTTAGAATTTAGATTTGAAATAAATTAGCGGTGACAATCTACGGTATGAACTGTGAGTTTTTGCTGACGTGGTTAGAGTGTCATTAATTCAAAACTTTAATTTTCGGAAGTCTCTTACATGTTAAGCTGTATACATCACTGTCCAGCATAAAACTAAACAAGCTAAGGCTAGATTGCCAAGTTTTCCAAATTATTTTACCATGATGATCATTAAAAAAAACACACTATTATTATTAGAATTTATTCAAGCCTTTAGCTTATGTAGCAAATACAAAGTTTAGTAGTAATAAACAAGCGCACACATTATTTATGGAGGTTCTTGAGCCATTGCCAAGGCATAACATTTTTGCATAATTACTGATACGATGCATCAATCTCATAGGATCTCTAGTCATCATCTTCGATTGACTTCAGTTTCCATTCAGCAGACTGGTGGCCACCATGCATAGTGTTATGGAACATGCTTGGGCAACCATTACCATAACTGTTATACTCGTGCTTCATTGACTCTACCTTTGATCCCATGGGACTGTGTGTTGCCCCATGGAAAGAATTCTCAAATCCTCCGGTTGGCATTCCATAGCTGAAACTGCTGCCACCGGAAAAAGATGATGGCATACGCCCGTTTGAGCCATGGCTGTAGTAGTCAGTACTGGTGCTGTGCCACTCGGGTTGATAGTGGTGGTGCTGACCATAGCCGCTAGAAGGCATCATATGAGGAGAGCTGAGGGATGGAATGGGTCCCGTATGCATGTTGGGGCCATGGCCGTAACCTGTGGAGTAGTAACCATCCTGCAAGTAGCTCTGCTGTTGGTATCCACCAGGGAAGGTCTCAGATTGTAGAACCATTTTTTCTAGTTTGATTTGTTTGAGCTCTTCACGGCTCTAAATGGTATATATAGGGTTGCCTGGTGATTCTGAATAGATATGTAGCATCTCATACCTTTCGTGTCCATACCCAAGAAGCCGCACTATTAACGGTAATCAATCAAATTGGCACTCTGAGTGGATACAAAGATTCTTACTACTTTATTCTCATCTTGACAGGAATCTGCAATATTCAGCCAAAATATAACATACACGTAGTATTATCTCAAATAAAACCTACTAATTCGGTTTTAGTCTATCTTAAATTTAGGTATGTGGTGCAAGGCATCCACAATTTCGTGTCTGTGAATTGTTTACAGAACGTGCACAAGTCGTAAGGTATCTACTTTGTGTAGAATTGAGATATGTATGCACCTAGCAAGCATATCCAGAAATGTACGTGTGTATATATTTTATATTATATGCTCCCTTCCGTCTCTTATGAAATATAAAAATATTAAATC
Source organism: Panax notoginseng (assembly GCA_016801055.1). NCBI lineage: Eukaryota > Viridiplantae > Streptophyta > Magnoliopsida > Apiales > Araliaceae > Panax > Panax notoginseng. The sequence continues at coordinate 169,915,493 of CM029023.1, read as the reverse complement.
TTGTATTTAGATTACTTTTTCGATACTTTTAAATTGAAAATTAAATAAACTGGTATCAGTTTTGAATTTCAAAAAGTTAAATTGACCCTATGTGTATGCCAAGAACATCCAGGTGTTAAATTTTCATGGAGGATACTCATCACCTTGACTTCAGCCAATTTATGCGGCTGAAGCTGAAGAGGGTGAAATTAATGATATGTTGATGTTTGAGCTCATAATAATTGTAGTAATTAATGAAAGTTTTCCTCTGAAATATCCAGTTACGTGTTATGAGCATAATTTGTTGTCAGAATTCCTCCCCTCCCCTCCCCTCCCCTCCCTGTCTGAGTTGTTTGTTCCTAGCCTAGCTAAATATCAACTGCATTTGTGTATTCCCTGACCGTTACAGCAATAGCATTACTAACATTTTTTTATCCTTCTTTATTTTGTGGTCAAAATGCTGATTTTTTTTAAAAAAAATTTGACATATAAGCAATCTCGTTTTCTCTTTTAAATTCACCATTTTCATTTTATTGAAAGTGAAAAAAAAAATTATACATGGAAAAATCCGGTTGACTAGCAACTGCACGTTAGAGGCAATGGAAGGAATGGTGATGGTCACTGCCAGAGAGGTGATGGGGCCATGGAACCACAAGTCACCTAACCACCGAATTTGCTTACCGAGTATAGCTATTCGATTCTTTTAAATTAAAACATCTTTACTTTATTGGAAAAAAAAAACAAAATTATATTATAAATAGAAAAACGCCTAACAAGCAGCTGCACATGTTGAAGGCAACACAAGGTATGGTGTAATAACCGGTGCCAGACAGGTGATGGGCCCAAGCTACCAATCTCATCGTCCGAAACTGCTACGTTTAGATTGGAAGGATAGAGTAGGTGAAGAAATAAAATAGAAACCGGTATGATTCATTCTAGTCTTAATTTGAACAAGTCATTCCATACTTTCCTCTATTTAATAAAATTATTAAATTTGACACGAATAAGAATTGTTCATTCTATTTCAATTGAACAACCAAACACAATTTCTTTCATTACATTCCCACATTTATTCCTGCAATTCAGACGTAGCTAGTTTCGTTCTTGCCATGAGAAATTCAACATACATACACTAATATTCTGTTAGGAATTTGCGTGAGATTGTTAAGATTATTTATAGAAAAAGATTGTCAGAAATTTGCATAGATTACTTCAAACTATTGTATGAAATTTGTTGATGAGAAATGATTTAAAGTTTATATGTAAAAATAAGTTTTATAAAGTCCTTAATAAAATTAAGAGCATACAAAGATTTAGAATAGAGAAAAATCAAACATGTTAAGTTGATCCAATTGAATGTAACAAATATGAACTGTTATTTAAAGTATATTTGTACAAGTTTTGTAAAGTCCTTAATGAACGTCACAATTGTACAGTGACTTGTAATAGAAAGATCAAAACTGTTAGTTTGATCTAAATTGAATTAACGTTATTTGTTGAACAAATGATTAAAATATATTTGTAATGATAAGTTTTGTAAAATCCTTCATTAAGAAACATATGTACAAAAACTTAGAATAGAAAAATCAAAACCGTTAGCTTGATCATTCTCATATTAAGATTTCGTAGAGCAGCAACTGATATTGTAAAGCGACAAAGAGACAGTCAGATCGTAGAGCTGTCCTCGAAATTTTAGAGTTGTTAAAGGATTTAAAGAATAAAGAGAAGTGTGCTAAATCTGCCCAAGTATCGTAGAGTACTAATTCGTAGAGCAGATAGTAGAGCAAAAGTAAAGCCAAAGATCGTAAAGCAAAATGTAAAGCTCAACTCTACGATTTTCATCACTCTATTATCATCAAAGTTCGTAGAGCAAAGTCACGTCTGACAGAGAAGACTGACAAATGGAACGTTGCCAAATTAAAGGTCCCGATGCTAATTTGTCGAAAGAGATATCTGTCAGATGGTAGATATAGCTGCAATCTAATGTGATTGGTCCAAGCCAAAAAGTAACCTGACACAATAAGTCTAGAAAATCGACATCAAGGATCCTAAAGTATATATGCCACAAATGCCCCCAACGGGCACTTTGCAACGGAAAGTCTTTTGAAAGACTATAAATATTTTTCGAGAATTCAAATTCAAGAAAAGTGCTGAGAAGTTGGCAAAGCGAAGAGTCGAGTGGTCAAGAAGCCAAGAAGTTGATAATAGGTGAAAATAGAGTGGCAGATCAAAAGGTCAATCTCAATAACCACTCTACGATTCACCAAGAACACTCAGAGCTGAAAAGATGAAGACGTAGAACAGTTTAACTCTACGACTTGAGATGTGTTCAAAGCTATTAAGTACTAGAAAATGTCAAGCCGTATTGCAAAGCTTAGAGGCACATCAAGGATGATCATAAGTAGCTGCTGAGAACTACAAAGAGCCAAGAATCAATGTCAAGATCAGCAGCACCCAGAAGATGATCTCAATCAAGTTGCTAAGTACCAGAAGAAGAAGGCGCTTAAACGCTATTTTACCAGCACATCTAACATATATTGAAACAAACAGAAAATCGATTGTCTGAGTGACTTTCATTCAAGTCTAAGTAACTTGCGTAAGTCTGAGTGACCTGGTCTGTGTGACCGAACTGCCGAGACTAAGTGGCTCGAAAGAACCTTAGTGGTTCAGTTGTAAGAGGTCTAAGTGACCTGGTATCTTTAGTGGATATCCTGCTCGTTAGAGTGAAAGAATGAATTAGAAGTTATTCAGTCTCCGAACCACTTAAAACATCTTGTGTCATTTACTTTATGTCATTTTCATTATATATTTTATATATGTTATATCTGATAAGTGTGTTACATCTAAAAGACTAAATTTAGATATGTGATTTCCTTAATCTTTAAGGAGGAATTTTCAAATAATATGCCGATGTGCATAATCAATACTGATGAACTGATTACTTGTTAATTTATCTTTAATTAATCAAAAAGTTTTAAAGATTTCTGTTGTGCCTCTGAGAAACAACATATTCCAGTCTACAACATTAAATATCACAATTTTTCAAAGGCAGCTAATAAATTTAATTTGATTGAGGAAATGCTAATGGTTTGGTCACCCTTAATTTCCAACCTTTAGGGGTTCACAAGACAAATTCAAGTGTGTACCGAAGAAATGGGATTGCATACTAGTTGGACAATGATTGTATTTCTACAAGGGTATCAAAGACATGCCGAGATACTTTAATAATGGGGCGTCGTATGATGCTCAATGATTGACATTTTTATTTTCAAATTGAGCATCTCTGCATGAGATCTATCTGTCCATGTCTGCTAGCAGGTTGAGACAACAGGCTTCTAAATTGCACCAGTAATTGCTTTATTAAATTATGAACTCTTTACGTATTTTCCTTTCAATCTCCAAAAGGCTAATTATTAGTGCAAAAACAAAAGTTCAAATGTCCTGCTTCTAAACAGATGAAGAACGAATGACACGTATAAATAGATTTTAAGCTGTACAAGTTCACAGAAAATACACCGATACAGAGTACGAAAATACTAATCGCTTTTGCATCTTTGCATATAGAATGACAGACAAAGATTAAACTATTATAATGCTTAAAAGTTACTGGAAATATAATGCTTATATAAACCCTGGATATCATGCACTATAATAATTAGAGCTAAAAATTTCACATTAACTACACATTCATATGGTGGAAAAGAGAGCATCAAGATGGGAGACAGGGACAGAAACACCATACCGGAGCTCTGCGGCACCAGACCAGACAGAAAGGAATTATTTGGAAAAAGAAAAAAGGGTAAGTTGAGAACCACAACCTCGTCTTAAATTGATCAAAAAATTAATTGAATAAACACTATGATCAATAGAAAACCCCGAGTACATATCTTTTAATTAAATACCAACGCAATTCGAAAAATAATATGCATAGATTAGTCTCAAATCAAAATCTCCTAGTAAGAAGAGACTGGGAACTATTATGACGTTCAGGGTAAATTCTTTTGTGGGGGGAAGGTTTCAGGCTATACGAATAACTTAGCCGATCCCTCCATCACAAGCTCCCCAATTACCGGGTGGATATGCTCAATTCTAATGTATAACAGCTCTCTTAATGTTATGTACACAATATCACCCTAGAAATATAGAAGTCATCTAACCTTCCAAACATTTCTGAAAGAATGATATATATATTGACGGAAATGTAGCATAGTTGTGAAACTAACACACTGCAGTCATCTGTTGATCAGCAAAAACCCCTCACAAGATGTCCCGCCAGCTGCATCTCCAACCTTTTACAAAAGTAGACATCAAAACTCATAAGAGGTAACTCAGCCACTTTCTCTTACGCAATTCCCGGGCAAAAGAAAATTGTACTTATCAGCATTCTCCAAAAGGTAAGATGGAAGATGAACAGCGGAGTAGGAATGTGGTATGGGACCCATTTTTCCGATGATCTCCTTGAACGTATACTCCTCAGGAAGCATATCAAACAGATCAGCCCCTCTGCAAATTACTTTCTGAACTCTTTTAGGGTTCAAAAATTTAGAGAACCTCACTCTATCAAAATGACTGTATGCTTTCATCTTGAATATGAACTCGCTGATATGGCGGAAGCAAAAGCTACAATGCCACCCAGCGTCTGCCAAGATGTCATCGGACTGGCGGTAATGAGCATACCTTGTTTTGCCAGACTGATATCTATGAACTGAAGCTCTCCAGCTATTATTATCCAGTAAAAACTCAAAAGAATAAAGGTAGTTCTTCAACCTAAGATGAAGGATTGGAGGAATGTCATCACACCACCTCAATAAATTGATAGTATGTCTACTTGGTATCTCATCAACATCAGACATTATTAACAGGTCATCATCTGTAATACCCGCTTTCTTGAGAAGATAATCCAGTGCTAGTCGCTGATACGCCTCCTCAATAAATGGGTTTTCTCCTTTTCTATACCTCCCAGGAATTTGCCCATAGGTCAACCGCGACTCGACAAATTTAAACTTATCTCTGTGGCTGTCAAAGACCAGTGGCTTCGTTAATCCAGTAAATGTTGAATTCGACTCGAGCAGAACAAACTCTGTTACATAAGGATACAATTCTTTCCACCGTATGGTAAGGAGGTCCAGCTCATTACTAAATAACACTGCATCAAAAACACGTCTTGGGAATTCACGAGTCCCCCAACCATGAAGTTTGCATAGATTCTCCATTGATACATTCTCATGATAATAGTGAGGAATTTCATGGAAAGGTTTAGGTGGCGCTTCCCATAATGGCCTCAAGAAGTATGATATTTTCTGACCATGCATATATAAACCAAAGACGCAGGTTGGAACCAAAATAAATAGGAAGATGTATGTTTTCAAATCCAGTCCACGCATAATACAACGCAGTCTCAACATGCTCAAAACACGAACAGAGTCCTGCAATTAAGAGACATTTTGTTTCAGACTCTGAGTGAAGAAGAGACACAAAGACAAGCACCCAATTTATACAGTTCAGCTAGCTGTAAGCAGACTATGCAACTGAAGTAGAGATATGTATAAAAAATAGCATGGTCATTACATAATGAGACCTTTCAAATAATAATTTAGTGAAAGATAATTGTATCCAACCACATGTAAGAAGAGGGTCAAAAGTTTGCAGGTTAAGTTATATGTTGGGATTGACTCATATTTTTGTGGGCCCGACCAATGGGCACTACTACGACAGGGTAGTCGGGGGTTTAACTAATGTATTGGGACTCATGAGATTGAGCCCATGTTATAGGAGTTAGGGTTTCTAGTAATTATAAAAGCATTGTTTAGTGTATGCATCATGTAGAGGGTGTGAAACTGCTAAATGAAAATATTATACAAGCCGAACTAGCCAAATTAGTGAACCTGAATAAATTTGTGCGTTCTTACTTTTCCGTTCTTCATCTATTTTCTGTGAGATTGCTTTAATTTTTCACTCTTAAATCTAACATTCTACAACTCCTGGGACACAAGCACAGAATCCAATGTCATACACATAATTCATAAATTATGGAATGAAATTTAGATGTCTAAACATTCAATTTCTCAATTGTCATTACCTACCCGTCATTACTCTAGTTGCAAGGATTTACCAACTACAGTCTACAAATGAATCATTCGCACTAGATTTGGGCCTTCAAGGAATTATGGAAGAAACTCAAAATTAGAGGAGTAACATATGTGTGTGTGTGTGTATACATACAATGGTCGGATGTACATGATCAAAAATACATACTATATACAAAAATACAAGTAAAAGTCACTTTTATTTCCTTTTCTTTGTAAATTTCAAAAATTTTGACTTGGCCCAGAGTAATGAAAAGGTTAAAGCAAGCACGAGTCTTTGAATCTTCTAATTTCACGTGGTTTCCCAGAAGCTAAACAAATTACAGAGGAACCCAGAAGTTAAAATTAAGCATTGTTTGAAACAAACAAATCCCAGCAGAAATGTAATCACAAAACAAGTAGATCGACAAAATAATTATACGTGTATATAAAAATGGAATCTTTACCTCATCGCAAGCATCTCCACAAATATCATCTGTCTTCTTAGAACAATAATGAGATCCTCCTTCTGCCATCGAATAAACTTTCTCATAAAATCTGGTTATACTCCACATCTCCTATTCCGAAAACTATCTTCTTTGTTTTCTGTCCCCGTTTTCAAATTTTGCTGTTGACCCGCAGATCAACTCTAACTCAATCCACAAACCGACTCCAAATCTGAGCAGAAATCAATCGAAATAAAATGAAGATCATCAAGTTCAACAATTGAATTATTGGATACTCTATATCTATCCAAATTACCTTTGCACCTGAATTCAGAGAGCCCTAAATTTGTTCCGTTACAAAAAAAAAGGGAGAATAAAATGAGGAGAGCAGACCAACAAGAATAATTAGCGTAAGGGGTGGAACGAAAGAAATTAAAAAAAAAAAAGAATAGAATAAAGAAAAACTGTGTGGTATGGTGTTGTGTTGTAGGCTCTGTGTTGAATGGGTGGCAGGCAGGCAGGGCAATTCACAATTGTAGAGATTATAAGGAAAGAAGAAGAAGAAGCCGTTTCTCTTGTCTTCTACCCCACTTCTTTTTTCTAGTCTCTCTCTCTCCCTCCTCTTAGATGCTTACTTTATATTAATAAACCTATACTTACAGATAAACCCCGTCTCTCTGTATATATATGTTTTGATATTTTGAGGAATCATAACGATTATTGACGAAATGGACCTTGGATTTAATATTTAAAAGGAAATGAGGTGATGGGGATTTTGGTCAATTATTATATTTTGGCTGGGTCTCTTGGACGGACTCTCTCTTCCCCTGTCTGGCGTGGCGTCTGCCTATATTATACGCGTCTATTGACGGGGCTCTAGACAACTGGGTGTATGTTATGTTTATGTTCAGTTTTGAGTCGTTGAGGGTTTAAATTTTAAATTACTGTTACTAGCTTAAGATTCAAATTTATTTCTTTTAATTCATTTATCTATTAATAAATTATTAAAAGTTGGATGATGTTGTTTTTTATTTTCTTAGAGCATATATTATTACAAGTATATAATTTAATTTTAAAATATCTTATAAAAAAATCAGAAAATTAATTAAAAATGAGTTCTTACCGCTCTAGACACTAGGGTATCAAATAAATTGAATTGCTGCATTGATAATCAGAACATTCAAGACTTGGTTATAATGAAATTAATTTTATGATAAATTGGTCAATTAATCAATACAGTGTTGACACGCAGAGAGAGCGATCATTTCCGACATGCGTGTCGACACTGTATTGATTAATTAACCAAAATTAATTTCATGATAATTACTCTCGAAATTTGAGATGTGTTGTGTTGTTTTGTACTAAGTCCATTGCTTGGGCTAGACTGGTCTACGTAAATTTGGATTAATAGAAAATAATATGGTTTTTTACATTACTATACAACAATTAAAAAATAATTACAAAATTAGTGCATTCATAAAATAATTACAAAAAGAGTGCAATACAATAACCAAACATATTAAACCCTAGATCTCTCTCCCTCACCGCATCCTCTTTCTCCTTCATCTCCCTCACCGCCTCCTCTCTCTTACCCTTCATCCTCCTCCCCCGTCGCGGAGCTCTTCAATCCAATCATGGCTTCCTCGTCTCTTGTCAACTTTCTCTCTTTCTTCGTACCATCAAAAGCATCACCACCACCCAAAATCCAACCATCTCATCTTTCTCTCTCCTCCGATTATTCACCTCCATCTTATTTATCTTTAAAATTCAGAGATGAATTTGCCCCAATCATCGCCTACTCCTCTAATTACATCAATTCCCCAAATGGAATTGATGTCCGTAGTGTGCCCATCCTTGGCATATGCAAATACCTTTTTCTTTCGATCAGGATACAATGTTTAGGTGATTGTGGACGATAACGAGTTGAAAGAGCAGCTTCTAAATAGGTTTAAGAGAGAAGTAATGAGGGCTGGAATTATACAAGAAAGTAAGTGCCGAAAGTTTCACGAGAACAAGCAAGATGAGAACTTTTTATTGATGTAAGGTAATCGAGATTGTGTTACCTATAAAAACTAAAATGATTACCTTTGTATGAAGATTTGGCTACCAACTGCACTTTTTTATTAATGTAAGGTAACCGAGATTGTGTTACACAATATTGAATAATATTTTGTATTTTTTTCTTTTTACATTAAGTAAGAGGAAAACCACACGACTACTCTCAGATTTCATCATGATTTAACAAGATAAAGAAAACAAATACATGTAACACTTGGTAACTGTTCTGAATTTTTTTTATGACTATTTGGTTATCCACATAAACTAAAATGGTTACCTTTGTATGAATGTTTGGTTACTAACTGCACTATATACAGAATGCACGACTACTCGGGTTTGGCATGCAATTCAAATTGTCACAGGAGAGAGAAACAGTCAGGAACAATTACATAATTATAAAACTGATTTGCCACATCAGTAACCCATTAAAACATCCAACTAAATTAAAGGGATACTAAACGCACTAATTTTGTAAATAAAATATTAAAAATATATTAATTCTGTAAATATTTTCTGAATGCACTTTTGTTGTAAAATTTTTTAAAATGTACTAAAAAGTGTAAATGACCCTAAATAATATACTTTATGGTTGGTTAGAAATGAGACGGATTTGTTTAAAGAATAGCAACTACTTTCTCTCTTTAGGAATTAGAGATTTATTTATTTATTTAAAAAAGTTTATTTTAAAATTTGTATATATTTATTTCATTGAACTCAACTCTAATTTTAACTAGTGGCATATCCAACACTAAGCTCATTTATAATTTTGCATAAATTGGCCCATCTATGCAAGTAAATAAATCAAAACCTTAGTGTATTTTTATCATGCAAGTTCTCTCTGTCAAATAAAAAAAATGTACATTTTGATACGGTCACACAAAACAAAACATAGTTACAAAAAAAGATAATACAAAATAATGTGTCAAAAATGTGATAGTTGATAATTTGCTTTACATGGGTAAATTTAATAATTATAACTAACACATTATTTATATTCACCATTTAGCCATCAAAATTCACGCATTATTACTAGGATATGTTATATGAAGCTTCACATCGTCCTCAATAAAATCTGACATGGCAACAACATTATTAAACTACAAAATATTGACCCATCTGTACAAAAATATTTTAGAAATGCATTTTACAAAAAAGACCATGTTACCCTCCTACTCTCTGAATTACTCAATTCTCACACACTATGTTAAAAGAATAACCCTATCAAATCAGGAAATTTCCTTGTCATTTCTTGTGGTTTTCTTTCCTTTCTTCTTCTGTCGATGCTCACTTGGGTCAACCTTTTCTTTTCCCCCCACTTGACTGTATGAACCAGCACTTGGCAGCAATATGAATTTACAATTAGAAATATAATTAATTAATTTATTAGTCAGATATAGAACAAGAAAAAGTCAATATTATAAACGCCGCGCCAATAACATCAATTTGTTTTGATGGGCTGATTGAAATTTTAGAAGGGTTTTCTTAAACGAAAATGAACACTGAATTTAAAAGATAGATTTTATTGAAATATAATTTTTAAATACATAAAATAATATTTTAATAAAATTATATACATTTAAAAATTATATTATTATAAATTTCATCTCTTGAATTCAGTATCTATCCCTTGAATTTCGTACTTACATGTTAAGAAAACCAATTTTAGAAGGTTAAAAAGAAAGAAATCTGGCACGCGTACAATTCCAATTTTTGTATATTAGTGAGTAGGGATTAGTCTCGGATGTCCACGCTAACTCGCTAAGGGCACGTAACCCTTTCTTTTCTTTTCTTTTCTTTTTTTTTTGCCAGTTTCTTCAAAATATACTCCACCATTATTATTGAAAACACTATATATATATATATATATATATATATATATATATATATTCTATCCCAATGAAAAATAAATTTAATTATCTATACTGTTAAAAAAAATATAATATTAGGAGGCAGAGGAAATATAAAAACAATTAATTTACATTATTAGTAAACTATGAAAGATTGTTGAGAGAAGTAATTAAGAATAATAATAATAGTAAACAAAGAGAAGCTTTATTAATAGATATATATATATTATGCTGCTAACTTTCAGCATCATATGCCGTTTATGTGATGTAAGATGAAAAAAGAGCAACATCTACTAAAAAGATTGGACTAAGCCGAACAGGTTCAGAACTTGAGCTTGGGAATTAGGATACTAAATCCAGAGCCCATATAAAACTTGAGTTGGGCTTTTGCTGGTGGAGTATAATTCAATGACCCAATTGTTTAAACACGTATCTTTACAATTTCTAACGACTGGAATGATTAAGCCCACCGACATTGTAACTAAGGCTCCCCCTATAAACGCTAGACTAACACATCAAGTGCACGTACAAACGAGTTTTGTAATTCAAATAGAAAATACAACCGAAATAATTTTATTAAATCTCATAAAAAATTCTGTGGTATAAGAAGAAAAGAAAGTTTCACAATAACAAAAAAAATGCAAACTCTAATTCTCATAACTAGTAGTAGACCTCACAAAATATTATTATGGATTAGTTTTGATTTACAAAATATGATTATGTTTTCATTTAAGAATTAAAACTATATTAACTATTTTTAATATGGGTTGTGTGGGTTGAAACCATATAATTATGATTCAAATATAGATAAACCCATATTTTAAATTTTAAACTTACCCATTGAATATTTTAAATTTCAAACTTCCTCACTGAATATAGGTCGACACATATTTTAAATTTTAATCACTGAATATTTTTTGGAGGGTGGGGAGTGGAGGATGTATATATAATTACTAAATATTATTTTTTTTGGAGTGGGGGTGTATACATAATAATTGAATATTAATTTTTTAGGTGGGGGTGTATACATAATCACTGAATATTAATTTTTTATTTTTGGGTGGGGGTATGCATAATCACTAAATATTATTTTTTTTGGGTGGGGGGAGGGTGAGGTGTATACATAATCAGTAAATATTATTTTTTTTGGGGGGGGCAACAGGGTGGGCGATATATACATAATCAGTAAATATTAGCTGCGACCGTATAAATTATTGTGACTGAACTACAGTTGTAATTCATCAAGGTCATTAAAATTCAGCGACCGCATGCGGTCGCAGAAAACGATCTCTGATTATTTTAAATATCAGAATCAGACAGTCGACCGAGCAGACCAAAAAGCGAAAAGAAAAAGAAAGAGGAAGGAGAAGGAGTCGTCATTGCCACTGGTCAAGCCCGAACCGCCATAATGATCAGGTAATCCTATTTTTAGCTTTTTTACTCTACATATAGTGTAATTAAATTAATTTATTTGATATATGTAATTGAGTATACATAGTTCATGTATGTCTCTTTCTTTCTATACATGGTGTAATTTGAAGATTAGGGTTTATGATTTTTATTCTTATTTTGTATATATATTTCTTAATTGAAGTATATATAGTTAAAAAGAGGAAGTGCAAAAATCTAATAATTTTTCATTTTTTTTCTTCAATTTCTTGTTATTATTATTTGTTACTAGAATAATATCACACACACACACACACACACACACACATATATATATATATATATATATATATATATATATACACACACACACACACACACACACACACACTGAAAGAATCAAAGATTTACCCCTTGATGCTACATACCTTGTATACTCCCTTTAGCGACGGATCGGATGATGGTTCGATCCGTCGCTATATATTGTCCGTCGCAAAAAAGCTAAGACGACGGTTCTCTCATATAGAGACAGATCGAACTATGGCTCGGTCCATCGCTAAAAGGGTTGAGCATGGTATATAAAATAAAGGAGTGAGTCATTGAAATGGACTATATATATATATATATATATATATATATATATATATATATATATATATATATATATATATTGTTTGAATGTATGTATATTAACGTGCCTTAAATCTGAAATTGCAAAATCTAAAATTGAATGTATATGTATTGATATTGGTTATATGAATTGGTTATATAAATGGGGTATGTGAAATTGATATTGTGAATGTATGTGTATTAATATTCGTTATATAATTTTGTGTTGTAAATGTAGTTGTTCTTTTGTAATTTGATTAAGCAAAATTGGTATTGATATTGTTATTTAATTATATTATTTTAAATTGAACATAAATTAATTAAAATAATATAATGTCCATTATTATATAATATTACTAAAATACATAAATTAAATATAATAACATATAAATAAAATAAAATAATTAATATAACAAAAAATAATACAAAATAAAGTAAAAAAATAAAATAATTTATAAAATAAAATAAAACGAAATTAATTAATTACATTCCTTAAATTTATTAATTTAAATAAAATAAATAAATAAAAATGATAACGATTTAATGAAAATAAATAAATTGACAATAATTTAATTAAAATAAAATGAACTAGTTTTCTAAAGAGTGAAAAAAAATAAAGAGAATAAAAAATAAATGAATTACGTTGCTAATTGTTGGATGAGATGATACATCACATGGGCTTGTTGTTTGGATATAGACATAGAGTTAAAGAATTATTCGAACTTCCCATCTTTCGGTAAGCCAACGACAAGTTCCCGACAATTGAAATCCAAAACTCTTTCCTTAACTGCTCATCAAAAATCACCCAAGTGGATTGAGTTTTACATATCTCATCAAAGTACATATGGAATAACTTAAGCTTCTCTTTCAATGTCTTTGATGAACCATTAATTAGGAGATAATGAGCTACTGTCCAATTTTAAAACTACTCAAACCTTACTCCATGAATTCATTCATCTGATAATTCACATGATACTGCCTAACTTTAGCTGCGTGTTTTCGATTTCGCCACTAAATTAATCTCTAATAACTCTATCTCCCAAGGAAAATATTTGATCGAAAGCTTAAGAAACTTGTTCTCGAGCTCGTTCTTTCAACACTAAACTGCATTGAATTGTGCTCAACAGTAATATAGATATCTTTGAGTATATAAAAATATCTTTGAGTACATATACATATCTTTGAGTATTTTATATAAACACCTTGGATGATATTATATTCTTTGAACAAACAGATTGCGACTTCTCATGCACTACATATAGATTAAAGACTAGCTAGCACGATAAAGTTTCCCCCAGGCCAGTACTCCTTGAGAAGTGTAAAATCTGGTTTGTCCCACCTATTCATGAAATCGGGAAACATCCTCAGTTTTAAAGTCTTAGGCCTTTCCGTTGGTGCTTCTCTTTTTGCAAAATAAACTGTCATAGAGTGAAGTGTTGTCAACTGAAGACTTTTTTTATTTATGGATTTATCTGACTCAAGGTTTGCATGTACTAAATGTGAAGTAGAGATTGTACCCAAGATATCATTATTCAAATAACTAATAAACAAAAAACTTTTGAATTTTCTGCAAAATCAGACTTATTGGTCAATATGAGAGACAAAGGGAGAGTTGCAGGTAATTCAAAAGTTCCTAATAAGTGGTTGTGAACCACTTTGTTCAGGAATTCAAAAGGAAGTACAGTATGGTGAACCACTTATTGGGAACTTTTGAATTTTTGGTAACTTTCCTTTTGTCTCTCATATTTCTCACAAAGGGAGAGTTGCAATAAATTCAAAAGTTATTTGTTGATTAATTATCTGATCAATGACACCTTGAGTACAATCTTTACTGCACATTTAGTACATTCAAACCTTGAGTCTGATAAGACTATGAGTAAAAAACTTCTTAGTTGGCAACCCTTCACTCTATTCATAAAGAGGTGGGTCACAATTAGCTTACAATTCTCAAGGAGTATTGGAGACAAACTTTATCGACGACGACTGACTTTCAAGATCGTAATCTTCTTACACTTGGAGGTCATTTGTTGTCTTTGAGTCCTGAGGAGTTAGCTTATGCGGTGGCGAGAGCAACACAACAACAAGATGATAATGTCAAGGTAATCTTGTCATTGTTTAGTTTTTCATGTTTAGTTTAGCTTTACATGCATGTTTAGTTTAGCTTTACATTAATTCAATAATACATGTTTAGTTTTCTATTTATGTTTATCTTTTTGTTATTATAATACATCAGAAAATTGTTGTTTATATTCGTTATTTGGACGACTGTACGTATATGTTACTTAAAGATGACATTTGTATATATATTTATTCAATTCATATTGATTTATATAATAATGTTTATATAGCGATAATATTATGTTGGTTTATATGTTTGCATATGGATGGATGGATATTGTGTTGGTATATGGATGCATATTGTGTTTATATAGCAATAATATTGTGTTGGTTTATGTTTATATAAAGGTAATATTGTGTTGGTTTATATGTTATGTGTTTATATATATTAGTTGTGTGTGTTGGGATATAAAGAATGAACTGGAATTTTATATATACTATTATGTATTGGAATATAAAATAAGTATAATTTTTTTAGATAATTCAGAAAACGGGTAAATTATTTTTTTTGAATTAAGCATCAGCGACCAATGATGGTGTCAAGGTGTTAGCGACCGCCCCGGTTGTAAGACCCCAACTTTTATAAATAAAGATGAATTTTTTATAAATATCATTTTTGAATATTATGGAGTTAATTTGATATAATGTTATAGTTGTGGGTAATATTTATAAATTTTGCAAAGTACGCAAGTTGTTATATAATATTCAATTGGTCGGGGAATATTCGTTTTAACAGGAAATATTCGTACAACGGCACAATCATTGGTGGACCCCATAACAGAATTATTGTCGGATTGAGAAAACGACAAAATTATCTTTCTATAAAAATAACGGCTGAGGTGTTACCGTTAAAACTGTTAAAACTGTTGAACTACCCGGTAGTAAAAGTACAGTAATACGCGTGGTTGCATAGTAGCACACGATATTGATTATTGATGCTTACGTGAGAAGTCACTCAGCTATACTCAATTATTGTTACAGTAATTGCTGCATCATATCTCTTAAATTATGTCATAGTATCATCTGTATAATATGTTATATTATTAAATCAATAATTGAGACGTTGTGGTAAGTTTGGTTATTTTTATGGGGGGCCATATGTCATCATCTAAGAGTCTCTTCGTCAATAGTAATTACTGTCGTCAATAGTAATTACCGTCGTCAATAGTATTTACCTTGGTCAATAGTAATTACCTTCGTCAATAGTATTTACCTTGGTCAATAGTATTTACCTTGGTCAATAGTAATTACATTCGTCAATAGTATTTACCTTGGTCAATAGTAATTACTTTCGTCAATAGTAGTTGTCCCTTCAATATTACCAAGAGTCATTTGACCCTTCGTTAAGACCAAGAGTCATTTGACCCTTCGTTAAGACCAAGAGCCACCCTCAGTTTTTCTATAAATAGAGGCCTAGGGCTTCATTATTTTTCACGAATTCATTCAAGCTATAGAGAGAATAAGAGAGAGAAAATAAAAATATTCTGCTACTTCACTTCTCCAATATCCAGTTCTTTTAAGGTAAGGAATATTATTTCTTTTATATTAATGAAGAGAACTTCTGTTATTCCATTCTTTATTATTCTGTTGGAATAACCAGTATACGCGGTCTACCCTATACTTGGTGATATTCTTCTATTATTCTGTTGGAATATCCTGTCTGTGTGTTTTACATCGGACCTGGTTCCGTCTTTATTATTATTCTGTCGGAATATCCTGTCTGTGTGTTTTACACCGGACCGGGTTCCGTCTTTATTATTATTCTGTCGGAATATCCTGTCTGTGTGTTTTACAACGGACCTGGTTCCGTCTTTATTATAATTCTGTCGGAATATCCTGTCTGTGTGTTTTACACCGGACCTGGTTCCATTATTTATTATTCTGTCGGAATATCCTGTCTGTGCGGTTACACCGGACCTGGTTCCATTATTATTATTCTGTTAAGAATAACCTGTCTGTGCGGTCTATCGCATGCATGGTGATTTCTTTTGTTATTCCATTCTTTATTATACTCAGTTGATTAAAACTTTGACTTCTATACTCCATGAAATTAGTGGAATATCCTTGACATTTGCGCTTCATCTAGTATCTATTCATGAAAATATTCTCCTGATCAGTCTTGAAGTTTACTCCACAAAGCAGTATCATGTTGACAATTTGGACGTTATTAATTCATGGATAAATTAATTCTTGAACTTGTTTTATTGAATTCTTATATCATTGTCATCATCCTCATGTTTATATTCTGTTGAAAATCATTTGTGGCCTGTAGTGCATAGATGGACTTGGTATGATTATGACCAGGGATTATTCGGTGTAATCATGACCGTAATGTTACAAATATTGTGGTAAAAGTCCTCATTGGCCCGTAGTGCATTGATGGACAGTTGTTGGCATGATCATGACCATTAATGAATACACGAATATCCTTGGCCGTAGTGCAGGGGTGATTCGATGATGTGGATTATTTTATTAAGCTGAGTCCCAGCGATAACAGTGTTGAAAGACCTTTTAAATCATAAAAGATAGTAGAGTTTATTTTCTACTTGACTCTTTTAATGGACTGCTTGTTCCGCTGCAGTTAAACTTGATGTCTATTATATTTTATCAGTTTAACATTGTTGAAGGCTAATGATAATTTATTCTGCATTATCTTAGTCATAATATTTCTTACTGGGATAGTTGAGCTCACCCTTTCTTTCACTGTTCTCTTCAGAAAATGAGAACGTAGCTGGGGTAAGTCGGGGAACGGAGTGATAGTTCGAATGATAGTATTAGTTAGTAGTCCTCACTATTCTATGTAATAGTGTGTTAATAAATGTAATGAGGACTCCTTTTGAGTATGAATACTCTCTAGAAGATAATATTTGTATTCAAACTCACAGTTTATGTTTTGTCGTATTGTACACGACAGTTGTATTAGTAAGTTGTATTTGTATTCTGTACTTTGTATCTGACGACCCAAGATGGGTGATGTATACCTAATTTTGGGGGAGTCACAGTTGGTATCAGAGCTTAGGGATATGATCCCTGGCTAAGATGTGAGAATAGAACTAGGAGGGGAGAGACGGGAAATTCCTTCGCTAGTATGACCTACCTAAGTTTATTTGCATGATATTTAATTGGTCGGTCATAATATAAAGATACTATATGACATATCAATTAACTTTTATTTTGTGGCAGTATCTGAAAATGGTATCTGAGAATGTTGAGAATAGCAATGGAACACAGGCGACTGTTGATTCACCACATATCAATAATCAGGATAATGTGCATCAGGAAGGTGACAATCCTCATGCAAACAACAACACTGACCAGATGATGAATGATGGAATGTTCGGAAACTTTATGCAGTTCATGCAACAGCAGGCGAGAGCGGCTCCTGTCCAAAATATAGGTGGAAACACTGAAAACTCTCGGACGATCACCGCTAAACAGTTCAAGGAGCTGGGACCACCAGAGTTTAAGGGAGAGCCAAAACCACTTATAGCGGAAACATGGATAAAGCAGATTACCAAGATATTTGATGTCTTGGGATGCTCCGAGGAGCAAAAGGTTCCCTTTGCCGCCTTTATGTTACGAGGAGAGGCAGATTACTGGTGGGAATCGATTAAGCGTACTCAACCTGCCGCACTGAAGATGTCTATGGAGAAGTTCCAAGAGCTGTTCAATGACAAATACTTTCCCGAAAGTGTTCGTCACATGAAGGAGGTGGAGTTCATCAAATTGGAGCAAAATAATATGACCGTGTCGCAGTATGAGGCTAAATTTACAGAGTTGTCCCGGTTTGCGTCCCACTTGGTGGATAATGAAGAGCAAATGACGCGAATGTTTTTGCGAGGTTTGAAACCTGAGATACGTCAACATCTTATTTCTCATAAACTGTGTTTGTATTCAGATGTTGTGAATAGGGCTCAGTTAGTGGAGCGCGATAACGAGTCAACGCAACCAAAAGAGAGCAGTCGACAAAATGATAATACCAGTGAGAACAGTCATCGAAGCGGTGACAACAAGCGTGGAGGGAATCAACAGGCCCGAAATGGTAACCACTTCGGTGGTAATCAGAGCCAAAACAATAAGAATGGTCATTTCAAGAAGAGGAGATTCAACAATGATGGAAAGACGTCAGCACCAGCACCCGTTGTTAAGGAAGGAGAACGACCACCTATCATATGTTTTAAATGCGGAGGGGAGGGGCACATCAGTCCAAACTGCGCGATGTCGTCTAAAGCATGTTATAATTATGGAAGAGAAGGTCATTTAGCTCGATTTTGTCGTTTACCAAAAACAAGTTCAGCCAAGATGGAGACACCAAAGGCCGTCCCAGAAAAGTCAAAACCGGTAGTGCAAGGGAGAGCGTTTGTTGTGACCTCCCAGAAAGCAAGGAACCCGAATGAGGTCATCACGGGTAAGCTTATCATAAACTCTAACGAAGTCTATACTTTATTTGATACCGGTTCTACCCATTCTTTTATTTCTCCTACTTGCGCTCATCGATTAAATTTGATTCCGGAGAAATTAGACTTTGACCTATCTGTTGAAACTCCATTGGGAGAAACTTTCATTACATCCACGATTTATAAGTCTTGTTGGGTTCAAGTTGGTACCCACACATTACCTGTCGATCTTATTTCATTAAAAATACTTGCATTTGACGTGATTCTAGGGATTGATTGGTTAACTACTCATCATGCAAAAATTGATTGTTTTCGTAAGGTTGCTAGCTTTCATATTCCTAATCGACCTATTATGCGAATTCAAGCAACCAAACCATTAAAATCAATCGCTGTCATCTCAAGCCATAAAGCTATTCGTTTATTGAAAAACGGATGTCAAGCTTTCTTAGCTCATATCACTGATCTAAACAAAAATACGTCAGTTTTGAATGATATTTCTATTGTTAATAAATTCCCTGATGTATTCCCTGAAGAACTTCTTGGCCTACCCCTAGAGCGTGAAATTGAATTTTGTATCGACCTTGAACCCGATACAAAACCCATTTCCAAAGCCCCATATCGAATGGCTCCTATTGAACTTCAGGAGTTAAAGATCTAACTGCAGGAATTGTTAGACATTGGCTTTATTCGTCCTAGTACTTCTCCTTGGGGTGCTCCTGTTCTATTCGTGAAGAAGAAAGATGGAAGTATGCGACTTTGTATTGATTATCGGGAGTTGAATCATGTCACCATCAAAAATAGGTACCCATTGCCACGTATTGATGACCTGTTTGACCAGTTGCAAGGAGCACAATTCTTTTCAAAGATCGATCTTTGTTCTGGATATCATCAGCTGAAGGTTAGAACTGAGGATATTCCAAAGACGACTTTCAGAACTCGGTACGGGCATTATGAATTCCTAGTCATGTCCTTTGGATTGACTAATGCTCCTGCTGCCTTCATGGATATGATGAACCGGGTATACAAGGAATATTTGGATCACTTTGTGGTCATCTTTATTGATGACATCCTTATTTATTCCAAAAGTCGTGAAGATCATGAGCAACACTTGAGGCTGGTACTCCAAATGCTTCGTGAATACAAGCTTTATGCCAAGTTGAAGGAATGCGAGTTCTGGTTGGAGGAGGTAGCATTTCTTGGGCACGTAGTATCAAGTCGTGGAATATCGGTTGACCCGGCAAAGATTGAAGCTATTCAAAGCTGGGAGCAACCTAAATCAGTGACCGAAGTACGTAGCTTTCTTGGTTTAGCTGGTTATTATCGGAGATTCGTGGAATGATTTTCTCGAATCGCTACTCCATTAACTCAGCTGACTCGGAAAGATACAAAGTTCGGTTGGAGCAAATAATGTGAGAAGAGTTTTCAAGAACTCAAGAGGAGACTCATTTCAGCACCTGTTCTAACAATACCATTTGGCTCGGAGGGATTTGTCATCTACAGTGATGCTTCGAGCAAAGGGTTGGGATGCGTTCTCATGCAACATGGAAAAGTCATAGCCTATGCATCAAGACAACTCAAAGAATATGAGAGGAATTATCCTACTCATGTTCTAGAGTTGGCAGCTGTTGTCTTTGCACTTAAAATTTGGAGGCATTACTTGTATGGGGAGAAGGTGGAGATCTTTACGGATCATAAAAGCCTTAAATATTTCTTCACTCAAAAGGTACTCAACATGCGACAACGACGTTGGCTTGAACTGTTGAAAGATTATGATCATACCATTCAATACCATCCTGGAAAAGCGAACGTGGTAGCTGACGCATTGATTAGAAGAGCATATGCAAGTACGAGTGCGATATTGTCAACACAAAGGCCCATTTTGTGTGATTTGCAAAGGATGGAGATAGAGTTAAAGACTCCAGGGACTTATGTGATGATGGCGAATATACGAGTAGAACCGACTTTAATCGATAAAGTTAAAGCTGCTCAAGCTACAGACCTGGAGCAGATGCGTATGAGGAAGAAAGTGCAAGAAGGTGCTATGCCGGAAGCAAAAATCGATGAAGAAGGAATACTTCGAGTCAACTCCAGACTTTGTGTTCCTAACAACTCTGATTTAAAGTATGAAATCATGATGGAGGTGCACAACACACCGTTTGTAATCTATCTTGAAAGTACCAAAATGTATCATGATCTTCGTCATACATTTTGGTGGAGCAATATGAAGAGAGAGATAGCGCGGTTTATCTCAAGGTGTCTAACTTGTCAACGAGTCAAAGCGGAGCATCAAGTACCAAAAGGACCATTGCAACCACTTGAAATTCCAGAATGGAAGTGGGAGCACATTACCATGGATTTCGTTACCGGTCTTCCTAGGGTTTCTCAAGGTATTGATGCGATTTGGGTCATTGTTGATAGATTGACCAAGTCTGCTCATTTCTTACCGATACGAGAAACTTATACACTTGAACGTCTTGCTCGTATGTACATAAACGAGATTGTAAGACTGCATGGTATGCCAGTATCCATAGTTTCTGATCGAGACCCAAGATTCACTTCACGATTTTGGGTTAGTTTATAAAAAGCTATGGGCACGGAGTTACGATTTAGTTCAACATATCATCCTCAGACGGACGGACAATCAGAGAGGACTATTCAAACTCTTGAAGATCTATTAAGACTTTGTGTCTTTGACTTCAAGGGAAGTTGGGACAAGTTCTTACCATTGGTGGAGTTTTCCTACAACAACAGTTATCAAGCAAGTATTGGCATGGCTCCATTCGAAGCATTGTATGGAAGAAAATGTCGTTCTCCAGTATGCTGGGATGAGGTGGGCGAAGCAACGTTGTTGGGACCGGAGTTGGTATGTATGACTACAGAAAAGATTCAAACAATCCGACAACGTATAAAAACCTCACAAGATCGACAAAAGAGTTATGTTGATCTTCATCGAAAGGACGTGAAATTTGATGTAGGAGATCATGTGTTCTTACGTGTTGCTCTATGGAAAGGAGTTACGAGATTTGGAAAGAGAGGAAAGCTCAATCCTCGATTCATCGGTCCATTTTTAATCCTTGATCGAGTAGGAACTGTGGCTTATAGACTCGCTTTGACTTCTATACTCCATGAAATTAGTGGAATATCCTTGACATTTGCGCTTCATCTAGTATCTATTCATGGAAATATTCTCCTGATCAGTCTTGAAGTTTACTCCACAAAGCAGTATCATGTTGACAATTTGGACGTTATTAATTCCTGGATAAATTAATTTTTGAACTTGTTTTATTGAATTCTTATATCATTGTCATCATCCTCATGTTTATATTCTGTTGAAAATCATCTGTGGCCTGTAGTGCATAGATGGACTTGGTATGATTATGACCAGAGATTATTCGGTGTAATCATGACCGTAATGTTACAAATGACGTAGTAAAAGTCCTCATTGGCCCGTAGTGCATTGATGGACAGTTGTTGGCATGATCATGACCATTAATGAATACACGAATATCCTTTGCCGTAGTGCAGGGGTGATTCGATGATGTGGATTATTTTATTAAGCTGAGTCTCAGCGATAACAGTGTTGAAAGACCTTTTAAATCATAAAAGATAGTTGAGTTTATTTTCTACTTGACTCTTTTAATGGACTGCTTGTTCCGCTGCAGTTAAACTTGATGTCTATTATATTTTATCAGTTTAACATTGCTGAAGGCTAATGATAATTTATTCTGCATTATCTTAGTCATGATATTTCTTACTGGGCTAGTTGAGCTCACCCTTTCTTTCACTGTTCTCTTCAGGAAATGAGAACGTAGCTGGGGCAAGTCGGGGAACGGAGTGATGGTTCGAATGATAGTATTAGTTAGTAGTCCTCACTATTCTATGTAATAGTGTGTTAATAAATGTAATGAGGACTCCTTTTGAATATGAATACTCTCTAGAAGATAATATTTGTATTCAAACTCACAGTTTATGTTTTGTCGTATTATACACGACAGTTGTATTAGTAAGTTGTATTTGTATTCTGTACTTTGTATCTGACGACCCAAGATGGGTGATGTATACCTAATTTTGGGGGAGTCACACCGGTCGCTATCACGTGGACCGCATTAGCCTTCAAATCTGACCGACTCAGCTTAGCGACGCACCCGATTGCTATTGACGGTCGCAGATATTTCGGTCGCTAATAGTGGTCGTTGGTACACCAACGACCAGATTTTATGCGACTATAATCCGCGACTGTAGTCGATCGCAGATATCGATCAGCGGTCGCTAATAAGTGGTGTCAAGTAAGCCTTTTTCTTGTAGTGATATCGTGTTTGACTAATTGTTTTAATTGAGAGTATTTTAGTTAAGTGTATTTTTTCGGATGACGTTAAGGGTCTCAATTTTTTGATATGAATATCTCACATGATTAGTTATGTCATAAATTATTATTAAAATATTTGAGATACATTTGAGTACGCATTTTGTTACGTACTATGGTAATTAGTTACATGAGGTAACAGTTGGGCCTCTATAAAAAATGGCTGAACAAGGAGGTATATGCACGTACAATACAACGCCCATTAAAATAACTCTGATTTTAAATTTTTTTGGGTTGAGGGGGAAGAGAATAGCCGAGCGCCATGACAGAAGCTCAAACCCGAGTTTGGTATTGCTATTGCTGTCCCATATAATATAAAGCTATGCCAAATACTAAACACATATATTTCACAAAATTAAGGCAAAGTAATATAATTTATTTTATACATATTAATTTATTTATTCCAGTTTTAATAAAATAATAATTGTAATATAGTACTAAAATTGCCACGAACCTTCTGGATCTACGCCCTTGTGCACATTCCAAAAAAACAAGGAAAAATATATCTACTTTTAGGTACTTCCACATTAATATTGTTTATAAACAAAGACTCCGACCCTTATGATATGGATAGTGAGAATAATTTATCATCGATCGGCCGGGAGGGAGTACATTAGTGAACCATGCAAAACGTTAAACGTGCATGTCTTGTATGTAGTTGTTTTCTTTGTCAGTATTTTTGTTTTCTTAATTCATTGCTATCAAGTAGTAGCATTTAATTATTTGCAGGATCATACATTCATATATACTAATTGTGCATGTCTTTCAAAAAAACACTATCCTATGCTATGCTACTCTAAATTTACATGTGTGTTTGTGTATATATATATATATATACTAGCTATAACCCGTGTCTGAAGGCACGGCGTAACGAAAAATAAAAATAAAAATAAAATTTGAAAAATATTACATTATTTAAAGACACATACCACCACAACAATTAATACATACTCAATCATCAATACATATCCAACCACCAAAATATCGAGCTAGTCGGTACTACTCTCAAGAAATTTCGGCAAAATTTTCTTTAAAAATATATATCCAAAAAATCAATCATAACCATGTATAATTAGATAACTTTACAAAAGACGGAACACAAAAAATACAAACATACAGAAAATAGAGAAACAACATGTTGTGCATAAGACCCATTATTTTACCACTTACACCAAGTATCCTTTAATGTATACCTAAAAATATACTAAATGTGATGACAAAGTTCAAAGTTTTTTAGATACAATTTTTCAGTTTTGAGGTATGAACTTTCAAATTAAAAGTATGCAATTTTTTGTGTTGAATAGAAAATCACAATATGCTTTGAATATTAAGCAGAAATGGACTACTGTTTATTGACTATTCTGCATAATCTGCTTTGAAAATCAAATTACTTCACTACTATTTATTGACTAAGAAGCAGACTATTCCAAATTATCATGCCCTGTAACATTTATACTTTGTGCAGTCTAAATGAGTTTTTGTTCATGAAATAGGGATTACATGCTTGAAACTGAATTAATACATATTCAAACTGAAAGAATGAGATGCACCTCACAATTCTATGATAAAAATTATATGTTAAGCAAAATTCTTTTCCAAATAAAAATTGGGAAGCCTAACCAAATTGGACTGTCCTCTTTAGCTATTTTAGATGGAGATTTAGAAATTTAAAGGCACTTTGATAATGTTATTCTCTCTTTATCCCCCCTCCCCCTAAATATTGGTTGTGTCACTTTGATAATTGGACTGTCCACATCTTGGTTGTGTCAATTGACAACGATTTCCACCATGCAAGTAGTCCACCCCAGGGTCTATAAATTGCATTATCACTTCCTCTTGACCTCCCCACAGGCATCCATCATGCATCTCCCGGCAACAAATAAGGCAAAGATCATAATAACATTGTGGACAGCTTCTGTGTAAGTCAGCAATTGAAGTTTTGCAATTGTTGCTAAATTGAACATATGAAATAATTAATCCCTGTCAAAATCTAAGGAATAGACTTTCATGGAAAAGACATTGCTTCAGTAAACCTACCAATACATACTTTCACCCAACCCGCACTTTGCTTTTTGTACTTTAAGCTTGGACAAAGATAATCCTGCGCAAACAAACCAACCTGGAATCACTAACATGTGTGGATATTATTTTCTAGTCCATTTTTCAAGCAAGACTTTTGAGCATCCTACTTAATTACTAACCCAGTATAGTTGAAATCCAATCATAAAGAACTGTAACGCCCACCCAAATTCGGGAACTAAATTATAATACCTTGAATTTTAGTTTCTAACCGCTTATCCACCATCTGCTCTTCATAAAATTATTTTACAAATAGGAGAAGCATATGTACGATATATTTAGAGTACTGAATCTTTTCTTCAACACATATTTAATTACTTTTGCCTTCCACGAAAAATTAAATTAAAATTCAAAAAATATTACATTATCTAAAGACATTCATACTCAATCATATCAATACATATCCAACCACCCAAACATCGAGCTAGTTGGTACTAATTTTACGAAATTTCAGCAGAGTTTCCTTTAAAAATAGATATCCAAAAAATTCTAAACCTGTCTACAAAACTTACAACCATCATTCCATACCCAAAAATCACCATAACCATGTATAATTAATTAGCTTTACAAAAGACGGAACACAAAAAATACAAATGGGCAGAAAATAGAGAAACATGTTGCATAAGACCCATTACTTTACAGCTTACACCAAGCATCCTTCAACGTATACCTGAAAATATTTGAAATATAAAAATTATCGAAATATGTGAGTCAAAATAAAATAACTGAAAATTCGAAACATAAGAACCCTTACTTTACCCTGAATTATAAATGGCAGGTAAAATAAATAATAAATGGTTCATGTAAACAAAGTACAAAGCACAAATTTCTCATATTCAACTGTATTAGAGGAGACTATTCAAAAGATTATGTCTAGTATTGGTGACGTTGCCTTTGTCTCTTTCATTATTAAATTTTGCCCACTAAATCTTGTTTCACCCTTAAATCATGTGTTTTCCTAATTTTATTTTATTTGGTTGTATTGCTTCAATCTGATCCGATTTTATTGTTTACTTTTCTCTACAGGAGTCCAAATCAGTTTCAATGATTTGTTTACTGATGAAACGAACAAATTTCAAAGAGCAGTGGATTCTGGAGAGCTAAGCAGTTTGATTGAGCCATGAGAATCTTTCCTTGGTTGCAAAAGCCTTCCGCTAGAACAATATATATCTCATATCTCTGAGCCAAGAAGGAATCCAACTTGTTCAACCACTTATGAAACATGAAATCACAGCATCAGTGCAAAAGAATAGGATCGGTCATGCTTACCTTGAGTATGTATATCTTCTGTTTTGGGTCAAGGTAGGCATCCAGGAACCATCTCTGAAGCTCTGTCTCACTGTTTGGAGGAAACATGCATGCTCTCCAGCTTTCAGACACATTGATGGCTTGCAATTTGGATTGGGAACCTACTTTTCCTTGGGGGAAACGCTTTTAGTTTTCCTGCTTTGTGACATCCAGAGGCTGATTCAGGCTGCAGGCGAACATGGGAATTCATTTAATAAGTTTTAAAACTCAAAACCAAGGTGTAAGGAAAAGGGACAAAAAGGACAAATGGGACTCTCACAGTATTAGTAATTTACAATTCCCTTCTGCCAATATATTGTTACTATCAATGGTGAATATAAAATTGTCAACAATGCAGTTTAGTTTCTTCTGCTCACCCTGATGCAATTTTTATCGGCTCTTTCTCAATATATTGTTCCTATCGGCGCTTTGGGCCTTAATTTTAGAGGAAGCAAAATTTGATGCGAGAGCCTAAGATAGGAAGTGATGTGTGAAATAAATTAAAAAATTAGCGAACTAATATAATTTCAAATTCCTAATAGAAATTGCATTAATCTACTGCAAGTAAACACAACGTAAAAATTTACGAAGGGGAAACAAAAAAATTAACTAAGAATCTATAATATGTAAAAATGACTAAGGAAACCAATACATAATTTGGACAATATGTTAGCAGCTCAAAAATCAAATTCATGTAGAGCTGCGAAATTCATGTAAGAATAGAGTCGTGTGTGCGTGAGAGAGATGTGTAAGGGTGAGAGTGAAGTGTGAGGAACTCAAAAATATCACCGACAATATAGTGTATATCGCTCTAACCGAAATACCAACACGTTAGATAGCTATTAGATATCTACAACGAAAAATATCTTTTCCATACCAACTATGCTCTTACGGATTCATCTAATGACGTCATCACTACTTTCTGCCAGAACTAACTTATAATGAGGTGAGAACATCATTCCCATCCATTCCTGCTATCCAAATGAGGTCTCATGGCCTGTGATTACACCATATAAAGGCCCTTTACTCCATTACAATTGGGCTAGATGACAGTTCATAAGGATAATTAACTTCACTGGATAAATTTTACATAGTTACCACCCACTAACAGGTTTCAATGTCCATAAGCATCTCGTGGTTTCCTTTCCAGTCTCCAATAAAGGATAAGGATATATGGGAAAAGGAAGTGAAAAATAACAGACTTATCTTACTATCATTGTAAGATACTTAATTATTGACACGGTTTTAATGATCAAAGATAGCCAGAAAGAAAAAAGCAGCAAGAATTACAGAAAGCAATATAATAACTACAGTTACACAAGCTATACACTCATAGGATGGAGTTAGCCCAAGAATTTTCAGGTGGCTAGCATTACCTATAAGGCTAAAACAATCAAATAAATAGTCAATAACCAAAATTATCAACTCATCACACAAAAAGCATATGTACAATAATTAATTGTAAACAAAACACCTATGTAGGAAATCGAAAGTAACAATTATGCAATTTAAAAAAATAATAAATGGACTTACTTCAGAGTGGCTTCAACACTTTCTACAATAACTCTATCATTAGTGGCATCACGATTTCCTCATTACTAAGCTGATACTTCGGGTTGCTCGGTGGATAAAAGTAAGCATAGGCCGTTTGACCAGTAATGACTATTGGAAATTCAATGAACTCTGGCATGCTAAAGTATGATTTGTACTGCTGACTGTCCGAAGAAGAACACTATATAATCGGCAAGTCAACTACCTTGGAGTTATGATCATCTAAAGTCACCTGCTAACACAGAATAGACTAAATAAAAATGATTGGAGAATAGTTACTTGCTACCAGTGAAGTCCTTACAAGAAAGGGAAAACAGAATAACTGTCCCAAAATACCTTTGCTAATGAGGATGGATGGATTGCAGATGCACCCTCAATGTATAGGAAATGATTGCCTGAAATCTAGGCATGATAATATAAAAAAAAATAGAACATCAAAGCTTTTAAATCAACCCACAAGTTCTAAACTTCATCTATAATGGCAAGATAAGATTTCCCATTTTTCCTACATAACATCATTACAAAACATAGTACTCACATAAAGAGTGGGTAAACAGTAAGCAAAAGTTCTATGTTTACACTTGGAATACAAAATCTGCTCATTACTCTGGACAAAATCATAAGAACTTGTTCCAAAAACCCACAAAGGTCTAGTAAACTCAACATCCAAAGAAAAAACTGCCCGAATTTCACTTTTGTTAACATATATGATATACTTTTGATATGAATTATTTCCAATTGGGTGAGAATATTCCCCGATTCATAATCTCTAGTATGGTTCTCAATTGTTAATGGTGAAATACCTCAACTCCATCAGTAAAGCAATTTTCATTTTAAATCGTGCATTTGTATATTTCATCTTAGAAGCATCGACTATTAAAAGTAAGAATGTCTATTATTCCTCATTTTTACACTAATATAATTTGTGAGGAACCAAATCACAAGTAAGAGACAAACTTTAAAAAAAAAGTAAAGTAATATAAGGTCGTTGTTTGCTTCAACATTAGTACTACATACAAGTAAAGTTCAACCAAATAACTTAGGATTAAGGATATTGAAATTTGCAGATACCTTTAATGCTCTATATATTTAATAGCCTTTTGCACTTGGAAGTTAACACAACAAAATTTAAGTCAAGCTAAAATTGCAAAAAAAAAAAATCCAAGGAAGAAGCTATGAATGTTAGACCTCATGTGCAGAGGCTATTAATGTTAGACCTCATACCCGAGTAAAGTTTTAGATTTTTGAATCTAGAAATATTGGATACAGTACTCAACTATTATATTAGTTGCACCGTGCAGATTAATAGCTACACGACAGAATAAATGCAGAGGCAGATTCAAAGTAGTAAGAGGATAAGATCACAGTCATTAAGAATCAGTATCAAGATATCAGCACGCCAAGCAACAAAATATCATGATCGCTAAAGTGTGTCAGGTCCTTGCAGATATATTTATGGATTATCAATCATTCAAAACGATATCAGCAAGTCAAAACCAAATTAAATGTGAACAAATCGGTACAATATCCCTCAAATAGGGTAATAGATCTTATTATAAACCAAATGTATTTGTGGAGACAGTTGAATGTCACATGAACTGATGAGAAAAGAAAACTACCTGTTGGTAAAGAAAAAACCAAGTGCAAGTCAGTAGCAGAAATGCCGGCAGGAAGTCCCTTTACCAACCAATGCCATTCATATCCCACTTAGCTTACCTTCCAGCTATACTATATACAAACAGGAGTACATTGATTTTCATTCAGCCCCTAAATCAACTAAACTTCATGTTTATAACAGGGCCTCCTAATATCCTCATATCTCTCCACCAAAAATTAAATACATCAGTATCAACCATCACGTTCCTTAATTAGCTTTCAATATACTCCACCAAAATAGAGATGCAATTATAGAAAATTAATAGGTACTTAGATGCTTGGAGGAGATTAACTTCATAATGTTAGAAACAAGCAGGATCTTTACGTTGTATTTAGCAGACAGTGTTGGTTAAGAGTATTAATATGAAAAAATTGGCACACATTACGTTCAAGCTTAGAAAAACCCAAGGGGATAGCTCAAGTGTACTAAACCTAGAGATATGTGCCTTTAAAAGTCAATACTCCGCAAAGGGAATGCTCTCCTTAGGGCGACCCACATAAAATTTACTACTATTGGGCTTAATTGGTGTGTGGTGGG
Organism: Panax notoginseng; assembly: GCA_016801055.1. Lineage (NCBI taxonomy): Eukaryota > Viridiplantae > Streptophyta > Magnoliopsida > Apiales > Araliaceae > Panax > Panax notoginseng. The sequence continues at coordinate 169,885,111 of CM029023.1, read as the reverse complement.
TGGGGTATTGCATGCATATGGTGGTTTATACACATAATAGAGCAAGCTAAATTCTGCTACACATTTAGATTCTGTTTGACTTGGTATTTAAAGTTTGAATTTTGTATGTTCAGTTTCATTATTTTTAGGAGTTAGTTTAGGAAGCTATGTACTTGAATTGTTTTTAAACTCATTTGTTAATTATAAATAATGATCCATTTTATACTCTTCACCTCTCTGTAACAACACACACCCTAAGGTAGTGGATGCAGGTTCTATGAAGAAAAAAAACTATCCGGTTAGATATGTTACCATCATATAGCTTTAAATTTCTTTGTTTTTCAACATATCACCATGAAAATAACTGAGTGATTAAGTTTCTTTATATAACTTCCAAGTACACAGTCAATCAAGTTGTATAGTAGCTTTGTAGCTTTAGAAAGAATGGAAGAGAAATTAGTGAACCTTGGAGGCCAAATGGAAGAGAAAGAATTAGGGATGGGGGGATTCAATCTATTTATTATATCAATGGGGAAAGAAAAGAAAGTCGGACAATGATGAAGCCATAAAGGAAAGGTTCATGGAAAACGCTGATGCTACATGTAATTGATCAATACCTTTAATCAAAGTATGCCAAGTATTTGAACAAACTAAAAAGACACCAATATTAAAATCAGATTAGTATAATTAAGAAAGCAATACCAGCAATAATTGATCCTCATATGAACACGTGGTTAATAATTGATCCAAAGTAAATTAATTAGTCACAATGTTAACATCAGCACGAATTAGTAAATAAGTCTAAAATTCCACAAAACTAATATTCATACCGGTGGTGTTATACGATATTCAGGTTTTAGAGCAACCCTAATGCCTATTCCAGCTGCAAATTATCAAAATAAAAATAAAAATATGTTGATCACAATTGATAAATTTGATCCATACAGAAAGAGAGGAAAAGGGACATACAAGAAGAAGAGGACGGAGGGGAGTGATGGGTGCGGCCAGCGGAAGGAGGGATGAGGGAATGGCCGGTGGGTTGACCGATCCGGGTCCCAAAAAATTTGTTCTGCAAGTTGAGAAAACCCAAGTTCCGATCATTTCGTCCCGAATCAAATCGGAGAAGACGAAGACGAAGAGTCACAGAGGTCTACTCCACCAAAGAATGCTTTTTTATTAACTCGATGTAGATCTGCTCCGTACAGATCTTCGTCTTTGGCCAGCCGATTTTGGGGTTCGCCTCAGGCGAGCTTATTAGAAGAAACAGAGGAGGATTTAGGGTTGGGTATGAGAGATAAAGAGATTTAGGGGAGTTTTGAGGGATCGACTTGTTTGGGGGGAAATAAGAGGGAATGAGAGAGCTCTGTGTGTGGTAAAACAGAGAGACGTGTGTGGTAGAACAGAGAGAGAGAAGGTTTCAAATTTGAATAAAGGGGAATGAAAGAGAGAGCTGCTGACGTTAACTTGATGTGACATTTGTCTATTTTCTCTCTCTGCTCTATTTTATAGATATAGATTATTTCCAATTGGGTGAGAATATTCCCCGATTCATAATCTCTAGTATGGTTCTCAATTGTTAATGGTGAAATACCTCAACTCCATCAGTAAAGCAATTTTCATTTTAAATCGTGCATTTGTATATTTCATCTTAGAAGCATCGACTATTAAAAGTAAGAATGTCTATTATTCCTCATTTTTACACTAATATAATTTGTGAGGAACCAAATCACAAGTAAGAGACAAACTTTAAAAAAAAAAGTAAAGTAATATAAGGTCGTTGTTTGCTTCAACATTAGTACTACATACAAGTAAAGTTCAACCAAATAACTTAGGATTAAGGATATTGAAATTTGCAGATACCTTTAATGCTCTATATATTTAATAGCCTTTTGCACTTGGAAGTTAACACAACAAAATTTAAGTCGAGCTAAAATTGCAAAAAAAAAAAAAAAATCCAAGGAAGAAGCTATTAATGTTAGACCTCATGTGCAGAGGCTATTAATGTTAGACCTCATACCCGAGTAAAGTTTTAGATTTTTGAATCTAGAAATATTGGATACAGTACTCAACTATTATATTAGTTGCACCGTGCAGATTAATAGCTACACGACAGAATAAATGCAGAGGCAGATTCAAAGTAGTAAGAGGATAAGATCACAGTCATTAAGAATCAGTATCAAGATATCAGCACGCCAAGCAACAAAATATCATGATCGCTAAAGTGTGTCAGGTCCTTGCAGATATATTTATGGATTATCAATCATTCAAAACGATATCAGCAAGTCAAAACCAAATTAAATGTGAACAAATCGGTACAATATCCCTCAAATAGGGTACTAGATCTTATTATAAACCAAATGTATTTGTGGAGACAGTTGAATGTCACATGAACTGATGAGAAAAGAAAACTACCTGTTGGTAAAGAAAAAACCAAGTGCAAGTCAGTAGCAGAAATGCCGGCAGGAAGTCCCTTTACCAACCAATGCCATTCATATCCCACTTAGCTTACCTTCCAGCTATACTATATACAAACAGGAGTACATTGATTTTCATTCAGCCCCTAAATCAACTAAACTTCATGTTTATAACAGGGCCTCCTAATATCCTCATATCTCTCCACCAAAAATTAAATACATCAGTATCAACCATCACGTTCCTTAATTAGCTTTCAATATACTCCACCAAAATAGAGATGCAATTATAGAAAATTAATAGGTACTTAGATGCTTGGAGGAGATTAACTTCATAATGTTAGAAACAAGCAGGATCTTTACGTTGTATTTAGCAGACAGTGCTGGTTAAGAGTATTAATATGAAAAAATTGGCACACATTACGTTCAAGCTTAGAAAAACCCAAGGGGATAGCTCAAGTGTACTAAACCTAGAGATATGTGCCTTTAAAAGTCAATACTCCGCAAAGGGGATGCTCTCCTTAGGGCGACCCACATAAAATTTACTACTATTGGGCTTAATTGGTGTGTGGTGGGTGGGGTATTGCATGCATATGGTGGTTTATACACATAATAGAGCAAGCTAAATTCTGCTACACATTTAGATTCTGTTTGACTTGGTATTTAAAGTTTGAATTTTGTATGTTCAGTTTCATTATTTTTAGGAGTTAGTTTAGGAAGCTATGTACTTGAATTGTTTTTAAACTCATTTGTTAATTATAAATAATGATCCATTTTATACTCTTCACCTCTCTGTAACAACACACACCCTAAGGTAGTGGATGCAGGTTCTATGAAGAAAAAAAACTATCCGGTTAGATATGTTACCATCATATAGCTTTAAATTTCTTTGTTTTTCAACATATCACCATGAAAATAACTGAGTGATTAAGTTTCTTTATATAACTTCCAAGTACACAGTCAATCAAGTTGTATAGTAGCTTTGTAGCTTTAGAAAGAATGGAAGAGAAATTAGTGAACCTTGGAGGCCAAATGGAAGAGAAAGAATTAGGGATGGGGGGATTCAATCTATTTATTATATCAATGGGGAAAGAAAAGAAAGTCGGACAATGATGAAGCCATAAAGGAAAGGTTCATGGAAAACGCTGATGCTACATGTAATTGATCAATACCTTTAATCAAAGTATGCCAAGTATTTGAACAAACTAAAAAGACACCAATATTAAAATCAGATTAGTATAAATAAGAAAGCAATACCAGCAATAATTGATCCTCATATGAACACGTGGTTAATAATTGATCCAAAGTAAATTAATTAGTCACAATGTTAACATCAACACGAATTAGTAAATAAGTCTAAAATTCCACAAAACTAATATTCATACCGGTGGTGTTATACGATATTCAGGTTTTAGAGCAACCCTAATGCCTATTCCAGCTGCAAATTATCAAAATAAAAATAAAAATATGTTGATCACAATTGATAAATTTGATCCATACAGAAAGAGAGGAAAAGGGACTTACAAGAAGAAGAGGACGGAGGGGAGTGATGGGTGCGGCCAGCGGAAGGAGGGATGAGGGAATGGCCGGTGGGTTGACCGATCCGGGTCCCAAAAAATTTGTTCTGCAAGTTGAGAAAACCCAAGTTCCGATCATTTCGTCCCGAATCAAATCGGAGAAGACGAAGACGAAGAGTCACAGAGGTCTACTCCACCAAAGAATGCTTTTTTATTAACTCGATGTAGATCTGCTCCGTACAGATCTTCGTCTTTGGCCAGCCGATTTTGGGGTTCGCCTCAGGCGAGCTTATTAGAAGAAACAGAGGAGGATTTAGGGTTGGGTATGAGAGATAAAGAGATTTAGGGGAGTTTTGAGGGATCGACTTGTTTGGGGGGAAATAAGAGGGAATGAGAGAGCTCTGTGTGTGGTAAAACAGAGAGACGTGTGTGGTAGAACAGAGAGAGAGAAGGTTTCAAATTTGAATAAAGGGGAATGAAAGAGAGAGCTGCTGATGTTAACTTGATGTGACATTTGTCTATTTTTTCTCTCTGCTCTATTTTATAGATATAGATATAGATATAGATATATATATATATATATATATATATATATATATATATATATATATATGTACGAATGTTCCCTTACCAACTGACCAGAGATCATGATCTGGCTTTGGTTTCGATCGTTGATCTTTTAGAAAATTACGTAATGCATGGGAACAAGAGATCGAGAAATGTGTGGTGGTGAGTTTGACGATGGCAAATTAAAATTAAGAAAATATTAATTATTACGTACGCACGTACGTACTGTGTATATATATATATATATATATATATATATATATATATATAAACAAACTGTACTCAACTCCCGGACTGCTACTAGTGTAAGACTAGTAGTAGAACTTTAGCTGGCGGCCGGCCGGGGTACTCCTTGTCCATAAACGTACAACCATGCACTAGCTAGCTACCTAGCTACTACGTACTGCCTAGCTATTATATGTCGATGTCCATTAGACGGGCCGGGGTCTATCTATCTTTTCCTTAAGCACCAATTAAACAACTTAATTACTTCAAATCTACTATAATGTCATGTGGAAGTAGGAACATAATTAATAATATAACATATGTACCCCACTACATACATATATATAATTCCTATATCTGATTCACCATATATTCTTTCCATCCAATATATAATCCAGATTCTTTTGGTTTGCTTGTCGGTTAGACTCCTTATATATAACTTATTAATTTGAGATTTTTATTTATTTCAAAATTAGTGTGGTTCAGTAGTGATCTTTCTTTTTTTGTTAAGTCCAGTACAACATTTTGATTTCTCCCGTACAGTTCTTTCGTTTTAAAATATTATAAGAGCATACTCCCGGCTAGTGGCCTCCGTCCCAAAAGGGTTAAATTATATGTTGATAAAAGATTTTGTCCTAATAATATTTAGCTAATAATATTCAACAAATCAACTATATATATAAATTCTTGCATGGACTAATTTATACTTGATTATACATCGCTCACGTCACAAATAAATACTCATTCTGTTTTTAAAAGATTGTCATTTTAGAAGAAAAAATTTGTTCTAAAAAGTTAATCGTTTATAACTTTCGAAGAGAATAAATTATTTACTTTCCTATATTACCTTACCTTCTCTCATTGTCCCAAAAAATTCTCTCTCTTGTATTAATAGTTTTTAACTTCTCATAAGTGATGGAATTTCAAATAAATTTTACTTAGTAAATGATACTTTATTAATCCATATATCAAAATCTTAAACGACAATCTTTTAAGAACAAAGATAGTACTTCACATCTATTATATATACTAAATCAAAGTACATGACACAATATATTGACACATGTCCTATAAATTTAACACATGTTCATCCTAATTAATGATTCTTATTGCCTTTGACAAAAATACCTTTGACAATTACTTAAGATGTTATATATTGATCACCTTATTTTATGGATATTATCAACAGCCACATTATTTTAAGATCCATTAATTAGATAACTCTCTTAGGCAACAACCAGATTTGATCAATTTAAACACGATAGGACCAACTTACTTTTTATGAAAAATTAGTTTTAATTATTTGAAAAGTAAATTTTCTTTAATATTAGACTTTTATTTATTTTACCTACTTTTCATGTGCCTCATAAATTTATTCTATGATTATTTAATTACTTTCATAGTTTCATGCAATTAAAAATTATTTCTATATTCATTTTAAAACTTCAATCTATTAGCTTCTAAAAATTCTTCCAATATCTATTATCTATTATATATACTAAATCACAGTACATGACACAATATATTGACACATGTCCTATAAATTTAACACATGTCCATTCTAATTAATGCTTCTTATTACATTTGACAAAAATACCCTTGACAATTACTTAGGATATTATATACCGATCACCTTATTTTATGGATATTATCAACAATCACATTATTTTAGTATCCATTAATTAGGTAACTCTCTTAGGCAACAACCAGATTGGATCAATTTAAACACGATAGGGCCAATTTGCTTTTTATGAAAAATTAGTTTTAATTATTTGAAATGTAAATTTCTTTTAATATTAGACTTTTATTTATTTTACCTGTGACGCCCCCAAAATTAGGTATACATCACCCATCTTGGGTCGTCAGATACATAGTACAAAATACAAATATAACTTACTAATACAACTGTCGTGTACAATACGACAAAACATAAACTGTGAGTTTGAATACAAATATTATCTTCTAGAGAGTATTCATACTCAAAAGGAGTCCTCATTACATTTATTAACACACCATTACATAGAATAGTGAGGACTACTAACTAATACTATCATTCGGACCATCACTCCGTTCCCCGACTTGCCCCAGCTACGTTCTCATTTCCTGAAGAGAACAGTGAAAGAAAGGGTGAGCTCAACTAGCCCAGTAAGAAATATCATGACTAAGATAATGCAGAATAAATTATCATTAGCCTTCAACAATGTTAAACTGATAAAATATAATAGACATCAAGTTTAACTGCAGCGGAACAAGCAATCCATTAAAAGAGTCAAGTAGAAAATAAACTCTACTATCTTTTATGATTTAAAAGATTTTCCAACACTGTGATCGCTGAGACTCAGCTTAATAAAATAATTCACATCATCGAATCACCCCTGCACTACGGCCAAGGATATTCGTATATTCATTAATGGTCATGATCATGCCAACAACTGTCCATCAATGTACTACGGGCCAATGAGGACTTTTACCACATCATTCGTAACATTACGGTCATGATTACACCGAATAATCCCTGGTCATAATCATACCAAATCCATCTATGCACTACAGGCCACAGATGACTTTCAACAGAATATAAACATGAGGATGATGACAATGATATAAGAATTCAATAAAACAAGTTCAAGAATTAATTTATCCAAAAATTAACGTCCAAATTGTCAACATGATACTACTTTGTGGAGTAAAATTCAAGAATGATCAGAAGAATATTTTTATGAATAGATACTAGATGAACCGCAATTATCAAGGATATTCCACAAATTTCATGGAGTATAGAAGTCAAAACTTAACCAACTGAGTACAATAAAGAATGGAATAACAAAAGAAATCACCATGCATGCGATAGACCGCACAGACAGGTTATTCCAACAGAATAATAAATAATGGAACCAGGTCTGGCGTAAACGCACAGACAGGATATTCCGACAGAATAATAAATAATGGAACCAGGTCCGGCGTAAACGCACAGACAGGATATTCCGACAGAATAATAAATAATGGAACCAGGTCCGGTGTAAAACACACAGGCAGGATGTTCCAACAGAATAATAACAAGACGGAACCAGGTCCGGTGTAAAACACACAGACAAGATGTTCCAACAGAATAATAATAAAAACGGAACCAGGTCCGGTGTAAAACACACAGACAGGATGTTCCAACAGAATAATAATAAAAACGGAACCAGGTCCGGTGTAAAACACACAGACATGATGTTCCAACAGAATAATAGAAGAATGTCACCAAGTATAGGGTAGACCACGTATACAGATTATTCCAACAGAATAATAAGAAATGGAATAACAACAGTTCTCTTCATGAATAAGAAATAATAACACCCCTTACCGTTTTAAAGACGAGCTGAAATAAGGAAGTAGTTAAGTAGCAGAATACTCTTTGTAAGATCCCGAATTTTATGAAATAAAAGTATTCAATTTTTCTTATTATTACAATTCAGTAAATGGTTAAATTGATAAAAAGTTAAAGTTATGGGTGAAATGTAAAAATTTTTCAAAATACACAAGTGGTTATAAAATAATCATTGTTGTCGGGGAATATTCGTTTGGTCGTGGAATATTCTTTCTGTCGGAGAATATTCGTACGACGGCGCAACTATTTGTGGGCCCCATAACGAATAACTGTCGGGTGAAGGAAAACGACAAATTTGAGTTTTTACAAATAACGGCGTAGTTGTTACCGTTAACACTGTTGGAATACCCGGTGGTTAAAATACAGTAATACGCGTTATTGTACAGTAGCACACGGTATTGCACAGTATTTTTGAAATTATTGATTCTTACGTAAGAAGGCACTACTCAATAATTGTTACAGTAATTACTGTTCAATATTTTATTTTATTGATTTAATAATTGCTGCGTTGATATTTTATATTATTGTTGCTCAATAATTGTCACTGCACATCATCTCCATTATCAGATCAATAATTCATATTATTTAGAATAATATTATTAGATAGCATTATTGACAATGTCTAGAAAGTTCTGTCTAAGGAGAGGTTTGGTCATCTAATTGCGCGCCAGTAAGGAGAAATCCTTATCGGAAAGCCCCCTCTTTCCTGGGAACGGCCTGGTTGTCATAAATGTGATTCTGTAATATTATCTGTGAATAATTAATTATTGATTCATATGATAAGGAAATATTTATTTTATGTGGATATAAACGAGGGATATATTTTTGTGGTTAAAAATGAAGGAGTTAATGTTGAGGTTTTTATCAGTATTTTTGTCGGAATGGAGGTATTAAAAATCAGGGTTTTTGAGATATTTTGCGGGGGTTATAATTTTTAATCCGACCGTTGGATCGTGGTAATTTTTGGATATGTTATACATATATAAGTTGAGTATATGTCCACAAATTTTGAACCGTTAAAAATGAACGTATGATTTATTATGAATTTTACGAGATGACTGGTTCAGAAATTGTTGAATTTTCGGAGTTTATCATTTTGGTGGAAAATTCTAGAATTAGTGGGCCCCACTTGTGGTTGGTGAAGAAATGTGCTGAATTATATTTCAAATGTGGTGGGTGGGAATAGTAGCAGGTAAAGCCATCAGGTTGCAGGTCAAACCTACCAAAATTTTCCTATAAATAGAGGGCTAAGTTAGAATTGAAAATCACACCAAAAACATAAGTTTTCTCTCTTTCTCTCTCTATATTATGAAGCATATTTTGTGAGTTTTTAGATACTTGGTGAGTTACTATTCATCAGTGCAAGTTTTCTTCAGCATCATATCCGATGTCCAGTCAGAAGTACTGCTCTTTTGAGGTAAGGGATTGTAAGGGATATTAAGGGATTTTAAGGGTTGTTATGATTTTCAGTTTCGTAATTTTTCTGATCTTCAAAAATTCTGGAAAAATTTGAAATGATATTTTGATGAGTTTTATTGATTGTGTCCAAAAATGGTGATTTTTGGATGTATAGATTAAGAGTTATGAATTTTACGGGAAAAGACTATTTTAAAAGTAACCGCTTATAATTCCTTGTGGTTAACTCCAAAATTGATGAAATTTTTATTGGGAGTACATGTATATGATAGAAGTATACTCTGTAAATTTCAGAATTTTTAGACAAAAGTACAATTTTTGATAAATGTCTAAATATTCGGCTATTTTGGCCATATGAAAAATAGTAAATGACTTTTAAAAATTCTGAGAAAAATATATGTTCACTATGGGACTATATTATGCTAAATCCCAGAAAAAAAATATTTTTGAAACTGATTTGGTATTTTTCATGAAAATGGTCTAGTTATGAGTAAATGAATTAAATATGTTTTGTGAAGAAAGAAAATTAGAAAATAGGATTTTATGGCTTGAGAATCCTATATGAGGTATATGCAGATTTTTGATGAGGGTTTTGGCTATTGATGATAAAATTGTAAGAGTTGGCATTTTATGATGATTAAATGCATTAATTAGTAAAGTGTAAACAATTAAAATAAATTGTTTATAAATTTAAGTAATGTTATTCTTTCAATATCATTATACCGAAATATTGGTATGGATTTTATTGTGGAATTTCTATCTTTTGTGTCGGGGTTACTATTCATGAGTTACTATTCACGATTTACTATTCATGAGTTACGAATATTACTCTTGAGATTAAAACTATATGTTGATCATATTATTTTTATCATCATATATAACATTTTTATAACCCTGATGTTGAAATTCTCTTTCACTGGAGTGTAAAGATGGGTAGATTATTGGTATGATCATGACTAGGGTTCTCTTTGGCCTGTAGTGCAAAGTTGAATTGTGACTGGTATGATCATGACCATTGAATTTATAATTGAATATCTTAAGCTTAAGTGCAAAGGTGAATTGATCAACATGGTTATAATTATTGTTTATATAAATTCTGAAATGATTATATATTTCTTTGAGATATGAATATATTTGGCCTGTAGTGCAAATATGAATTGTTGAGGAATATCTTTGGCCTGTAGTGCAAAGATGAATTGTAGATGAATATCTTTGGCCAGTAATGCAAAGATGAACTGTGGATGAATATCTTTGGCCTGTAGTGCAAAGATGACTTGTTGATGAATATCTTTGGCCCGTAGTACAAAGATGAAGTTATTAGTATGATTATGAACAGGAACTGTGATTTGGTATAACCATGATGTTTGATGTTTCAGGTGATGAAAATTATCTTCGTCCTAGATGAGAAGAGGAATTTAGAACTACAGTTATGATTATGAGTTATTCATATGATTGTGGACCAGAATTGTTGATTGATGTTACAGGGATAAAACATTGTTGGTGGATTTTTAACATGGAGAAAATAATAGACTTTATAGTCTATTTGACTCTTCTAATGGATTGCTCGTTCCGCTGCAACTATGGTTGAAATTTTTATCATTTACCATATGTTCTAAATCTCTGATTTATTATTGATGAAGGCTATTGATAATTTAATTATCTTTAGTCATGATATTCTTTACTGAGCTAGTTGTGCTCACCCTTTTGCTTCACAATTCCTTTCAGGTAATAAGAGTGTAGCTGGGTCGAGCGAGGGTAACGGGGAAATAGAACGGTGGTCTCTAACTGTGGATGTTCTCCCGAAGCAGTATAGAAAAGTTCATTTAGTAGTTATATTTGGTGAATCCAATAGGGTAAGGTGTACCCAACGTTGGAAGGGTGGTTTGCCACTATCATACAAGATGTCTAACGACATACAACCTCGTGTCATCATAAGACAGGGATGTACTCATCCACTTGTTGAGTATATATACGAGCACTACCTATATAATCTTGGTGTTTGTTTGAAGTATAATTCTCAATTAGAGACAGTAGAGATAATGATAAGTCAAGAGAAGACTCACCATTGGGAAGAATATGATAGTAATCTTTTCGTTTCTCTTTGGGGTCTATTGGGTCAACCAAGGATAATTCTGTGGCCATATGATATCTATCATAACCTAGACGCGTGGCCTCCCATGTACGAAGGTTTCCTTGAGCACTTCCCAAAGATTCTAATTTCTAAAATAGTTTTTGACTATACCTTTATGTAAGGTGTTATTGTGAGGTGCTGTCCACGGTTGGAACATGAGTCACATTTGGTATATATTTGTATCCAAACTCACAGCATATGTGTTGTTGTATTTTGCACGACAATTGTTGTAATAAAGTTGTAGTTGTTTTCTGTACCATGTATTTGACGACTCAGAATGGGTTGGGTGGAATGGACCTATTTTGGGGTCGTTACATTTGGTATCAGAGCTTGGGGATATGATCTCTGGCGGAGATCGGGGAATATAACTAGGAGGGGAGAGATGAGTAAATCCTTCGCTAGTGTGTCCTACCTAAGCTTATTTGTTGGTCAGTCATAATATCGGGATATTATGTGATATGTTAATTTGTTAAATTAACCCTTGTTTTGAAGCTGTATTCTAGAATGATATATGAAATACAGGAGATGAGCAATGGAGAAATTATGATGACAGGGAAGATGGAATCTGAAATGAAAGGAATGTATTCTCAATTCTTTGAAATACCAGGTACGTAAATTTCGAGGACGAAATTTCATAAGGAGGGGAGATTGTAAGATCCCGAATTTTATGAAATAAAAGTATTCAATTTTTCTTATTATTACAATTCAGTAAATGGTTAAATTGATAAAAAGTTAAAGTTATGGGTGAAATGTGAAAATTTTTCAAAATACACAAGTGGTTATAAAATAATCATTGTTGTCGGGGAATATTCGTTTGGTCGTGGAATATTCTTTCTGTCGGAGAATATTCGTACGACGGCGCAACTATTTGTGGGCCCCATAACGAATAACTGTCGGGTGAAGGAAAACGACAAATTTGAGTTTTTACAAATAACGGCGTAGTTGTTACCGTTAACACTGTTGGAATACCCGGTGGTTAAAATACAGTAATACGCGTTATTGCACAGTAGCACACGGTATTGCACAGTATTTTTGAAATTATTGATTCTTACGTAAGAAGGCACTACTCAATAATTGTTACAGTAATTACTGTTCAATATTTTATTTTATTGATTTAATAATTGCTGCGTTGATATTTTATATTATTGTTGTTCAATAATTGTCACTGCACATCATCTCCATTATCAGATCAATAATTCATATTATTTGAATAATATTATTAGATAGCATTATTGACAATGTCTAGAAAGTTCTGTCTAAGGAGAGGTTTGGTCATCTAATTGCGCGCCAGTAAGGAGAAATCCTTATTGGAAAGCCCCCTCTTTCCTGGGAACGGCCTGGTTGTCATAAATGTGATTCTGTAATATTATTTGTGAATAATTAATTATTGATTCATATGATAAGGAAATATTTATTTTATGTGGATATAAACGAGGGATATATTTTTGTGGTTAAAAATGAAGGAGTTAATGTTGAGGTTTTTATCAGTATTTTTGTCGGAATGGAGGTATTAAAAATCAGGGTTTTTGAGATATTTTGCGGGGGTTATAATTTTTAATCCGACCGTTGGATCGTGGTAATTTTTGGATATGTTATACATATATAAGTTGAGTATATGTCCACAAATTTTGAACCGTTAAAAATGAACGTATGATTTATTATGAATTTTACGAGATGACTGGTTCAGAAATTGTTGAATTTTCGGAGTTTATCATTTTGGTGGAAAATTCTAGAATTGGTGGGCCCCACTTGTGGTTGGTGAAGAAATGTGCTGAATTATATTTCAAATGTGGTGGGTGGGAATAGTAGCAGGTAAAGCCATCAGGTTGCAGGTCAAACCTACCAAAATTTTCCTATAAATAGAGGGCTAAGTTAGAATTGAAAATCACACCAAAAACATAAGTTTTCTCTCTTTCTCTCTCTATATTATGAAGCATATTTTGTGAGTTTTTAGATACTTGGTGAGTTACTATTCATCAGTGCAAGTTTTCTTCAGCATCATATCCGATGTCCAGTCAGAAGTACTGCTCTTTTGAGGTAAGGGATTGTAAGGGATATTAAGGGATTTTAAGGGTTGTTATGATTTTCAGTTTCGTAATTTTTCTGATCTTCAAAAATTCTGGAAAAATTTGAAATGATATTTTGATGAGTTTTATTGATTGTGTCCAAAAATGGTGATTTTTGGATGTATAGATTAAGAGTTATGAATTTTATGGGAAAAGACTATTTTAAAAGTAACCGCTTATAATTCCTTGTGGTTAACTCCAAAATTGATGAAATTTTTATTGGGAGTACATGTATATGATAGAAGTATACTCTGTAAATTTCAGAATTTTTAGACAAAAGTACAATTTTTGATAAATGTCTAAATATTCGGCTATTTTGGCCATATGAAAAATAGTAAATGACTTTTAAAAATTCTGAGAAAAATATATGTTCACTATGGGACTATATTATGCTAAATCCCAGAAAAAAAATATTTTTGAAACTGATTTGGTATTTTTCATGAAAATGGTCTAGTTATGAGTAAATGAATTAAATATGTTTTGTGAAGAAAGAAAATTAGAAAATAGGATTTTATGGCTTGAGAATCCTATATGAGGTATATGCAGATTTTTGATGAGGGTTTTGGTTATTGATGATAAAATTGTAAGAGTTGGCATTTTATGATGATTAAATGCATTAATTAGTAAAGTGTAAACAATTAAAATAAATTGTTTATAAATTTAAGTAATGTTATTCTTTCAATATCATTATACCGAAATATTGGTATGGATTTTATTGTGGAATTTCTATCTTTTGTGTCGGGGTTACTATTCATGAGTTACTATTCACGATTTACTATTCATGAGTTACGAATATTACTCTTGAGATTAAAACTATATATTGATCATATTATTTTTATCATCATATATAACATTTTTATAACCCTGATGTTGAAATTCTCTTTCACTGGAGTGTAAAGATGGGTAGATTATTGGTATGATCATGACTAGGGTTCTCTTTGGCCTGTAGTGCAAAGTTGAATTGTGACTGGTATGATCATGACCATTGAATTTATAATTGAATATCTTAAGCTTAAGTGCAAAGGTGAATTGATCAACATGGTTATAATTATTGTTTATATAAATTCTGAAATGATTATATATTTCTTTGAGATATGAATATATTTGGCCTGTAGTGCAAATATGAATTGTTGAGGAATATCTTTGGCCTGTAGTGCAAAGATGAATTGTAGATGAATATCTTTGGCCAGTAATGCAAAGATGAACTGTGGATGAATATCTTTGGCCTGTAGTGCAAAGATGACTTGTTGATGAATATCTTTGGCCCGTAGTACAAAGATGAAGTTATTAGTATGATTATGAACAGGAACTGTGATTTGGTATAACCATGATGTTTGATGTTTCAGGTGATGAAAATTATCTTCGTCCTAGATGAGAAGAGGAATTTAGAACTACAGTTATGATTATGAGTTATTCATATGATTGTGGACCAGAATTGTTGATTGATGTTACAGGGATAAAACATTGTTGGTGGATTTTTAACATGGAGAAAATAATAGACTTTATAGTCTATTTGACTCTTCTAATGGATTGCTCGTTCCGCTGCAACTATGGTTGAAATTTTTATCATTTACCATATGTTCTAAATCTCTGATTTATTATTGATGAAGGCTATTGATAATTTAATTATCTTTAGTCATGATATTCTTTACTGAGCTAGTTGTGCTCACCCTTTTGCTTCACAATTCCTTTCAGGTAATAAGAGTGTAGCTGGGTCGAGCGAGGGTAACGGGGAAATAGAACGGTGGTCTCTAACTGTGGATGTTCTCCCGAAGCAGTATAGAAAAGTTCATTTAGTAGTTATATTTGGTGAATCCAATAGGGTAAGGTGTACCCAACGTTGGAAGGGTGGTTTGCCACTATCATACAAGATGTCTAACGACATACAACCTCGTGTCATCATAAGACAGGGATGTGCTCATCCACTTGTTGAGTATATATACGAGCACTACCTATATAATCTTGGTGTTTGTTTGAAGTATAATTCTCAATTAGAGACAGTAGAGATAATGATAAGTCAAGAGAAGACTCACCATTGGGAAGAATACGATAGTAATCTTTTTGTTTCTCTTTGGGGTCTATTGGGTCAACCAAGGATAATTCTGTGGCCATATGATATCTATCATAACCTAGACGCGTGGCCTCCCATGTACGAAGGTTTCCTTGAGCACTTCCCAAAGATTCTAATTTCTAAAATAGTTTTTGACTATACCTTTATGTAAGGTGTTATTGTGAGGTGCTGTCCACGGTTGGAACATGAGTCACATTTGGTTTATATTTGTATCCAAACTCACAGCATATGTGTTGTTGTATTTTGCACGACAATTGTTGTAATAAAGTTGTAGTTGTTTTCTGTACCATGTATTTGACGACTCAGAATGGGTTGGGTGGAATGGACCTATTTTGGGGTCGTTACACTCTTCTTCTCTCTCTCTATAGTTTCTCTCTATAGTTTCTCTCTCTAGAGTTCAGTGAATTCGTAAGAAATAATGAAGGAATGAGCTGCTATTTATAGAAAAATAGAATGCATAGTAATTAATCCATGAACGGTCCAGATTGATTACTTTAATCTGACGGTCCATATTTAAAGAAAAATCTTTTAAATAAAATATAATATATTCTATTTATAGAATAACTTTAATAAAGTATTTTATTTTATATAAAAAGATGTTTCTATTTTATTACGTTAATAATACGAATAAAACAAAACGTCATTATCGCTAAATAATTCATATTATTAACTGACAATAATGGAATCAAACTGAGTGACTTTTCACATAAGCATTAATAATCAATACCGTGTGCTACTATGCAACCACACGTATTACTGTACTTTTACTACCGAGTAGTTCAACAGTAACAATGGTAAAACTTCCGCCGTTATTTTTAATAAAATATTTTTGTCGTTTTCTCAATCCGACAATAATTCTGTTGTGGGGTCCCCCAATGATTGTGTCGTTGTACGAATATTCTCTGTTAAAACAAATATTTCCCGACCAATCGAATATTATATAACAACTTGCGTACTTTACAAAATTTATAAATATTACCCACAACTATAACATTATATCAAATTAACTCCATAATATTCAAAAATGATATTTATAGAAAATTCTTCTTTATTTATGATATTTATTTGCATGGTATTTAATTGGTCGGTCATAATATAAGGATAATATATGACATATCAATTAACTTTTATTTTGTGGTAGTATCTGAAAATGGCATCTGAGAATGTTGAGAATAGCAATGGAGCACATGCGACTGTTGATTCACCACATATCAATAATCAGGATAATGTGCATCAAGAAGGTGACAATTCTCATGCAAACAACAACACTGACCAGATGATGAATGATGGAATGTTCAGAAACTTTATGCAGTTCATGCAACAGCAGGCGAGAGCGGCTCCTGTCCAAAATATAGGTGGAAACACTAAAACTCTCGGACGGTCACCGCTAAACAGTTCAAGGAGCTGGGACCACCAGAGTTTAAGGGAGAGACAAAAACACTTATAGCGGAAACATGGATAAAGCAAATTACCAAGATATTTGATGTCTTGGGATGCTCCGAGGAGCAAAAGGTTCCCTTTGCCGCCTTTATATTGCGAGGAGAGGCAGATTACTTGTGGGAATCGATTAAGCGTACTCAACCTGCCGCACTGAAGATGTCTTGGGAGAAGTTCCAAGAGCTGTTCAATGACAAATACTTTCTCGAAAGTGTTCATCACATGAAGGAGGTGGAGTTCATCAAATTGGAGCAAAATAATATGACCGTGTCGCAGTATGAGGCTAAATTTGCTGAGTTGTCCCGGTTTGCGTCCCACTTGGTGGATAATGAAGAGCGAATGACGCGAATATTTTTGCGAGGTTTGAAACCTGAGATACGTCAACATCTTATTTCTCATAAACTGTGTTTGTATTCAGATGTTGTGAATAGGGCTAGTGGAGCGCGATAACGAGTCAACACAACTAAAAGAGAACAGTCGGCAAAATGATAATACCAGTGGGAGCAGTCATCGAAGCGGTGACAACAAGCGTGGAGGGAATCAACATGCCAGAAATGGTAACCACTTCGGTGGTAATCAGGGCCAAAACAATAAGAATGGTCATTTCAAGAAGAGGAGATTCAACAATGATGGAAAGACGTCAGCACCAGCACATGTTGTTAAGGAAGGAGAACGACCACCTATCATATGTTTCAAATGCGGAGGGGAGGGGCACATCAGTCCAAACTGCGCGATGCCGTCTAAAGCATGTTATAATTGTGGAAGAGAAGGTCATTTAGCTCGATTTTGTTGTTTACCAAAAACAAGTTCAGCCAAGATGGAGACACCAAAGGCCGTCCCAAAAAAGTCAAAACCGGTAGTGCAAGGGAGAGCGTTTGTTGTGACCTCCTAGAAAGCAAGGAACCCGAATGAGGTCATCACGGGTAAACTTATCATAAACTCTAACGAAGTCTATACTTTATTTGATACCGGTTCTACCCATTCTTTTATTTCTCCTACTTGCGCTCATCGATTAAATTTGACTCCGGAGAAATTAGACTTTGATTTATCTGTTGAAACTTCATTGGGAGAAACCTTCATTTAGGGGTGAGCATGGTGCGGTTTGGTGCGGTTTGAAGTTCAAACCGCACCCGAAACCGCTTAGGTGCGGTTTGAAAAATTTAAAACCGCACCCGAAACCGCTTGTGATTGGTGCGGTTCGGTTTTAAAGTGTGCGGTTCGGTTTTAATTGGTGCGGTTTCGGTTCCAAAACCAATTGAAACAACAAAAAAGTTTAAGCCTTCAATAAAATTTAACATAAAACTTACATCGAGCAATTAATTTAGTGACAAAGTAGACAATGAGAATTATATCAAGCATGCTTTAAAACTAAAATATGAGCTATATAAAACAACGGAGACTATTCGATAATAAGCAAGAATGTTTATCTAGTTTTTCAAAAATTAAAAGTATATACTGAAGATAGAATAAAATATATTGCAGGGAGGACTAAAAATAATCTATTAGACTATTACAATTATAGCATTGACATTAACCAATGCATCAAGTGCTCAAGCAACTTTAGAATTTACTAGAGATAATACATACATACACACACATGGTGCGGCTTCGGTTTTATGCGGTTTGGTTTTGGCTAGTAACCAAACTGGAACCGTAAATTTGGTTATTCAACCCACCTAAAACCGCCACATACGCCGGAACCGTTGGTACGATTTTAATTGGTGCGGTTTGTGCGGTTTTTGGTGCGGTTTCGGTTCCAATTTGGTTACTTGCTCAGCCCTACCTTCATTACATCCACGGTTTATAAGTCTTATTTGGTTCAAGTTGGTACCCACACATTACCTGTAAGACCCCAAATTATTAATAAATGAAATTTAAATTCCCTCTATTTATTATTTTGAAATAGTAAGTGTTAAATTGATTAATGAGGTTAGTTATGGGTAAAATGCGTAAATATTTTAAATAAGCAAGTGGTTATAAAATATTCATTGTTGTCGGGGAATATTCGTTTGGTCGTGGAATATTCTTCCTGTCGGGGAATATTCGTACGACGGCGCAGTCTTTTGTGGGCCCCATAACGGAAAGCGATTGGATGAAGAAAACGACAAGTATATGTTTTTATTAATAACGGCGTAGTTGTTACCGTTAATACTGTTGGAATACCCGGTGGTTAAAACACAGTAATACGCGTTGTTACACAGTAGCACACTGTATTGCACCAATTATTGATTCTTACGTAAGAAGGCACTACTCAATAATGGTTACAGTAATTACTGTTCAGTATTTTATTTTATTGATTCAATAATTGCTGCGTTGATATTTTATATTACTGTTGTTTCAATAATTGTCACTACACAGTATTTCCCATTATCAGATCAATAATTCATATTATTTGAATAATATTATTAGATAACATTATTGGCAATGTCTAGAAAGTTCTGTCTAAGGAGAGGTTTGGTCATCTAATTGCGCGCCAGTAAGGAGAAATCCTTATTGGAAAGCCCCCTCTTTCCTGGGAACGGCCTGGTTGTCATAAATGTGATTCTGTAATATTATTTGTAAATAATTAATTATTGATTCATATGATAAGGAAATATTTATTTTTGTGGATATAAATGAGGGATATATTTTTGTGGTTAAAAATGAAGGAGTTAATGTTGAGGTTTTTATCAGTATTTTTTGTCGGAATGGAGGTATTAAAAATCAGGGTTTTTGAGATATTTTGCGGGAGTTATAATTTTTAATCCGACCGTTGGATCGTGGTAATTTTTGGATATGTTATACATATATAAGTTGAGTATATGTCCACAAATTTTGAACCGTTAAAAATGAACGTATGATTTATTATGAATTTTACGAGATGACTGGTTCAGAAATTGTTGAATTTTCGGAGTTAATCATTTTGGTAGAAAATTCTAGAATTGGTGGGCCCCACTCTTGGTTGGTAAAGAAATGTGC
Organism: Panax notoginseng; assembly: GCA_016801055.1. Classification (NCBI taxonomy): domain Eukaryota; kingdom Viridiplantae; phylum Streptophyta; class Magnoliopsida; order Apiales; family Araliaceae; genus Panax; species Panax notoginseng. The sequence goes on along the minus strand of CM029023.1, from coordinate 169,864,960 downwards.
TGAGATTTTTATTCAAATGTGGTGGGTGGGAATAGTAGCAGGTAAAGCCATCAGGTTGCAGGTTAAGTCTGCTTCGGCGTGCTAACATTTTCCTATAAATAGAGGGCTAAGTTAGAATTGAAAATCACACCAGAAACAAGTTTTCTCTCTTTCTCTCTCTAGATTATTGAGTGTATTTTGTGAGTATTTAGATACTTTGAGAGTTTCTATTCATCAGAGCAAGTGTCTTTCAGCCTTATACCGGTATTCCGACCAGAAGTACTGTCTGTACGAGGTAAGGGATGTTATTTTATTCAAAAATGATATTATTTCTTCAATATCATTATGCCGAAATATTGGTTGGAAATTTTTATCAAATTTGGAACTTTTCACGTCGGGGTTACTATTCATGAGTTACTATTCACGAGTTACTATTCACGAGTTACTATTCACGAGTTACTATTCACCGAAAAATAAAATTTCTTCTTTTCGTCCAAAATATCTATTCTGGGTACTAGCTTTGATTGTATCCATGTTTTGATCATTCTTGAATTCTACTTCACTATGAATAATTATAAGGTATTTTTGGACATGGATAAATCGAAATACGAATCCTTAATATTTGTTATTTTGTTTCACTGGATTCGTTTTCTTTAATATATTTTTCATCATCCTCAGTCCTAAATGATGATATTACTGAATATCTTTGGCCGTAGTGCAAAGATGAATGATTAACTGATGAATATCTTTGGCCCGTAGTGCAAAGATGAACAGGTGTTGAGATGAACATGACCGACTGGTGATACAAATGAATATCTTTGGCCTGTAGTGCAAAGATGAATATTTGATTAAAGATGGTTATTGATTGTTGTTACAGGGATAAAATATTGATGATGGACTTTTAAATCTTAGAAGATAGTAGAACTCATTCTCTACTTGACTCTTCTAATGGTTTGCTGTTTCCGCTGCAGTTATTGATTTAAAAACTTGTTGTCTATTGTATTCTATTAGATTTTTCCCTGTTGAAGACTAACGATAATTTGTTCTGTATTATCTTAGTCATAATGTTCTTTACTGGGCTAGTTGAGCTCACCCTTTTCCTTTTTGTTCCATTTTTCTCAGGAGGCGAGAATGTAGCGAGTACTAGTCGGGGTATGGAATGATGGTTCTAGAAGTTACTTTAGTAGTCCTCACTATTTTTGTGAAATAATGTATCAATAATCGTAATGAGGGCTTATTTGAGTGTGGATATTGTCTAAATGACAATATTTGTATTTAAACTCACAGTTCTTGTGTTGTAATAATAAAGATGTAGTTGTTTCTGTACCATGTATTTTGGCGACTCAGAATGGGTGTTGTATACCTATTTTGGGGGCGTCACAGTTGGTATCAGAGCTTAGGGATATGATCTCTGGCGGAGATCGGGGAATAGAACTAGGAGGGGAGAGACGAATCCTTCGCTAGTGTGTCCTACCTAAGCTTATTTATTGGTCAGTCATAATATAGGGGTATTATGTGATTTGTTAATTTATTTAATTAACCCTTGTTTTATGGCAGTATTTGAGAATGTCGACTGAGAATGTTAATAGTGGAGTAAATGAGACCGTGGAGACACCGGTGCTTACCAACGAGGAAACGTGCAACAGGCTGGCAATGTTCCTCCTGTGAACAACACCAATGAGCAGATGATGAACGATGGAATGTTTAGAAGTTTTTTGCAATTCATGCAAAACCAGACAAGGGAGACTCGTGTTCAAAATACAGGAGGAAATGATAGCAATTCACGGTTTGTCACAGCCAAACAGTTCAAAGAATTGGGACCACCAGAATTTAAGGGAAAGTCGGATCCGATCATGGCGGAAACGTGGGTCAAGCAAATTACCAAGATATTCGATGTCTTGGGATGCACGGAGGAACAGAAGGTTCCATTCGCCACCTTTATGTTCCGTGGCGAGGCAGATTACTGGTGGGAGTCTGTGAAGCGTACCCATCCAACCGCACTCAGCATGTCTTGGGAGACATTTCAAAAACTGTTCAATGACAAGTACTTTCCTGAAAGTATTCGTCATATGAAGGAGGTAGAGTTTATTAGACTAGAGCAGAATAATATGACGGTATCTCAGTACGAGGCAAAGTTTGCAGAGTTGTCCAGGTTTGCACCTCATTTGGTGGAGAATGAGGAACGTATGACGAGGATGTTTCTGAGAGGTTTGAAACCCGGCATACGTCAATATCTCATTTCTCATAAATTTTCTCTCTATTCAGATGTTGTCAACAGGGCTCAATTATTAGAGCGAGATAACGAGTACGGTCAACTGAGGGATCACAACCAGGATCATATCGGTGACAGCAGTCATCAGAACAATGATAACCAGCGGAGAAAGAAAAATACAGACAAGAACGGCAACCACTCTGGTGGTAATCGTGGCTATGAAAATAGAAGAAGCGAGTCGGGAGGAGATTTTAAAAAGAGGAGATTCAACAATGACAATACGAAGACGTCAGCACCAACAGCAATTGGTTCCAAGGGAGGAGAACGACCACCGGTTATATGCTATAAGTGCGGAAGAGAAGGACATATCAGCCCAAACTGCCCACAACAGTTTAAGGTATGTTATAATTGTGGAAAGGAAGGACATATCGCTCGAGATTGCACTGTAGCAAAACCAAGTCCAGCGGGGATGGTGACTCAAAAAGCTGTCCCAGAAAAGATAAAGTCAACGGTTCCTGGAAGAGCGTTTGTCGTGACTGGTCAACATGCGAGGAACCCAAACGAGGTGATCACGGGTAAGCTAATCATAAATTCATGCGAAGTTTATACCTTATTAGATACCGGTTCTACCCATTCTTTTATCTCTCCTGCTTGTGCTCAACGTTTAAACTTGACTCCGGAGAAGTTAGACTTTGATTTATCTGTGGAGACTCCGTTAGGAGAAACTTTCATCACATCCACTGTTTATAAATCTTGTGTGATCCAAGTTGGTACCATCACCTTACCTGTTGACCTTATCTCTTTAAAGATACTTGCTTTTGATGTGATTTTAGGGATTGATTGGCTAACTACTCATCATGCCAAAATTGATTGTTTTCGTAAGGTTGTTAGTTTTCATATTCCTAACCAACCTGTTGTACGAATTCAAACAACTAAGCCATTAAAATCAATCACTGTTATATCAAGCCATAAAGCCATTCGTTTATTAAAAAACGGATGTCAAGCTTTCTTAGCCCATGTTATGGATTTGAATAAAGACACGTCAAATTTGAATAATATTCCTGTTTTTATTGACTTTCCTGACGTATTTCCTGAAGAACTTCCCGGTCTACCCCCGGAACGAGAAATTGAATTCTTTATTGATCTTGAACCTGGTACAAAGCCCATTTCTAAAACCCCATATCGAATGGCTCCTATTGAACTTCAGGAGTTAAAGGTCCAACTACAAGAGTTGTTGGACATCGGTTTCATTCGTCCTAGTACATCTCCTTGGGGTGCTCCTGTTTTATTTGTAAAGAAGAAAGACGGGAGTATGCGACTTTGTATTGATTACCGGGAATTAAACCATGTCACTATTAAGAATAGGTATCCGCTACCTCGTATTGATGACCTGTTTGACCAGTTACAAGGAGCACAGTTCTTTTCAAAGATCGATCTTCGTTCTGGATATCATCAGCTGAAGGTTAAAACTGAGGATATTCCAAAGACTGCCTTCAGAACTCGGTACGGGCATTATGAGTTTCTAGTTATGTCTTTTGGATTGACTAATGCTCCTGCGGCTTTCATGGATATGATGAACCGAGTATTTAAGGATTATTTGGATCAGTTCGTTGTTGTCTTTATTGATGATATCCTCATATATTCCAAAAGCCGTGAAGATCATGAGCATCATTTGAAGCTGGTACTTCAAAGGCTGCGTGAAAATAAGTTATATGCCAAGTTGAAGAAATGCGAGTTCTGGCTTGAGGAAGTAGCTTTCCTAGGGCACGTGGTGTCAAAACATGGAGTATCTGTTGACCCGGCGAAGATTGAAGCAATACAAAGTTGGGAGCAACCAAAGACGGTGACCGAAGTACGTAGCTTTCTAGGCTTAGCTGGTTATTATCGAAGATTCGTGGAAGGGTTTTCTCGAATCGCTACCCCGTTAACTCAGCTGACTCGGAAAGATATCAAATTCGTATGGAGCGAGGAATGCGAGAAGAGTTTTCAAGAGCTTAAGAGGAGACTCATTTCGGCACCTGTTCTGACAATACCATCTGGTTCGGATGGATTTGTTATCTACAGTGATGCTTCAGGCAAAGGGTTAGGATGTGTTCTCATGCAACATGGGAAAGTCATAGCCTATGCCTCGCGACAACTCAAAGAATATGAGAGGAATTATCCTACTCATGATTTGGAGTTGGCAGCAGTAGTTTTCGCGTTGAAGATCTGGAGACACTACCTGTATGGGGAGAAAGTGGAGATCTATACAGATCATAAAAGCCTTAAATATTTCTTCACCCAAAAGGAACTCAACATGCGACAGCGACGTTGGCTCTAGCTGTTGAAAGATTACGATCATACCATCCAATATCATCCTGGAAAAGCAAACGTAGTAGCTGACGCATTGAGTAGAAGATCATATGCGGGTACGAGTGCAATGTTGTTAACACAAAGGCCCATTTTGTATGACTTGCAAAGGATGGAGAAAGAGATGAAGGCTCCAAGTACCCACATGATGATATCAAATATACGAGTAGAACCGACTTTAATCGATAAAGTTAAAGCTGCTCAAGCTACGGACATAGAGCTGATGCGTATGAAGAAGAAAGTGCAAGAAGGTTCTATTCCAGAAGCAAGAATCGATGAAGAAGGAATACTTCGAGTTCACTCTAGACTCTGTGTTCTTAACAATTCTGATTTGAAGTACAAGATCATGATGGAAGCACACAATACACCATTTGCAATCCATCCTGGAAGTACTAAAATGTATCGTGATCTACGACATACATTTTGGTGGAATAATATGAAGAGAGAGATTGCAAAGTTTATCTCGAGGTGTTTAACTTGTCAACGTGTAAAGGCGGAACATCAAGTACCAAAGGGTCCATTGCAACCACTTGAGATTCCGAAATGGAAGTGGGAACACATTACCATGGATTTCGTTACGGGTCTTCCCACGGTTTCTCAAGGCATAAATGCTATTTGGGTTATTGTTGATAGATTAACCAAGTCTGCTCATTTCTTGCCGATACGGGAGACTTATTCCCTTGAACGTCTTGCTCGTATATACGTAGATGAGATTGTGAGACTGCATGGCATGCCAGTATCCATAGTTTCGGATCGTGACCCAAGATTCACTTCAAGATTTTGGGTTAGCTTGCAAAAAGCTATGGGCACAGATATACGATTTAGTTCGGCATACCATCCTCAAACGGACGGACAATCAGAGAGGACTATTCAAACTCTTGAAGATCTATTAAGACTTTGTGTCCTAGATTTCAAAGGGAGTTGGGATAAGTACCTACCATTGGTGGAATTCTCTTACAATAACAGTTATCAGGCAAGTATAGGTGTGGCCCCATTTGAAGCATTATATGGACGAAAGTGTCGCTCTCCAGTATGCTGGGACGAGGTGGGTGAAGCAACATTGTTGGGACCAGAGTTGGTACGCATGACTACAGAGAAGATCCAAACGATTCGACAACGTATACAAACGGCACAGGATCGACAAAAGAGTTATGCGGATCTTCATCGGAAGGACGTGGAATTTGACATTGGGGATCATGTATTGTTGCGTGTGGCTCCATGGAAAGGAGTTACAAGATTTGGGAAGAGAGAAAAGCTCAATCCACGATTTATTGGTCCATTTCAGATTCTTGACCGAGTAGGAAATGTGGCCTATAGACTTGCGTTACCTCCAAGTATGTCTCGTGTTCATAATGTTTTTCATATATCTGTGTTACGTAAATATGTGAAAGACCCAGACCACGTTATTGAGTTAGAACCGGACGAGATAGCTGAAGACTTAACGTACGAAGAGGTACCTGTCAAGATCTTGGATAGAAAGGAGCATGTCCTACGCACGAAGGTCATACCACAAGTTAAAGTTTTGTGGAGAAACCATGCTATTGAGGAAATGACCTGGGAGTTGGAAACGGAAATGAAAGCGAGGTATCCTCATCTTTTCGAAACACCAGGTACGTACGTCAATTTCGAGGACGAAATTTCATAAGGAGGGGAGGTTGTAAGACCCCAAATTATTAATAAATGAAATTTAAATTCCCTCTATTTATTATTTTGAAATAGTAAGTGTTAAATTGATTAATGAGGTTAGTTATGGGTAAAATGCGTAAATATTTTAAATAAGCAAGTGGTTATAAAATATTCATTGTTGTCGGGGAATATTCGTTTGGTCGTGGAATATTCTTCCTGTCGGGGAATATTCGTACGACGGCGCAGTCTTTTGTGGGCCCCATAACGGAAAGCGATTGGATGAAGAAAACGACAAGTATATGTTTTTATTAATAACGGCGTAGTTGTTACCGTTAATACTGTTGGAATACCCGGTGGTTAAAACACAGTAATACGCGTTGTTACACAGTAGCACACTGTATTGCACCAATTATTGATTCTTACGTAAGAAGGCACTACTCAATAATGGTTACAGTAATTACTGTTCAGTATTTTATTTTATTGATTCAATAATTGCTGCGTTGATATTTTATATTACTGTTGTTTCAATAATTGTCACTACACAGTATTTCCCATTATCAGATCAATAATTCATATTATTTGAATAATATTATTAGATAACATTATTGGCAATGTCTAGAAAGTTCTGTCTAAGGAGAGGTTTGGTCATCTAATTGCGCGCCAGTAAGGAGAAATCCTTATTGGAAAGCCCCCTCTTTCCTGGGAACGGCCTGGTTGTCATAAATGTGATTCTGTAATATTATTTGTAAATAATTAATTATTGATTCATATGATAAGAAAATATTTATTTTTGTGGATATAAATGAGGGATATATTTTTGTGGTTAAAAATGAAGGAGTTAATGTTGAGGTTTTTATCAGTATTTTTTGTCGGAATGGAGGTATTAAAAATCAGGGTTTTTGAGATATTTTGCGGGAGTTATAATTTTTAATCCGACCGTTGGATCGTGGTAATTTTTGGATATGTTATACATATATAAGTTGAGTATATGTCCACAAATTTTGAACCGTTAAAAATGAACGTATGATTTATTATGAATTTTACGAGATGACTGGTTCAGAAATTGTTGAATTTTCGGAGTTAATCATTTTGGTAGAAAATTCTAGAATTGGTGGGCCCCACTCTTGGTTGGTAAAGAAATGTGCTGAGATTTTTATTCAAATGTGGTGGGTGGGAATAGTAGCAGGTAAAGCCATCAGGTTGCAGGTTAAGTCTGCTTCGGCGTGCTAACATTTTCCTATAAATAGAGGGCTAAGTTAGAATTGAAAATCACACCAGAAACAAGTTTTCTCTCTTTCTCTCTCTAGATTATTGAGTGTATTTTGTGAGTATTTAGATACTTTGAGAGTTTCTATTCATCAGAGCAAGTGTCTTTCAGCCTTATACCGGTATTCCGACCAGAAGTACTGTCTGTACGAGGTAAGGGATGTTATTTTATTCAAAAATGATATTATTTCTTCAATATCATTATGCCGAAATATTGGTTGGAAATTTTTATCAAATTTGGAACTTTTCACGTCGGGGTTACTATTCATGAGTTACTATTCACGAGTTACTATTCACGAGTTACTATTCACGAGTTACTATTCACCGAAAAATAAAATTTCTTCTTTTCGTCCAAAATATCTATTCTGGGTACTAGCTTTGATTGTATCCATGTTTTGATCATTCTTGAATTCTACTTCACTATGAATAATTATAAGGTATTTTTGGACATGGATAAATCGAAATACGAATCCTTAATATTTGTTATTTTGTTTCACTGGATTCGTTTTCTTTAATATATTTTTCATCATCCTCAGTCCTAAATGATGATATTACTGAATATCTTTGGCCGTAGTGCAAAGATGAATGATTAACTGATGAATATCTTTGGCCCGTAGTGCAAAGATGAACAGGTGTTGAGATGAACATGACCGACTGGTGATACAAATGAATATCTTTGGCCTGTAGTGCAAAGATGAATATTTGATTAAAGATGGTTATTGATTGTTGTTACAGGGATAAAATATTGATGATGGACTTTTAAATCTTAGAAGATAGTAGAACTCATTCTCTACTTGACTCTTCTAATGGTTTGCTGTTTCCGCTGCAGTTATTGATTTAAAAACTTGTTGTCTATTGTATTCTATTAGATTTTTCCCTGTTGAAGACTAACGATAATTTGTTCTGTATTATCTTAGTCATAATGTTCTTTACTGGGCTAGTTGAGCTCACCCTTTTCCTTTTTGTTCCATTTTTCTCAGGAGGCGAGAATGTAGCGAGTACTAGTCGGGGTATGGAATGATGGTTCTAGAAGTTACTTTAGTAGTCCTCACTATTTTTGTGAAATAATGTATCAATAATCGTAATGAGGGCTTATTTGAGTGTGGATATTGTCTAAATGACAATATTTGCATTTAAACTCACAGTTCTTGTGTTGTAATAATAAAGATGTAGTTGTTTCTGTACCATGTATTTTGGCGACTCAGAATGGGTGTTGTATACCTATTTTGGGGGCGTCACATTACCTGTCGATCTGATTTCATTAAAAATACTTGCATTTGACGTGATTCTAGGGATTGATTGGTTAACTACTCATCATGCAAAAATTAATTGTTTTCGTAAGGTTGTTAGCTTTCATATTCCTAATCGACCTATTATGCGAATTCGAGCAACCAAACCATTAAAATCAATCGCTGTCATCTCAAGCCATAAAGCTATTCGTTTATTGAAAAACGGATGTCAAGCTTTCTTAGCTCATGTCACGGATCTAAACAAAAATACGTCAGTTTTGAATGATATTTCTATTGTTAATAAATTCCCTGACGTATTCCCTGAAGAACTTCCTGGCCTATCCCCAGAGCATGAAATTGAATTTTGTATCGACTTTGAACCCGGTACAAAACTCATTTCCAAAGCCCCATATCGAATGGCTCCTATTGAACTTCAGGAGTTAAAGATCCAACTGTAGGAATTGTTAGACATTTGCTTTATTCGTCCTAGTACTTCTCCTTGGGGTGCTCCTGTGCTATTCGTGAAGAAGAAAGATGGAAGTATGCGACTTTGTATTGATTATCGGGAGTTGAATAATGTCACCATCAAAAATAGGTACCAATTGCCACGTATTGATGACCTGTTTGACCAGTTGGAAGGAGCACAATTCTTTTCAAAGATCGATCTTCGTTCTGGATATCATCAACTGAAGGTTAGAACTGAGGATATTCCAAAGACGGCTTTCAGAACTCGGTACGGGCATTATGAATTCCTAGTCATGTCCTTTGGATTGACTAATGCTCCGGCTTCCTTCATGGATATGATGAACCGGGTATTCAAGGAATATTTGGATCACTTTGTGGTCGTCTTTATTGATGACATCCTTATTTATTCTAAAAGCCGTGAAGATCATGAGCAACACTTGAGGCTGGTACTCCAAAAGCTTCGTGAATACAAGCTTTATGCCAAGTTGAAGGAATGCGAGTTCTGGTTGGAGGAGGTAGCATTCCTTGGGCACGTAGTATCAAGTCGTGGAATATCGGTTGACCCGGCAAAGATTGAAGCTATTCAAAGCTGGGAGCAACCTAAATCAGTGACCGAAGTACGTAGCTTTCTTGGTTTAGCTGGTTATTATCGGAGATTCGTGGAAGGATTTTCTCGAATCGCTACTCCATTAACTCAGCTGACTCGAAAAGATACAAAGTTCGGTCGGAGCGAAGAATGTGAGAAGAGTTTTTAAGAACTCAAGAGGAGACTCATTTCAGCACCTGTTCTAACAATACCATCTGGCTCGGAGGGATTTGTCATCTATAGTGATGCTTCGAGCAAAGGGTTGGGATGCGTTCTCATGCAACTTGGAAAAGTCATAGCCTATGCATCAAGACAACTCAAGGAATATGAGAGGAATTATCCTACTCATGATCTAGAGTTGGCAGCTGTTGTCTTTGCACTTATAATTTGGAGGCATTACTTGTATGGGGAGAAGGTGGAGATCTTTACGGATCATAAAAGCCTCAAATATTTCTTCACTCAAAAGGAACTCAACATGCGACAACGACGTTGGCTTGAACTGTTGAAAGATTATGATCATACCATTCAATACCATCCTGGAAAAGCGAACGTGGTAGCTGACGCATTTAGTAGAAGATCATATGCAAGTACGAGTGCGATATTGTCAACACAAAGGCCCATTTTGTGTGATTTGCAAAGGATGGAGATAGAGTTAAAGACTCCAGGGACCCATGTGATGATGGCGAATATACGAGTAGAACCTGTAACGACCCCAAAATAGGTCCATTCCATCCAACCTATTCTGAGTCGCCAAATACATGGTACAAAAAATAACTGTAACTTTATTACAACAATTGTCGTGCAAAATACAACAACACATATGCTGTGAGTTAGGATACAAATATATACCAAATGTGACTCATGTTCCAACCGTGGACATCACCTCACAATGACACCTTACATAAAGGTATAGTCAAAAATTGTTTTAGAAATTAGAATCTTTGGGAAGTGCTCAAGGAAACCTTCGTACATGGGAGGCCATGCGTCTAGGTTATGATAGATATCATATGGCCACAGAATTATTCTTGGTTGACCCAATAGACCCCAAAGAAAAACGAGAAGATTACTATCATATTCTTCCCAATGGTGAGTCTTCTCTTGACATATCATTATCTCTACTGTCTCTAATTGAGAATTATACTTCAAACAAACACCAAGATTATATAGGTAGTGCTCGTATATATACTCAGCAAGTGGATGAGCACATCCCTGTCTTATGATGACACGAGGTTGTATGTCGTTAGACATCTTGTATGATAGTGGCAAACCACCCTTCCAACGTTGGGTATACCTTACCCTATTGGATTCACCAAATAAAACTACTAAATGAACTTTTCTATACTGCTTCGGGAGAACATCCACAGCTAGAGACCACCGTTCTATTTCCACGTTACCCTCGCTTGACCCAGCTACACTCTTATTACCTGAAAGGAATTGTGAAGCAAAAGGGTGAGCACAACTAGCTCAGTAAAGAATATCATGGCTAAAGATAATTAAATTATCAATAGCCTTCATCAATAATAAATCAAAGATTTAGAACATATGGTAAATGATAAAAATTTCAACCATAGTTGCAGCGGAACGAGCAATCCATTAGAAGAGTCAAATAGACTATAAAGTCTATTATCTTCTCCATGTTAAAAATCCATCAACAATGTTTTATCCCCGTAACATCAATCAACAATTCTGGTCCACAATTATATGAATAACTCATAATCATAACTGTAGTTCTAAATTTCTCTTCTCATCCAGGACGAAGATAATTTTCATCACCTATCTTTACCTGAAACATCAAAGATCATGGTTACACCAAATCATATTTCCTGTTCATAATCATACTAATAACTTCATCTTTGCACTACGGCCAAAGATATTCATTTGTATCACCAGTTGGTCATGTTTATCTCAACATCTATTCATCTTTGCACTTCTGGCCAAAGATATTCAACAACATGTCATCTTTGCACTACGGGCCAAAGATATTCATCAACAATTCATCTTTGCACTACAGGCCAAAGATATTCATCAATATTTCATCTTTGCACTACAGGCCAAAGATATTCATTTATAACACCAGTTGGTCATATTTATCTCAACATCTGTTCATCTTTGCACTTCTGGCCAAAGATATTCAACAACATGTCATCTTTGCACTACGGGCCAAAGATATTCATCAACAATTCATCTTTGCACTACAGGCCAAAGATATTCATCAATATTTCATCTTTGCACTACAGGCCAAAGATATTCATTTGTATCATCAGTTGATCATGTTCATCTCAACATCTGTTCATCTTTGCACTTCTGGCCAAAGATATTCAACAACATGTCATCTTTGCACTACGGGCCAAAGATATTCATCAACAATTCATCTTTACACTTCAGGCCAAAGATATTCATCAATATTTCATCTTTGCACTACAGGCCAAAGATATTAATATCTCAAAGAAATATATAATCATTTCAGAATTTATATAAACAATAATTATAACCATGTTGCTCAATTCACCTTTGCACTTAAGCTAAAGATATTCACTTATAAATTCAATGGTCATGATCATACCAATCAACGATTCAACTTTGCACTACTGGCCAAAGAGAACTCATAGTCATGATCATACCAAAAATTTACCCATCTTTACACTCAAGTCAAAGAGAAATATCATCATAATATGATCAACATCTATTTTTAATCTCAAGAGTAATATTCGTAAATCAACTATAATTTGGTTAGAAAAAGAAACCAATTTTTATCGTGAATAGTAATTCGTGAATAGTAACTCATAAATAGTAAACCCGACACAAAAAGGTAGAAATTCCACAATAAAATTCATACCAGTATTTCGGTATAATGATATTGAAAGAATAATATTTCTTAAGCTTATAAACAATTTATTTAAATTGTTTACACTTTACTAAATAATGCATTTAATCATTCTAAAATACCAAACTCATAAGATTTTATCACCAATAATCAAAACCCTCATCAAAAATCTGTATATACCTCATATAGGATTCTCAAAGTCATAGAATCCTATTTTCTAATTTTCTTACTTCACAAAATATATTTAATTCATTTACTCATAACTAGACTATTTTCATAAAAAATACCAAATCAGTTCCAAAAATATTTTTTTTCTGAGATTTAGCATAATATAGTCCCATAGTGAACATATATTTTTCTCAGAATTTTTAAAAGTCGTTTACTATTTTTCATATGGCCAAAACAGCCGAATATTTAGACATTTATCAAAAATTATACTTTTGTCCAAAAACTCTGAAATTTACAGAGTATACTTCTATCATATACATGTACTCTCAATAAAATTTTTATCAATTTTGGAGTTAACCACAAGGAATTATAAGCGGTTACTTTTAAAATAGTCTTTTCTCATAAAATTCATAACTCTCAATCTATACATCCAAAAATCACCATTTTTGGACACAATCAAGAAAACTCATCAAAATATCATTTCAAATTTTTCCAAAATTTTTGAAGGTCAGAAAAATTACGAAACTAAAAAACATAACAACTCTTAAAATTCCTTACTATCCCTTACCTCAAAAGAGCAGTACTTCTGATCGGTATGCAAAGCCGAAGGAAACTTGCACTGAATAGAAACTCTCAAAGTATCTAAATACTCACAAAATATGCTTCATAATATAGAGAGAGAAAGAGAGAAAACTTGTTTCTGGTGTGATTTTCAATTCTAACTTAGCCCTCTATTTATAGGAAAATTTTAGTAGGCTTGACCTGCAACCTGATGGCTTTACCTGCTACTATTTCCACCCACCACATTTGAAATATAATTCAGCACATTTCTTCACCAACCACAAGTGGGGCCCACCAATTTTAGAATTTTCCATCAAAATGATAAACTCTGAAAATTCAACAATTTCTGAACCAGTCATCTTGTAAAATTCATAATAAATCATACGTTCATTTTTAACGGTTCAAAATTTGTGGGCATATACTCAACTTATATATGTATAACATATCCAAAAATTACCACGATCCAACGGTCGGATTAAAAATTATAACCCCCGCAAAATATCTCAAAAATCCTGATTTTTTAATACCTCCATTCCGACAAAAATACGGATAAAAACCTCAACATTAACCCATTCATTTTTAACCACAAAAATATATCCCTAGTTTATATCCACATAAAATAAATATTTCCTTATCATATGAATCAATAATTAATTATTCACAAATAATATTACAGAATCACATTTATGACAATCAGGCCGTTCCCAGGAAAGAGGAGGCTTTTCAATAAGAATTTTTCCTTACTGGTGCGCAATTAGGTGACCAAACCTCTCCTTAGACAGAACTTTCTAGACATTACCAATAATGTTATCTAATAATATTATTCAAATAATATGAATTATTGATCTGATAATGAGAAATACTGTGCAGTGATAATTATTGAACAACAATAATATTAAATTTCAACGTAGCAATTATTGAATCAATAAAATAAAATATTGAACAGTAATTACTGTAACAATTATTGAGTAGTGCCTTCTTACGTAAGAATCAATAATTTCAAAAATACTATGCAATACTGTGTGCTACTGTGCAATAACGTGTATTACTGTATTTTAACCACCGGGTATTCCAACAGTGTTAACGGTAACAACTACGCCGTTATTTATAAAAACTCAAATTTGTCATTTTCTTCACCCGACAGTTATTCGTTATGGGGCCCACAAATAGCTGCGCCGTCGTACGAATATTCCCCGACAGAAAGAATATTCCACGACCAAACGAATATTCCCCGACAACAATGATTATTTTATAACCACTTGCTTATTTTGAAAAAAAATTCATAATTCACCCATAAGTTTAAACTTTTATCAATTTAACCATTTACTGAATAGTAATTATAAGAAAAATTGAATACTTTTATTTCATAAAATTCGGGGTCTTACAGAACCGACTTTAATCGATAAAGTTAAAGCTGCTCAAGCTACAGACCTGGAGCTGATGCGTATGAGGAAGAAAGTGCAAGAAGGTGCTATGCCGAAAGCAAGAATCGATGAAGAAGGAATACTTCGAGTCAACTCCAGACTTTGTGTTCCTAACAACCCTGATTTAAAGTATGAAATTATGATGGAGGCGCACAACACACCGTTTGCAATCCATCTTGGAAGTACCAAAATATATCATGATCTTCGTCATACATTTTGGTGGAGCAATATGAAGAGAGAGATAGCGTTGTTTATCTCAAGGTGTCTAACTTGTCAACGAGTCAAAGCGGAGCATCAAGTACCAAAAGGTCCATTGCAACCACTTGAAATTGCAGAATGGAAGTGGGAGCACATTATCATGGATTTCGTTATCGGTCTTCCTAGGGTTTCTCAAGGTATTGATGCGATTTGGGTCATTATTGATAGATTGACCAAGTCTGCTCATTTCTTTCCGATACGAGAAACTTATACACTTGAACGTCTTGCTCGTATGTACATAAACGAGATTGTAAGACTGCATGGTATGCCAGTATCCATAGTTTCTGATCGAGACCCAAGATTCACTTCACGATTTTGGGTTAGTTTACAAAAAGCTATGGGCACAGATTTACGATTTAGTTCGGCAAATCATCCTCAGACGGACGGACAATCAGAAAGGACTATTCAAACTCTAGAAGATTTATTAAGACTCTGTGTCCTTGACTTCAAGAGAAGTTAGGACAAGTTCTTACCATTGGTGGAGTTTTCCTACAACAACAGTTATCAAACAAGTATTGCCATGACTCCATTCGAAGCATTGTATGGAAGAAAATGTCGTTCTCCAGTATGCTGGGATGAGGTGGGTGAAGCGACGTTGTTGGGACCGGAGTTGGTACGTATGACTACAGAAAAGATTCAAATGATCCGACAACGTATAAAAACATCACAAGATCGACAAAAGAGTTATGTTGATCTTCATCGAAAGGACGTGAAATTTGATATAGGAGATCATGTGTTCTTACGTGTTGTTCCATGGAAAGGAGTTACGAGATTTGGAAAGAGTGGAAAGCTCAATCCTCGATTCATCGGTCCATTTTTAATCCTCGATCGAGTAAGAACTATGGCTTATAGACTCGCTTTACCGCCAAGTATGTCTCGTGTTCATAACGTATTTCACATATCCATGTTACGTAAATATTTGGAAGACCCGAGCCACATTATTGAGTTAGAACCGGACGAAATAGCGGAGGATTTGACGTATGAAGAAGTTCCTGTTCAAATCTTGGATAAGAAGGAACATATTCTACGCTCCAAGGTTATACCTCAAGTCAAAGTTTTGTGGAGAAACCACGATGTTGAGAAAATGACTTGGGAGTTAGAATCTGAAATGAAATCAAGGTATCCTTACCTCTTCGACATACCAGGTACGTACCCTAATTTCGAGGGCCTAATTTCTTAAGAAGGGGAGGTTCTAAGACCCCAACTTTTATAAATAAAGATGAATTATGGAGTAAATTTGATATAATGTTATAGTTGTGGGTAATATTTATAAATTTTGTAAAGTACGCAAGTTGTTATATAATATTCAATTGGTCGGGGAATATCCGTTTTAACAGGAAATATTCGTACAACGGCACAATCATTGGTGGACCCCACAACGGAATTATTGTCGGATTGAGAAAACGACAAAAATATTTTATTAAAAATAACGGCGGAAGTTTTACCATTGATACTGTTGAACTACTCGGTAGTAAAAGTACAGTAATACGTGTGGTTGCATAGTAGCACACGGTATTGATTATTAATGCTTATGTGAGAAGTCACTCAGCTTGATTCAATTATTGTCAGTTAATAATATGAATTATTTAGTGATAATGACGTTTTGTTTTATTCGTATTATTAACGTAATAGAACAGAAACATCTTTTTATACAAAACAGAATACTTTATTAAAGTTATTCTATAAATAAAATATATTATATTTTATTTAAAAGATTTTTCTTTAAATATGGACCGTCAGATTAAAGTAATCAATCTGGACCGTTCATGGATTAGTTACTATGCATTCTATTTTTCTATAAATAGCAGCTCATTCCTTCATTATTTCTTACGAATTTACTGAACTCTAGAGAGAGAAACTATAGAGAGAAAGAAGAAAAGTATTCTGCTACTTAACTACTTCTTTATTTCAGCTCTTCTTTAAAACTGTAAGGGGTGTTATTCTTTCTTATTCATGAAGAGAACGGTTGTTATTCCATTTCTTATTATTATGTTAGAATAACCTGTATACACGGTCTACCCTATACTTGGTTACATTCTTCTGTTATTCTGTTGGAACATCCTGTCTGTGTGTTTTACACCGGACCTGGTTCCGTCTTTATTATTATTCTGTTGGAATATCCTGTCTGTGTGTTTTACACCGGACCTGGTTCCGTCTTTATTATTATTCTGTTGGAACATCCTGTCTGTGTGTTTTACACTGGAACTGGTTCCGTCTTTATTATTATTCTGTTGGAACATCCTGTCTGTGTGTTTTACACCGGACCTGGTTCCGTCTTTATTATTATTCTGTTAGAATATCCTGTCTGTGCGTTTTACGCCGGACCTGGTTCCATTATTTATTATTCTGTTGGAATATCTTGTCTGTGCGTTTTACGCTGGACCTGGTTCCATTATTTATTATTCTGTTGGAATAACCTGTCTGTGCGGTCTATCGCATGCATGGTGATTTCTTTTGTTATTCCATTCTTTATTATACTCAGTTAGTTAAGTTTTGACTTCTATACTCTATGAAATTGGTGGAATATCCATGATAATTGCGTTTCATCCAATATCTTTTTATGAAAATATTCTTCTAAGCATTCTTGAATTTTACTCCACAAAACAATCTCATGTTGACAATTTGGACGTTGTTAATTCTTGGATAAATTAATTCTTGAACTTGTTTTATTGAATTCTTATATCATTGTCATCATCATCATGTTTATAAAATGTTGAAAGTCATCTGTGGCATGTAGTGCATAGATGGACTTGGTATGATTATGACCAGGGATTATTCGGTATAATCATGACCGTAATGTTACAAATGATGTGGTAAAAGTCCTCATTGGCCCGTAGTGCATTGATGGACAGTTATTGGCATGATCATGACCATTAATGAATACACGAATATCCTTGGCCGTAGTGCAGGGGTGATTCGATGATGTGGATTATTTTATTAAGCTGAGTCCCAGCGATCACAGTATTGAAAAACCTTTTAAATCATAAAAGATAGTAGACTTTATTTTCTACTTGACTCTTTTAATGGATTGCTTGTTCCGCTGCAGTTAAACTTGATGTCTATTATATTTTATCAGTTTAACATTGTTGAAGGCTAATAATGATAATTTATTCTGCAGTATCTTAGTCATAATATTTCTTACTGGGCTAGTTAAGCTCACCCTTTCTTTCACTGTTCTCTTTAGGAAATGAGAACGTAACTGGGCAAGTCGGGGAACGGAGTGATGGTTCGAATGATAGTATTAGTTAGTAGTCCTCACTATTCTATGTAATAGTGTATTAATAAATGTAATGAGAACTCTTTTTGAGTATGAATACTCTCTAGAAGATAATATTTGTATTCAAACTCACAGTTTATGTTTTGTCGTATTGTACACGACAGTTGTATTAGTAAGTTATATTTATATTCTGTACCATGTATCTGACGACTCAAGATGGGTGATGTATACCTAATTTTGGGGGCGTCACAGCTGACGCATTGAGTAGAAGATCATATGCAAGTACGAGTGCGATATTGTCAACACAAAGGCCCATTTTGTGTGACTTGCAAAGGATGGAGATAGAGTTAAAGACTCCAGGGACCCATGTGATGATGACGAATATACGAGTAGAACCAACTTTAATCGATAAAGTTAAAGCTGCTCAAGCTACAGACCTGGAGCTGATACGTATGAGGAAGAAAGTGCAAGAAGGTGCTATGTCGGAAGCAAGAATCGATGAAGAAGGAATACTTCGAGTCAACTCTAAACTTTGTGTTCCTAACAACCCTGATTTAAAGTATGAAATCATGATGGAGGCACACAACACACCGTTTGCAATCCATCCTGGAAGTACCAAAATGTATTATGATCTTCGTCATACATTTTGGTGGAGCAATTTGAAGAGAGAGATAGCGCTATTTATCTCAAGGTGTTTAACTTGTCAACGAGTCAAAGCGGAGCATCAAGTACCAAAAGGTCCATTACAACCACTTGAAATTCCAAAATGGAAGTGAGTGCACATTACCATGGATTTCGTTACCGGTCTTCCTAGGGTTTCTCAAGGTATTGATGCGATTTGGGTCATTGTTGATAGATTGACCAAGTCTGCTCATTTCTTACCGATACGAGAAACTTATACACTTGAACGTCTTGCTCGTATGTACATAAACGAGATTGTAAGACTGCATGGTATGCCAGTATCCATAGTTTCTGATCGAGACCCAAGATTCACTTCACGATTTTGGGTTAGTTTACAAAAAGCTATGGGCACAGATTTACGATTTAGTTCAGCATATCATCCTCAGACGGACGGACAATTAGAGAGGACTATTCAAACTCTAGAAGATTTATTTAGACTCTATGTCCTTGACTTCAAGAGAAGTTGGGACAAATTCTTACCATTGGTGGAGTTTTCCTACAACAACAGTTATCAAACAAGTATTGGCATGGCTCCATTCGAAGCATTGTATGAAAGAAAATGTTTCTAGCTATTTTCTTTTTGCTGCTCATTATTAGTGTAAACCCTGATTATTTTATTATTATATCT
Source organism: Panax notoginseng (assembly GCA_016801055.1). Classification (NCBI taxonomy): domain Eukaryota; kingdom Viridiplantae; phylum Streptophyta; class Magnoliopsida; order Apiales; family Araliaceae; genus Panax; species Panax notoginseng. The sequence goes on along the minus strand of CM029023.1, from coordinate 169,845,487 downwards.
CATGAAATTTTTACTATAATCTATTTGAATCTCTTTAGGTAAATCTATAATATACATTTACAAAGCTATCTCGATCGAGCCAAATTCCTGTTGCAAACACAAAAATAAACCGACAAACTCTCAACACTACCCCTTACAAAATTGTTTAGTTTTTATTAAACATTCAACTCGAAATTTTGTTAATACATGTACTGAGTAGAGTTTATGTATATTCATTTTTTTGTCTATGTATATATATTCATGTATAACTATTGAAAAACTTTTAAATAAGAGTATAATAAGTTTGTCTTTTACTTTTTAGATGATAGTATTTGAAATTCTATGTAAATCTATTTCGTATGTGTTTTACACTAATTCTTTTCGTTTTTATTTAATATAGGAGCTAAATTTCTTTATGTTCTGTTAGTTTTCAATCCGACAAACACATGAATTTTTAGCTAAGTGTGAGACTTTTTTTTATCTCGGGCAATACTATTTCCTATAAAAGAGTTGTGAAAAGATAATTATTTATTTAGTTGATAGTTTAGGCAATGTTAAAATCACTATTAAGTATGTCTAAATTCTTATATCTCACTATTGTCCAGATTCCTGTCGTAAATATTTATAAAATTGCAACGATTGTTAAAAAGATCAAAACTGGAAGAAGCTTAAATGTGATAATCCTGGTACCTATGATTCAATGGTAATGTGACAATAAATTTGGTGTATGCAGTTCTTGGCAGAGTTAAATTTTTGTTGTCATGCTTCTTGCATTATTCTAGGTGCATCATGGATTTTATCCTGCTTAGCACAACAAAATTTTGCGCCCTACAATTCTAAATACTGTTGAAAGTGCAAAGGAGTTATATGAAAACCTTCAGATTATGGGACAGTGCATTCAATGGGAGGGGCTATGGCTTCATTTTGGGGACTATATCCCACGGTGTTTATATTTATGACTTTTTTATTTATTGCATTTTATTATATAGATTGTGGCTTTGCATGATTTGTTAAGTACTAGCATCCGGTAAATCATTTTCATCATCATTAATATATTTTTTTGGCATTATGGTAATACTGTGAGTGCCTATACAATTGTCAAAAATTGACAAAAAAACTAATGAGGCAATGTATTCGTTCTTTAACTATAATTTTGTGTTATGTATGACACGATACTATACTGCTATATTTTTGGACATGGTGTTTGTTTGACATGAAGATCCAACATAATTATTAATTCTCGTGCTTTTCAGTTTTCGCATGTAACATGTGCTTTCCCTTCATGTATGAGGACCGAAACTGAGACATTCTTTCGTTGTTTTTCCTTTCGTTTGGATGTTAAAATTCTGGTGCAAGTAAGCGTATACGAGACATGGATCTTCAAAATGCATCAAGTACATGTGTCAGATATTTGAGGCTTGATAAGGTTTGTGTAATGTGTAACAGACTTCAAATATACCACTAGCAATCATATCAATATAACAATTCGATGACATTGTGCATGACACTTTCTAAATATTTGTTAGTGCTTTAGAATGAAAGAGTTACCCATTTTTAACCATATTGGTTACATTATAAATATTTTTATCAAGACATTAATATATATATATATATATATATATATATATATATATATATATACACACACACACACACACACACACACAACTGTTATGTAATGTTCTAGGGTTTAGGGATCAGATTAATTATATACTTGGATATGTATTTGCGCACAAAATTTTTATGCAACACTATATAACATATGCTATTAAAATTTGATAATCGCACAACAATCTACCATCTTCTTATTATATTTTAATTTATTAATTGCATGTATAAATTTATTATTAACAAAATGAATAATCCCGCCGCAAAGCGCGGGTTTGTATCTAGTTATATATACTAAATCACAGTACATGACACCATATATTGACATACGTCCTTCTACAAATTCAACACTTGTCCATCTTAAATAATTTTAATTATGTCCCAATTATCCTAATTATATCCTATCCTTTTTAAAATTATGGAAAAATAATAACAAACTAATTATCTTAATTATATCCTATCTTTTTTTAAATTATGGATAAATAATAACAAACCAAGTAGAATTTAATCTCTTCAACAACCAATAAACAAAATTTTATACGGATAAAACTTCCTAACTGAATTAGGGTTTGAAATAATGTTAATGATCACCTGACCTAATCATCATGCATATACATACATATATATACGTATATTAATTAGGCTAATTATTTATTCTCATAAGTGAATAGGAACCATGACTTCTTCTTCTTCATGGTCAATTTTTCTCTTCTTTTTCGTTTTGTCTCTCTGTCTTTCTTCTATTAAATACACACATTATTATTTACAGGTCACAGCTATATGCAGGAGTGTGAAACATAACCCAGAAGCAGGTGGAATTATTTCATTGATTTGCCTATTTTCTAAATTTTTAGATATTATGTACTAAAATTTGAGATTATTGTATTTGCATTTAGTTGCTGATATTCGGAATAATATTTGCAATTGATTTGATTGATCTGATATTTGTGTTGTCAATCATGTTTAATTGAAAATTTTGGTGAGTTTTCGATTGGAAAGTTTGTGTTTAGATTAGAGCTATTCACGTTTCTTATATCAACAGTAAGGAACTGAGTTTATTTTTTAATTTGATTATTTAGTATCTTCATTTAGTAGCTTCATTTTAAGTCACATAAATAAGTATGTTTGATCAGATTTAAGGGTTTGATAAGATTAAGGATATTAAGGCTTTGGAAGTGTTAATTTTCCTTACAGAATTTTTGGGATCAATGTCCTACTTCACACTTGTTGCAGGACAGAGCAATATGATTTTGTCAATGTTTATTTAGCTTGATTCAAGCTTCCCTCACACATTTTGCCATAAAACTTTTGTAGTAAGCATGATTGTTTACTTCACAGAACAAAAATATATACTTTCCCTTTTATTAATTGATTATAAAATGCTATTACTTACTAGCACCAGGATTTGAAATATGTATATTTATTTGTTTTTCTATGTAAAATTTGATCATCGCACAATAATATACTATTTTTTTATTATATTTTAATTTATTAATTGTACGTACATATTTATTATTAAAAATTTGAATAATCCCGCCACAATGCATGAATTTGTATCTAGTTAATTCTATCTCACTTTCTCTCTCTCTCTCTCTCCAAACCAAAAAACCCAATGATGGATTGGGAACACAATTTATACTTTGTACTACTTTTTTGAGTTTTGTCTACCTTAATTTATGTAAAAATTATTCTTTTGTCATCTTTTAATAGCATATTTTATGCTTTTATATTTTATAATAACAAGAGAGTATATAATTAATTAAGGTGGTCTTGAGGATCATTAACGTAACAGTTATCTAGGAAACATCTTTGTTTTCTGTTTAACAAATTATTGTATCAGCATATATAGCATTAAACCTTAATTTTTGACAATTATTAAATAAAAAAAATATTGATATTCGCAGGCGTCATGATTAATTGGCATGCATGTCAAATCAAGTAAAACCGTAACGGCGTAACCTGTCAAATTTGATGTAGTCCATAATTGGTTAGGATTGTTAGACAAGTGCATTCTAGCTAGCTTTCTCCAATCGAAGTCAAATAAACAGTTAATTTAATTTACAATCCTTCTGGAGGGACAGGAACGGTGACCGGGTATATATATATATATATATATATATATATATATATATATATATATATATATATATATTTATTTATGATTGTCAAATAATTTATTAAAATTTAAATTTTTACAGAATTCAATAATTTGGATGCTATTTAGATACATATAAAAAATAAGATTATACAATCTGTACAACCCAAATCTTATATATATCCGAATAACACACAATTGAATTCTATAAAAATTTCACTTCTAATAAATCTTATAAATTTTTTGGGAGTCAAAAAAAAAAAATTACCCAGTCACCACCCCTTGTCAGCTAAACCCGGTCCCCCTAATATTTTTGTTTAATTTATTAAGCATTAACTTAAATAATTAATTTCAACCGCAAGAACTTTCCACCTCTTTTCCTTAATTTCTCCATCCATTACGAGTCCTTTTTAATTCTGAGATTGTAATGTTCTTGTTGCTGCATTGATGATCCTCAAATTAAGTAGGTACGTACGTAGTAAATACGGCTCCCTTCGTCCCTTTTTCAATGTTGTTTATATTAGAAGAGTGTTTTTATTTTTTAATATTTATCGTTTAAAAATTTTAATTAAACATTAATTATTTAGTTTTTTAATATTACTTCAAGTATAAAATATAATTATAGTTCTCTCACTATTTTTTACCTAATAAACAACATCATTTTTTTAATATAAAAATAATATAGACAATTAATATTATATAATTACTTATTTTATATTTGTGCACAATTCTAAAATAACATATATTAAGAGATGAATGGAGTATGCAACTGTTGTCTTGGAGGCATGCATTGGGTATGGTTTTAATTAATTCTAAGATGAACAAACAATAAAATATATTACTCGTACATGGCATCAAACGTTTAAGTGAGTTTAATGGAAGTGGTTAACATGAAGTTAACTTTATAATAAAATATATATAAGAAATTAAGTTATTAACAATAGTACCCGCAGTCATGACCCAAAAAAATAATATTGTGCTAGTAGTTTAACACCTTGTTTGGATGAATTTGATTTAATTCAGGCTTCCAGATTCAAAATTTGACCTATGTTGTTTTTGGATATTTGACCCAATTAAGATTTGGTTCAGATTCCAAACTCGACCCGAGTTGTTTGATATATAATTAAGAAAACAAAAATACAAATTAACAAACGTATGGGAAGATGTAAGTTGGTAAAAGCGACCCCTTTCAATTGGGAGTACGTAATGATTTCTAATTTGCTTTAGAATTAAAAAAAGGTGCATGATAAACACTAATCCTTTGAACCTTGGTGTGTTTGGTATGGGACCTGTCTATGATTACACGAGTCCTCCTTTATATATTTGAAAGGATGAGTACTAGGCATGCATATTGCTCTACCTCTTTCTTATGATGATGATGATAATTAAATTATTGAGATACATTTCTCAAGTGCCATCTAAAACCACCTAGACTGTTCGCCTATATATATGTAACTTCTCTTTAATTCTTTCTTTTTTACCTTCTCTTTTCCCCTCCTTTTTTTTTTTAATTTATATAAAGAAAAAGAAAAAAATATATATGATTTGATATGAGAACGTCCTCAAGATTAATCGATCAAGCACCTTTACCTTTATATACGAGTTCAATTCAAATATACAAATCTAACTCCATCCAATCCAAATTAATTAAGAACGTAATCATGATAGTCGTCAATTCTTTAACAGAGAATTAAGTAGTGCATATATTTCATCATGTATTTTTCTTGATGATGTTCATGCATGCAAGTTTAGAGTCACCGGAGTGCTAATGTGATTAATTATATTGTTTTATTGCTGCGTTAATAAGCCATGTACAGTACCTAGCTACTTTTCTCTGAAATATATAATATACTCATATGTTGATATATAATTCACATGAAATGTGCGTAGTTTGATTTAAACTATTTGGAATATGAAATTTGAATCCTCATGATAATATCCACCTACATGCATGTACACGTCTTTTATAAGGATATATAACTACGTAAAACGTACACAATTTTTACAAGTATATATATACACACCATAAACGTACAGTTATATATATATATATCCCTAGCTAGCTTTTTGACTGAGAATTTGATCCTATATATTACTATGACTATATATTACATGCGAGTCCTACACATATTCATATTTATATATGTAAATATTATATGACTTTTTTTATGTGGTAATATCATTATTTTTTTAATAAAGGATCAACAATGTTGTTAGGAATCAACAACATAATGATTGAAAACAGTGTCTCAACTCCAACACATATAACTTTTACAAAATCAACACGTATCTATACGTCAACTTTTATCTTATCTTAACCTTCCTAGCTAGTTTGATTAGCTTTTAAGTACATAATTAAACTCGATCCCTTCTGCTTTTTTAAAGTTGATAAGATCTTCGTTTAATTATTAATTTAATGGGTCAATTTCAGCTCACACCGGCCTTGACCGTTAATTATTAAGTGGAGAGACGACCGACCATATTACGCACCGTTAAACTGTGTTTGTAAGTTTTGAGGAGAGGAGAGGGGAGGGGAGGAAAAATAATTAAAATCTCTTATGTTTGTGAGTTCTTTTAGGGAAGACGGAAATGAATTTGAAAGTAAAATTAATTTTATTTTTGTTACAAAACTTCTCCCTCAAAAATGGTAGAATTTGGAAAGATGGAAAAGGATGGAAAAATGAAATATTTTACATTATCAAAATAACCTTTTAAAATAAATAATGTGACAATTTTATCCCTAATTATTACAACTTTTAATTTTTAAAAATACAAATTTTCTCTTTCTTCAACGCCCCACACCCCTCCCCTGGTGCCTCCACTCCCGCCACGCCACGTCACGTCAGAGTATTCTGAATTATTATTATTATTATTTTCCCACTTAGATCGTATCGGGTATATATATGGAATTATAGTTAATTATATAATTAACTTTAATTATATATATAATATTGTGTTTTATTTTAGACCTTTAACGTATGCGCGCAAACATATTGAATTAGGGTTTATATATATATATATATATATATATATATATATATATATATATATATATATATATATATATATATATAGACTGACGTGGTATCTAATATGAGTTTCAATCCATAACAATCGATTGTTAGGAGAACTATTCTAATAACTATTATTTTCATCGTTGATCAATATAATTAATGGCTGATTTTTTTTAAAAAAAAAGACCCTACCGCAACAAGTTGTAGTGGCACTAAAATCACTTGTCCCAGCAGCTTAATTTACTAAAGAACCCCTCCTTATATATAACATTTATTAAATTATTACCTTGCTATTTAGAATAATATTTAGAAAAAATTAAATCTTTATTCATAAAAAGTTGGGGTCTTACCGTAACCACGGTCAACCAAATCAATAACAAAAAAAAATTTAAACTTGAATCAAACAATCTTTCACAGTTCACACGCTGATGAACATTCAAAATGAAAAATTATACAAAAATACTTCTAAAATTTCACCAAGCTTTAAAACTAATAAGATTTTTCTACTTATATTTAGAATTGGTTTATGAACTTTTTTTGTCCCCTCCAAATTTAACTCTTCTATTAATATGCGTCCTTAAATTTATTAATTTATATATTTGCCAAACTCTTATACCTATAAAAAAATCGAATTAGGACAGATGTTTATACTGGCCTTTAAGTAGATCCGACACTGAGTATCTTGCTTGGGCACTTTGTTGAGAGTTTCTTGAGACAATTTGTTTAATTGGTTAACATGCAATTAATTAATTTTTGATCAAGAAACATGCAAAACCAAATAGCTAGCTAGGGCCTAGGTGTTTAATTCAATATTTTATTTTGAAGAAAGAGAAAACATTAACTATATATATCAAGTTCAAATCCAACATCAAGGATTTTTACGTACATACACTTATTTCAATTGAATTGATGTGGTCAAATGAAGAAATTAAAGGTGAGTATAAACTTGGAAGGCAAAATGGAAATATGGTCGCGTTAGACTCATCATGCCTATATCCATCCATGTGTTACACGAATCTCATCATTAATCAACAACAACAACAACTCTCATTTACAAGCTTTTAAGCTTTATTAATATTTTGCAGCCATGTAATTGTTCTGTTTGGTACCCTTAGAATACGTTTCGATTGAACTAATAAAGATGGGAATGGAATGATTCATGTTTATGGAATAAAAAAAATTGTGTTTGGTTACGATTGGAATGAATTGAACTTTTATTTTATTTTTTGCTATTTTTGACCGAAATTTAACATTCTTGCCCAAGATTTCATGCCTAAAACTTTATGAGTAATTTTTTTTTATCATAGAGCCATGACGGTCTTGGAGGAGGGAGAGCATGAAATAACTCATTACAACTAGAATGAATTGAATCATTCCAATCTCCATTCCATTCCTTCAATTCAGACGCAACATTAATTCTTTACCCACCGCCAATTCACTACTACTAAATATGTTTCAAATTATAACATTATATTTATTTTTAAGAGTTAATTAGAAATTCTTTCAAACTTAAAATTGAGATAATTAATTCTTTAAAAGTACTTATGAAATAATAAAAATCTTACAATGATCAACTAATACTTTTAACTAGTTTATAATTAATATTCATAATTGTTTTCACTATAATTTTGAGTTTGAAAATGTATAATGCTGACTTTAAAATGTCAATGTTATCTTAATTATATTTTAGAATGGAGGGAGTAATTATAGATTTGGTTCTTTTATACTTTCAAGTATTTTGAGCTAGCTGATGATTATTTGTGTAAGTATTAACTCTTTAATTTTGATGTTATATAATTAGAACAAGCTGCAAAGGTAATTTTATCCAAATTAAAGTTTATGTAATTAAAAAGATTTAACACTTTGCTAAAATAGAAACTAAATTTTTTCTTAAATTTTCATGTCCTTAATTATCCAAATTCTGGAGGAAGAAGTTGTGGAGGTTTTTAACTAACTAAATTGAACCCTGAAATAATAGAATTTCAAACATGCGTTAGATCGAATTATAATTGAGTTGTCAACACGAGCCTTGATGGCCTAAGGGAAAGGGAGTATGATAGATTATTTTTCTTTTTGGTAATTAAGGGAATTCTAAAATCATCAGAATATATGGGCTGAAAGTACATTTGCCAGGTGTTCGGCCGGCGGAATTTGGTCTCCTCCGATCCTCTCAAGTATATTTTACTAGCATGAACGCCCGTGCCAGGCACGGCCTATGTCTAATTTTTTTAGATATTTTATTTTGTTATTATTTGAGTAAGATTTATTTCATAATTTTTTTAATTAATTAAAATTAGTGATATATTGTCAAAATTATAATTAAAACTATATTATATTTCACAATATATATGTTATAAATAATAGATGTCTAATAAACTTAGGAATATATAGCTAGATCGAGAAGAGATAATTGAGAAAAAATATTTTTAATTAGAAACATATATTAAGTTTAATTCAAAATATATCTTTGAATAGATATCTAATCAATTGAGATATTATTAATATATATATTATAAATAGAAATATATCTTTAGTACAAAAAAGCCCATAAATTCACAACTAAAGGAAAATAAATAAATAAATTTCAATAACTTGTGAAAATAAATGCATTGCATGCGCAGACAAATACACGTACATATATAAGATTATAGTATTACCTTGAGCCTTGAGGTTGAGGTTGAGGGAGCTAGCAACCAAGAAATCAATGGTAATGAAGAAGCTCAAGAAGGACAGAGTTTTCCTGGAAAAGCATTCGCTCAATATATATATATATATATATATATATATATATATATATATATATATATATATATATATATATCTGGAGAACAAATTAAATTGTGTGGGTTCACGCACTTTAATATCCTTTCTTGTAATTCATTCATACTCATATGTTAGCCTGGAATTTAATATGAATACATGTAAAAACATCAAAAGTCATTTAACCTTGACCTATATATGGGGTGGGTTTAATTTACGGAGGTTAGTTTGATGTTTTACGTAATTCTAAATATATATTACGTACCCTTAATTAAGCTACTGCAACAACACATATTTATTTATATATTTATGTAACGGGTTTGAACCCCACGTAACTTTGTAATTGTGTACCTTAATTAAGTTTTGGTTAATTAAATAGAAAATTCAGAAAGAGGTACGTAGTACGTGGCTTAATTGAGCATGATCAAGTGCCAGTTCATTGTAATTGATCAGGTCCCTCTTGTGAATAATTAAAGACACCACCAAAGTCTCCAAAACACACAAAAACAAGATACATGCAAGGAGTAGCCAGGGCTGTAAGTCGAACTAAGTAGTTCGGTACTCAACTCGAGATCGGCTCGAAAATATGATTTAAAATTCGAATTCGAATTTGATCCGAGTCGAATCTAATCCATACTCGTTTTCTGTTTAATGATACACGAGTCGAATTCGAGCATACCAGTGTTCGCTCATATTATGGTTCGAGTATTTCATTTTTTCTCGAACCATACTCGATACCTGTTCGATGGATCATATTCGAATATTGGTCTGATCCATGCTAGTAAGCTAAATATGTGATATTTGTATCAATCTTTATAATTTATAAAGTGTAGTATGAAATTGTGTAAATTTTTACTTGAATAAATTAATTAATTGAATGTCAATTTATATTACATTCTTTATAATTTCAATACATAAATAAAAGTGAAAAAATTTTATATATAAATATTAGTTAAGTAACCAATTTAGTATGTAGTGGTTCAGTTTTAAGTGAAATGGTTTATATTCGAAACTCGATTTAAAGGCTCATGAGTAACTCACTTTTTAAACGAGTCGAGTACTTATGAGCCGAGTAGGTCCGAGTAATGATCCGAGTCGAATCTGTCGCAAAATTATAAATCCCTTATCGAATCCGAGTCGAATTCGAGCTCAATTTTTTCGAGTCGAGCCGAATCTGAGCATGAAGGTGTTCGATGAGATTCGACTCGTTTACACCCCTAAGAGTAGCTAGTAATTAATTAAGCACTAGTACTATATATATATATATATATATATATATATATATATATATATATATATATATATATATATATATATATATATACCTACGTAGCACATTTCAGCTGCTGCATGTGGTAGTGAGATCTCGATCCATCAATAATGTCCATGCATGATATGCGTTAATTTACCCGATCTAGCTGTGTTTATTTTTATTTTTTATTCGCTAGTTTGAGAGGGGGAAATTTGAACTCTGGACCTTTTGGATGGCAAGGACTAGATATCGTACAAAATAATTTAAATTTGAAATAAGAAGATTATTTTGCAAACATCGAAAAGGCAAATAATTAAGATCATATATGGTGATTTTACATTAAAAAAAATTAATGCCTTCTCAGTTCTCATTCCATTAACAAACTCTAGCATATGTATATATATACGGTCCGGATCTTAAATTCATCTTTTATTTAACTCATCCGAACTCACCTCCCCTTTAGCGACGGACCCGGCGACGGTTCGGTCATACAACCGTCGTCTATACTTTTAGCGACGGACAACATATAGCGTCGCTAAAAGTATAGACAACGGTTGTATGATCGAACCGTCGTCGGGTCCGTCGCTAAAGAGGGGTGAACTCGGGTGAGTTGAATAATGGGTGAGCTTAAGATCCGAAATATATATATATGAATTAATACTGGATTACTTGATGGAGTATATGTATAACAGTTCAATATTTGATGGAAATTGTACGCAGGTAGAGATATATATAGCTTTAAGCTTTTATTAACTGGTCCTACAACTTGAATGAACGCAGATATATCTGATGGATCCAGGTGACTTTTCAGGAATTTATTTTACTGACTGCGAAATGTGAGGTTGTGCAATTTTTTTTTATTTTCCCGCCTTTTTGTTTAATTAATTGCTGGTGTGGCTTCTTCAATTGGTAATTTAATTTCTCTTATTTAAATATAAGAGAATATTATATATGTATATTGGAGTAACAAACAGATTTTGAAAAGGGTACTGTTATCATATTACTATTACTATTACTATCAGTAAGTACCAGCAACTTTTTAGCATCACAATCACGAAAATGTCTTGCTATACAAATTGTAATTATAGTTATATATATATATATATATATATATATATAGTAGTAGCTTAAATACATTTTAATTCTTTAAAGACCAAATTAAAGTCCAGGAACAAACAAATTAAAAAGATAATGTATATTATAATTAACCAACTTTATATTTGAATGAAAACTATTTGAGTGTATCAGATCATCTTTAAAACAAAAAAAAAATATTTTTAAAGTTTTAACATCAACAGCCACGACTATAATTTTTGATCCATAATAGTATCACTCAAATGAAAAAAAAAAAAAAATTACGTAATTGGACTGTATTTCATTCATTAATCATTTTAGTACAAGTAACTATGTATAATTATTGTAAATTAACTAAAAATTATTATATTTGTTGTTTTGAAAATATATATTAATTTTGATTCATGATAAAATTATACATATTAACTTAAAATTAATTTCAAAAAAATATGTAATTTTGAAAGTGGAAAACTATGAAATTATTCGTATGAATTGAGGATCAGGTGAGACCGTGAGAGGGTCAGACTTCAGAGTCGACCATAATTGTGAGCTATGAATGTTGTATGTATATATATATATAGATATTATTCCAAGTCCTATATATAATATATTACTATTAGGAATTAAGAATCTAATCCCGCCAAGAAATAAAGAGAGTGTGCTGGGCCCACATGTCTATTGGCTAGCCCTTTGGGTAGCATGGGGTGGGACCCTGCGGCATATAGTGTAGTGGACACAACAAGAACAATGCTTTGGAGTTGCAGACTGTATCCAACCTAGGTACATACATGACATCCACAACTCACCCTTTCTTCACTCACCAAATTTCGACTTTGCCATTGGCTAAGTCATCAGGACCATATGGTTCGTCACTGATCGAGCCAATACAGTGCGAAGTCATAGTCGATGTAGACAATGGTGGAGCCGAAACAAGCTTTCATTGTTAGACTTTCTTAGCCCATGGATAATACTGGTCATTGATTGAAAGCCTGCCTACACACAAACAAAATTATTATATTATTGATTGAAATCAATACCTATTATTCTGTAACAAGAGAAGGTAAGTCTAAAATATTTTTTATTTTTCGTTCTACCAAATTTATTATAATATTTTTTATTAAAAAAATTGTTTAAGATGATATATCTTGACCAATTTTATGTAAGATAATTTAATTATTATAATTTTATTAAGCTATTCAATTTTTAGATATAGCCAATTAAAATTTTGAAAATATCATTATTAAATTAATTAATTGAAATATACAGTGTAGGTTTTATTTCTCAAATATTACTATAATCAGTTTAATTTAGCGCAAAAAATTATTAGGAATTAGTATTCCAATTAAACTCAAATATCACTATTTGATCAGTGTTATTATGCACTTACGGGTAAAAATAATTACTGAATTATGCATTATTTTTTTTGATATGAATGTTTGACAAATTATTAAAACCATCATTCAAACTAGCCACTGCATTGTACAGGTTATCGACTAGTATTTACAATTAGAATTAATCTGGTGGAGGGTAAAATTTGTGCCACTTGAAGTTATGTATCCAAATTATTTAGAAATACTTTGAAATGCTATATTGTAATTATAGTTGAAAGTATATTTGGACAGAAAGAAAATTGTGGGGGTGATTAGTATGAAATTAATTTTGGTTATTGATCAATATAGTATCGACATGCAAATTGGGAGGTGATCTTTTTCTTACGTGTCAGTACTGTATTGGTCAATTGACCAACTTACCATAAAATTAACTTTATAGTAAGCGAATCCGAAAATTCTATAGCGTCAAAGCCTTCGCTGAATGAATCTGGTGATTGCATATATGCCTGATCTATATATCATCTACATGCTTCCAATGTATCTATTTCTCACTGGACGCTTGATCAACCCAACTGTGGACCATAAATTACTTAAACATTCAATCGGTCAGAGTATATATATATATATATATATATCGGTTAATGGAGGTGTACAGATGTGCAAACTTCTAAATATATACAGCCTACGAACGTAGACTACTCATAGAGTAGTCACTCTAGATCTGAAAATTTAGTACTTTACGTTTCTACGATAGTAGAATGACAATTTTACTATCAGTCAGTGACTACTTTACGATCATAAATTGTATACATTTGAAATTTGCACAAATGATATAGCGATAAAAAAAATCGTCGCTATAGTCGGTTCGTTTTTTGTTCGCTAGAGAAAAGGATCGTGTGTGTATATAGAGAGAGATAGAAGAGAGTAACCAAATGTAAAAAACAAATTGTCGGAAAAATATAGTGAACTGCCAAATTAATGCGTTTTAACATATCACTATAATACCAAATACTTTAGGACCATGCAATCCCTGGTGTTCTTCATTTCACACCAGTAGTAGTAATTCAAGACAATCTTGTAACGTCAAAAGGAAATGGAAAAGGAAAATAGGACCATTTTTATTTAATGGTGATGGCCCACGCCATAAATTAATCATAAAGGATACAGCCGTAGTTTACCCTCAACTCGATGGCAGACATTTAGTTGGGCCAGTTATGGACTTGAGTGAGGCCCGTAGATGATGAGGAAGAAGAATAAGTGATAAAGAAAAACTATGTACTCCAAAGCCATACCAGTATTAGATTAACACATCCCTTTTCTTCTTTTTCTATTCATTTTATAATAATACTCGTTTTAGTTTTATACACATAAAATAAAAAAGTCATTTAATATTATTATTTAATAATTAAAATTTATATAAATTTTTATCACTATTCCTTTATGAGAAGTTGAAAACTACTAATACAAAGGAGAATATTTCTTGGGACAATAAAAAAAATTAAGAGTGATATAAAAAAATAAATAATTTATTCTCCTAAAAAATTATAAGGTTAATTATACTTTTTTTACATACAAATTTATTCGTATTCATAACATTCCCTTAATTTCTGATTAAAATATATAACTATTTAATATAGTCTGCATATACATATATTATGATGGGTTTTATAGCCGCTTAGATGTTTGGGTACCTCTGTCCCACAATAGATATTTTAAAATAATTTCTTACGCAAAATTTTTACACAAATTAATATATATATATATATATATATATATATATAAATTATCATTTTATCCCTAATGAACCGTATTTAAATATTTTTGTAATGGTTAAATAAATTTATTTAATATTTTAAATTTAAATAATAAATTTTAGACAAAATTTACGCTTTCAATCATCTTTTGCGGGAAAGAAAACTGAAAAAGTATACCAAAAAAAATAGTGGGTTGACTAAAATTATCAGGTCGGGTGTGGCAATGATGAGAGAGAAGGGTACAAGTGGGCGCAGCATAAGCACGTGGGCGTCGCCTTTTTCTCTCATTGCTTGCCAACGCATGCCATGGCAGCTTAAGCTAAGGCTAAGCCAACTTAAATGCTTAAAGAAGCAGTTTTCTTCAAGCTACATGGGAAAAAAAAGCGTCACAGTTTGTTTTGTTTTTCAGGCGAATGATTGGCAGTTTATTGAGAGTATTAAACCATCTTTTTAGTTTCATTTCAGGTTTGTTTGTAGTCATATTTTATTGACCCCCTTTCTAATTGGGATAATGTTTTTGCTTTTTATGATTTAAATTTATACGAGTGGTTGGTGGGCATTTGTTTTAAAAAGTTAGTTGATATTTTTATCTCCTTACCTTGTTTGGTTTGATTGGCTATGGGTATATTGATCGATCTTGATGTGATTGGCATACCTACAATTCTTTGTTTCTGCATGTCTGTATCAAATGGGGTATGGAGTTGGACTGAAATGACATTGATTTTCGAGTGTTTGATCTTCTGGGTTTCTGTCAGCCTGCCCATTAGTTATATAAACTGCACCATATCATTAAAAACAGCAAAAAAAAAAACCCCATACCAAGACTTCTTAGATTTCCTTTGTTCTAGGATTCTCTGTAATTATATTTTAAGGTTATTTGCTTTATAGTTTTACTTAAATGTTTTCACTTCCCTTCCCTGTTAGGTAACAAAATTTGGAAAATTATACTTATACAAGAATCGGCAGCTTTAAATTGTGGTCCAGCTTGCACGTCATCTATTTGGGGGAAGAACCCTTTGTGGTCTGGTCACTGCTATGTTAAAACTGAAGAATTCACCTGTCTGAAATTTTGGCTCATTTTATCTGGACAATGGTCATGGTCTAGTGATCAGATAACTTGAGAAGGAAAAACAAGGCTGAGAAATGAAGTTCATGAAACTTGGATCTCGACCTGATACTTTCTATACTTCTGAGTCAGTAAGGTAATATTAATACTGGTTATTAACATGTTTTGTGTATGGTGAGTTAAATCAGACTTGATTCTTGTTAATGCAGGTCAATCTCCTCAGAGGTCTCCAGTGATCTTATGGTACAAGTGAAGGGAAGTAGATATTTGCTTCACAAGGTAAGGTTTTTTGTTGCCTAAAGGATGTTAATTTTGAGTAATTATTGATGGAAATTTAATTGATTTATGTTGTGTTATTTTTGGGTTGTGTTAAACTTGATTCCTTTTGATTCACAGTTTCCTCTGCTCTCCAAGTGCTTGCGCCTTCAGAGGCTGTGCTCTGAATCGCCTGAATCCTCGCACCACCAGATAGTGCAACTTCCCGACTTTCCAGGTGGGATTGAGGCTTTTGAATTATGTGCCAAGTTCTGCTACGGTATCACAATCACTCTCAGTGCCTACAACATTGTATCGGCCAGATGCGCTGCCGAATACCTCCAGATGACAGAAGATGTTGAGAAGGGGAATTTAATATATAAACTTGAAGTTTTCTTTAATTCTTGTGTACTTCATGGCTGGAAGGACTCAATTGTGACCTTACAAAGCATCAAAGCCTTCCATTTGTGGGCAGAAGACCTCGGTATCACAAGCAGATGCATTGAAGCTATTGCTTCAAAAGTTCTTTCCCACCCCTCGAAGACGAATTTGTCTCACAGTTATTCGAGAAGATGTAGGGACGATACACTATCCTGTAATGGAGCCGAGAGTCAAAGGTCTAAACATATAACTAAGGGCTGGTGGGCTGAAGATGTTGCAGAACTGGGCATAGACCTTTACTGGAGAACAATGATAGCCATTAAATCTGGAGGGAAGATACCCTCTAATCTTATTGGTGATGCATTGCGGATATATGCATCTCGATGGCTACCAAACATATCAAAAAACTTGAAGGTTGAGAAGCAAGTTGAATCTGACCAGGAATCAGATTCCATTGGAGATGCAGCCTCAAAGCTTAGGCTTCTCTTGGAATCCATAATTAGCTTACTTCCCGTAGACAGAAGAGCTGTTTCTTGTAGCTTCCTACTTAAACTTTTGAAGGCAGCCAATATACTTAGAGCTTCTTCTTCTTCAAAGATGGAATTGGCTAGAAGAGTTGGCATTCAGTTAGAGGAAGCAACAGTTGGTGATCTCTTAATTCCCAGTATGTCTCGCACACTTGAAACACAATATGATGTTGACGTTGTCATTACAATATTGGAGCAGTTCATGTTACAAAGGCAGAGTCCCCCGACTAGTCCTCCAAGAGCCAAGGGGGATTTTCAGAGAAGAAGGTCGCGTTCGGCTGAGAATATTGATTTTGGGTTGCAGGAAAGTAGGAGGTCATCTTCAGCATCTCATACCTCCAAACTGAAAGTGGCAAAGCTTGTGGACGGCTACCTCCAAGTGGTAGCTCGTGATGTTAATTTGCCCCTGTCAAAGTTTATTGCAATTGCTGAGGCTCTTCCAGAGTTTGCAAGGCTCGACCATGATGATCTATACAGAGCCATTGACATTTATCTCAAGGTATATTTAGGGCAGAGTTTATACATATAATCTATGACCAATTTCTGGTTTTCTTTAGTTTTTATGTTTTTTGGCGTCCTCAGCTTAGATCATCTTAATCCACTGATGAAAATTTTAAATCCCTTTTCTCTTGAGCAAATCATGAACAACATAAACATGTGGTGGTTAAAATGTTGGATATAGGTCACCATCATTCTTAGTGGATATATAACCAACTCCATTTACCTATGAATCATGTCATATACAGGATTTGTTATTTTGGTAGGTTTAGCCTAACCTCTCTAATTTGGTAGTGTACCAAGTACAATAATTGTAGATTGAATCCGTTATGTTGTTATAGAGTTGTTATGCGTAGTGGGATTTGCTTAGCATTTGTTGTCTGAATTATTGAATATCTACCCAAATTTCAACACATATGCATAAGAAAGTTGTAATTTGTATGTAGAACTGACTGATGTTGATTTGGCAACAACTGTTGGTGTGTAGGCCTTATGCCTACAACAGTGCAACTCCAGAGTGCTCATTCATAAAATAGTAGTTTTAAATGAATTCATACATGTGGAATTGTGATTACTAGAAATGGTAATAAATTTATTGTGTTTAAACATCCAGGGACACCCAGAACTCAACAAGAGTGAAAGGAAACGCATATGCCGAATTCTGGACTGCAAAAAGTTGTCTATGGAAGCCTGCACGCATGCAGCACAAAACGAGTTACTCCCACTCAGGGTGGTGGTGCAAGTCCTCTTCTTTGAGCAAGCTCGAGCTGCTACAGCCGGTGGGCAAGTGACCAATCTTCCTAGCAATATCAAGGCACTTCTAGCTGCACATGATGATTCATCTAGGAATGACCAGTGGAGCGTTTCAGGCCTTCGGACACCAAAGTCTAATATTTCAACTCTAAAAATGAAGCTTGCAGAAGATGATAACTTGGATGAGAACTATGCAGATGGAATTGAGAAATCAACTAGAATCAAGGCAATTTGTTCACTTCCTAATCGGCCCAAAAGGATGTTCAGTAAGTTGTGGTCCATCAACAGAAATGGAAGCGAAAAAAGATAGCTACTCGTATTTAAGTTCTGGTTGATGGGATGGTCACCTGAAGGCTGAAGGAAGGGCAACTTGTACTACTTACTTTTTCTTCCTCTTCCTTTTCTTGCAATATGCTTGTAATCTTTAGGGAAAACAAATGTTCCACTTTGCATTATTAATGGTGTAATCTATGTTAATAAGAATTCGACGAATTCAAGAAAGAAAGAAAAAAGAGATCATAAATCTCGACGGAGCCTCTTTTTGTGGAAATTGGAATAGGACAATTTTAATTGGCTATATGTGGGATCGGAATTGATAATGTTTGTCTATGGATCCATTGGCACCAGTCTTAAGTTATTATCTCTCGGTTGCAGCTCATTAATGAATACACTTGAGAAACCTGGCTAAAGTGTACGTGCATTACTTGCAAGTTGTCAACAAAACACAAAACCCAGTAGTAGCTAGGACATCAGATTGGAAAAAACCTAAATCAAACGTTTTGAAACACCTTGCTTGCATGCATTGCTGAGAATATGCTTATGCATGGGGACACAATTACGGCAACTATACAACGTTAAAACTTAATTAATTAGTGTAGATTTTGTCTTAATGTTTTTGACCGACTGCCTCAACTTTTAGCTCATGCACGAAGCTTGGATATAACTATATCTCTGCACCCCAAGCATAAATATCTTTCATTTATGTTGACAATTTCTCTTCTTCTTTTTTTCTCTCTTATTCACAATTTATCCAATAATATTAATGTAGATGTGGACGTGGACAAGTGGATGTAGGCATCATGATAGTTCATGTGGTGTGCCTGGACAGTAGATTTGATATCACCAAATCAACATCAAGACAAAATTCTGTGATTGGTGTCCACTCAAACAAGAATATATTAGGTGGATGTAGGAAATATTTTGTTGGTTCTTTAAATGTTTCAAGGCAATTAATTAGTCATCGAAGGCCAGGGTTATATATGAAATTCGAATACCACAAACGTATCACGTATGTATGTAGAAGCAACTTGTGGTGTATTCACCGGTGCAAATATTGGAATGAATTAATTGAATGGTGGAACCAACCGCCTGATGATCGATGTTAATTAGTACGTGGATGGAAACAGTATTCGATCGATGATCTCTCATATATATATATATATATATATATATATATATATATATATATATTTGTTCGCTGTCTTCTCGTAATATATACTCCATGCATTTTAACTTGATATCTCATCCAATTATATATATTCATTCAGGAATCTAAACCTTCCATACACACCACACCATCATGTTGAATAATGATGCATTCGCAAGCATATATATGATGATCAAATCCATCAACCAACAAATATCCCACCTGCACTCATCATCGCCCACTCTGAATCCAACTCAAACACAGACAAACCCATTATTATTACTATTACTATTGCTATTTTCTTTTTTCTTCTCTTTTTTTCAATTAATGGTATTGATGGTGAGAAAACTTGGCGTTGGCAATGGCAATGCAATCATCTTTATTATTTAAAGAAAGAAGATCGAGGAGTACACTCCTATTAATTATTATTATTATTATGGCAGCAATCGCATCCCTTCCCTTCAAAATGCTCCTCTTCGTCTTATTCTCACTCTCCTCTACATCTAATAATGTGATCTCCCTTAAATTTAAATTGTGATATGGATATGTATGTTCTAAATCAATCATGTGACTGTTTGTGGACTGTGGTTGATTTATTATGGCCCAAAAACAATTAATTGCTGAATGCTCGCTGAATTTTATTCAAACCTAAAAATACTGACCCAAACCTCAATATTGCATTTGTATAATACCTAATTAAAGCCCAACATTTGGCTTACTCATAATTGGACAAGGTGGCTAAACGATATAAAGTCATGTTTGGGCTCCGTCTCCTTTGGTTTGAGGGCAAGACTTCTTATTCTTTTTGTTCGGAACCAAAATCGACATACTATATAATAACAAAACTTTAAAAAAAAAAAAAAGTGTGTTTTAGTTTTGGGATTGATTGCCGAGTATGAGAGTAGTATGTGTTTTTATAATTTGGCTAATGATATCACGCCACGCTCTACACCATTATATATGTTTCTTAATTATTTGAAATTTTATTCAGTAATGAAATTTGTAGTTATAGTTCAGGTCAAGTACGGTCTCGCTTAAAAGATTCTAAAAAATCTTCATCCATTCCTAATTAGTAATTCTTTTTTTTCTTTGACAACATAAAGTATCGTTGATTGGAGATTACAACCTTAGTAAAAAGGTAAGCAAAAAAGGTTACAAAATTCAAACTGGCATAACTTGGGATGACGAGAGAGAATATATTGGACCAACCTCCGCACGCAGGCAGGCAGGAATTATCAAACAACTAGAACTAGAACTAGAAGTAGAAGTAGAAGTGGAAGGAAAGAATTTTCTCTCTTTTCATCTCATAATAAGATTTTATCGAGAAAGGGTTGGACTAGAAAGTAGAACCCCACCCCAGCCCTCCCCTCCCCTCGCCCATAAAGTACAAAGAGTTAAAAGCAAGAATATCCATCCATCCATACATTCAGAAAAACATATTTGATCACTCCTGCTAACGTGGTAAAGTTGAGAGGGAGGCAGTACAAAAAAGTTGATACAAGAAACACAGCCTTTATTCTAAAGATCGAAAAGCATATATGAACTTTGTATCCAAAGGTCAACTCAAAAAGTATGTACTTATTACTATTTAATAATCAATCGATCGATCCATCCATCTACACTATTCCACTTTATGTAAAAAAGGATCCCTTCCTCTCGATCTATAAACTATCACGACATAGGAGTACTCAAAAGAAGAAAATTAAATTAAAAGTAGTACCAGTACATAATACACATGTATATATATACATATATATATATATATATATACCCCGCCTAGCCCTAGCCCTAACCCTAGCCCTAGCCTACGTAGTGTTAGTGTACGTGGACAAGTTAAAGGAAAGCTTCAGTACGTGATGATAAAACATGCATACACCCAAGGGAATGTAAAGTGCAATGGTCTTTTTTAAAACGCAAGTACGTTGAATACCATGAAACCAATACTAAACTGAACTCCTCCTAAAATACCACTACTACTACTCCAGTAGTTAAATATCATCCATCTACAAAATCAGTGCTACTACTCTCCATTCCATACATACATACATAGCATGCTTGCTCCTTTTTTACCCAAATTAACTAATTAAACACGCACATCCTTAATTAATATTCTTATAGAAATTAAAAAGCGAATTAAGTAGAGCTAGTTTTGATTACATTTGGTCACGGGATCCATGTCCGAATGATATAATTAGTCAAAATAAATAAAGCCGCAGAGAAAGAGAAAAAAAGAACAATGCGATGCTTAAATTCAACCGTAGAGATGGAGTTGAGTTGGTAGTCAGCTAGCAAAAGGAGAGATGAGGAGAGATTTAAGCATTCTGAACCTTTGCAGCAAAAAGACCGATCAGCTCTGGATACTGAAAAATATCTCCAACTCCAAACATCGGATTGTTGTCATGCTGAGTAGACTCCGGAATAATCTCACCGTACAACGGAGGCGGAGGAGGACCCATCATTTTCTGGGACTCTATTATTCCTCCTCCATTATTCCAGTAACTCCCATAACCCCCAAACTGCTGCAGTTCATATCCATCAACTGTTTGATAATTATTACTAGTAGCTTGAGTTTCTAAGTATACTCCCAAATGCCCATTCTCACTACTACCCAATTTCCCCGCATAATTGTTATTAGCAAGGGATTGTTTTGCAGCAGGCACCATCGACTGTGGAACAACAAAGGAAGGCTCGTCAACTGAAATTTGAAACGGCTCCTCATTGGATTTTGCTAGTGCAGGTTTTGGGAAAAACCCGTTCAAGATTTCTTGCAACAACCCTGAATCCGACGGCTCTGATGGAAAGAAATCCACGTAATCATCACTCCCTGACATTGAAACAACTCCTTCATTACCAGTACCAACTTTTTCAAACTTTGTACGTAGAGTGCTCCTGGATGATGATGATGAACCTGCAACTGCAGACGTGTTAGCGCCAACAGAGCTGCTACTGTTGCTAGACAAGTGTTGGTGCATGGGAATTAAACATTGTTGGGATGATGTTGAATTGGTAGTAGAAGAGCTGATAAAGTCACGAAAGAGAAGCATGTTCATATTTGAGCAGGAAGGAATATTGTTTCCGTGCGGTGCAGACCCAGACAAGTCACCAACACAAGCAGAACTTGAAAATGATGAGAAAATGTTGGACGGAGGAGGATATTCCTGATGAACACTACTAGAGGGAAAGTGATCCGGAATGGACGGCTGAGATTGTTTGTTGTAGAGAAATGAAGATGGAGGTGCAGGGTGAGTTGGTGAAGTTGGGTACGTAAAGTTGGTTCTAGCCTTGACACCGCGCATGGCTCGAGCCGCACAGTCATAGGCGCAAGCCGCCTCCTCGGCCGTGTCAAACGTGCCCAGCCACCGCCTTTCTTTGGACTGAGGGTCTCTTATCTCGGCTGCATAACGGCCCCAAGGACGGCGGCGCACACCCCGGTACCTCATGTTGCCACCGGCAGTGGTGTCCTTGAGTGACCTTTTGACGTTAGTGGCGCATGATGATCTCTTTTGGAGATTAGAAATGGTTGGTTGAAGAAGCGGTGGTGACTCGGATTCCGACATATGGGGAGTGGTAGTTAGACCACCGTTGAGCCTCCTCATGGCTTCTTCCATTTGATGTTTTGCTCGATTGGTTCTCACTACTAGGTAGCTACAATAATTTAGAAGCAGCGAAGGGAAAAGGCTCACAAATCTAATCAGAGGATTTAATTAGAGTGGGTGAGCTCTCTCTGGTCTTGATTCTATAGGGTTGGTGTTATGTTATGCAGCTGGTCTCAATTCTTTAGGGTTGTGCTTGTATTTATAGCCAGAAGAATTTAGTTAATACTACTCGGTGCATGGAGAAATGGGGAAGGGAGCGGATGCACGATCGATGACTAAATCCACATTTAAAAGCTTTGCACGAGGGGAGGGAAATAAAAAAAATTAAGGGGTTAATAATAATAATAATTCTATTGGCCCATACGTATATGCTTGTGAATTTTGTGATTAGTTTAGTGTCTAATTCTAATTAGTGTAAAACCCTCCCGAGGAGTACTCATTAATTAATTTTCTCTTCCAATTTAAAAACTAGTAGTAAAAGTTAATGATCACCAACCTACCTTGAGGACGTTAATTGTCCTGTAACATCATTGGTCTTGTGCTCTGAGCCACCCGGAGGCATGCAAATTTGTCTATTAATTAATTAATGCTTACTACTACTACTCCTACTTTTTACTACTTCTCGTCTTTATTACTCACTATCATTATTATACTAACTAGTAATTTGTTTTTGTTTTTTCATACTTTATAATAAATGTCATATTTATTTTTAAATTTAATTTAAAAATTATAAAATAACTTAATATTTTTTAAATTATAATTATAATTTTAGAATTAATTAATATAAAGTCTCATAAATTGAAATCTTACAAATAAATATAGAGCGTAGAAGAAGTACTACATCTTAAAGAACATGAACATGAACATGAACATCCATATATTACTACTCCATTATTACTGCAACTCATCTAAAACAAATTTGGGTAATTTTGTATGAATCTTAAAAGTAGATGGGATTGGTATGTCATGAGGAACAGCTAGGTAGGTATACCGACAGCAATTATATATAGCTATTTCCAAGAGCGACGAACAAGGTAAAACACTGGTCAGTATGAGAGAGTGGAATTAATTAAGTCGCCCTTTTTTCCAAGTGTGAGAAGAAGAATATGATTGATTTTGATTGCTGACATAACAAAACAAATGTCTATCAGATATGCAAATTAAAGTGTAAGCATATATACTAGTAGTATAAAAATAAAAACTACTGTAGTGGTAATTTTCAAAAGACAAAATAAAAACTAAAAGAAATGAAAATAATAATAATTCCTGATCTCTTCCAAAAGTCAAATTATTCGAGTTAATTAATGTAGTAATAATATGATCACTCCTTGTCTATAAGATATGCAAAATGTCAGCATCCAAAACATCTCAATCTATCATGTAATTAAGAGACGGGATTTTGGGGCAAACAAGGGGAAAAAAGTAGAAGCCAGTTCTTCCTTTTTCTTCAAATCCATTAAATTTTTATTGGAAGTTGAAGAGAGCTAGAGCTATGAAGTAGTAGTAGTAGTATTAGCTACTCCTACAACGTAACTGCTCTCCCTCTCTCTTTTTCAATCTGTCACTGTATCTCTCTTCTGAGTTTGTGGGTCCCTGTGATTATCATTCTGAATGATTACACTGGCGGCGCTCAGAATTTGTTCCTCCCACTTTGGTATATGCACATAAGTTAAGTGAATCTTTCTAATCTCTCTTTTAATTACTCTACTACACTAGTACTTTACTCATCTCTTATTTCAATGTTTTTACCGGATTTTTTTCTCACACAAAGCTACGAATAAAACTCGTTATGATATCTGCGCATCTGAAATACAATCGTATAAAAATATCAAAAATATATATAAAAATATCAATTTTATTTAAAATATTATATATTATAAGACGAAATGAATATTGATAAGTACAAAATATTTAAAAAATTTTGATTCCTTTATTTTTAGTTTTGTTATTATCAGCTCCATTCGGTCGCTTCGCTCCCTTACTTCGATTCGCTCCGCAACGCTCTGCAGTACTTAGTCTTTTTCAGTAACTTCTCAATTATGAACCACAAGTTCCAACAATTAATTTCTAGAAGAATTTGATATAATCCTACAAAAATAACTTTAATGTCAATTTTTACTTGTTTTTCAAGAGTACTCTACGATTGCTAGTTGAGCACTCTACGTTCGTAGTGTAGGAGCTCTACGATTGGCAATCTGACATCTCTACGATCGCATAGAGGTTAAGACAAAGCCACTCGACGACTCTTAGTATCACTCTATGATTGTTGTGATTCACCCTACGACCCGACCTTTTGCTTGACAATTTGATTGTTCTGTGGGCCGGTCTTGAGATTTTGGTAGCCCAGGGCGAAAAATAAAAATGAGACCCTCTTCGAAATATTGTCTTCACCTAAAAAATGTAAAAGTAAATAAATAAAAAATACAAGTTGTATCCAAAAAGTGTCTTTCCAGAACTTAATACATAATAGTTCGACTGTAACAAATTATATGAGAATTTCGACTACAGCAAAATATATGAGAAGTTCGACTACAACAAAATATATGAAAATACATTCATTGAAAGATATTTCTTCTCCAAAATTTTCAATCAAATGATCAAAATCCTATAAATATACACTATATATATATATATATATATATATATATATATATATATATATATATATATATATATTTGGGAACCTTCTGATCGGGGACCCAGGGAGGCCGACCCTCCCGGCCGTGCTCAGGAACGACTCTGCTCAGTGACACAACTCAGTACTCCACAACTGGCTAAGTTTACTTTACATTTTCAGTTCAGTGGCTAAGACACTCTACGACTGACAATGTTCACTTTACTATTTCGAGAGAAGTGTTCCACTCTACGATTATATGAGTTGACTCGAGAGTTGACTTTTACATTCTAGATCAGGTTTTGTGAAATTGTAGCTTGATAATTCAATTCCTAACATGATTTGGAGATAAAGTTACACATCAAGAAAAGGAAGCTGAAGATTAAGCTGATTAGGAAAGAAAAATTTGGTAGGGAATCCAAGTTAGAGTAAGATATGGAAACTGAGCGAAAGTTGATTTTGAACTGGAAAAGGAAACATAAGAATGCTTTACTTTGGAAACTAAACTCTAATTGGATAAGAAAACTACTAAAAATGAATTTCAGAGTTCAAGAAGGAGAATGAAACTACCATATCTGTAGTGAAAACTTCTTAAGTAGAATATCTTCTAGGGCTTCAAGATTGTATTTTTAAATACATTCACTTGTAAACACACAAATTATTCTGGATTTGACGGATCATCTTTCATCCTTCATCATACACAGAGTTCACATATCAATATGTTAGGCTAGTTTCTTATATTCAATTTTGAAGTGAATGTTGAACCTTATTCGTCGTTAATGTTTGCATGAGTATATACTATAAATTCTCTCTTATATGAAATTCATTCTTAATAATATGTTTTAATTAATTGTTTGAATATTATTTGGTTTAATTGATTTGGTTTCTGCATGATTGAATTGGTTAAGTAGTAATATCAGTTAGATTAAGAAAGAGTATTACGTAATTGATATTGTTCATAATCACAAATAGAAGTTAGTGATACATGATTGTGGACAAATTTTTGAGTATTGTTATGGTTATCAGAAGACAGGTTAAACAATCCGAACTTTTGTTGCTTGTAATGGTTTAATTTCTTAGTTCTTAATGTTGTTGTTATATTAAATTTAAAGAATTTTTTCTAGGTTGTATATGTGTTAGAATCTTGTGAAGAGCTTATTTCATTAAGTGATAATAGAAGAGAAATTTCAGGTAACATAGCTTGTTGTTATCTAGGGTTATTAGTTTCATTGAAGGATAAATATTGTTATGCTTAATTAATATATTTTCTATGAACAGTGATACTAAACTGGAAAAACTGAAGTTGTTTATTTATTAGTTAATCTCATTATTTTAATCTTGTTTTGTTCATCTAGTCAATTGATTCTAAAAACCCCAACCTTTTACTTTCTATTTTTAATTAGTTAGAAATTAACATAGGGATAAATTTAAAATAACATTATTTTTTATAAGATCAACCCTTACTTATTATTATATTGTGCTTAGTTTTGAGTTCGTAAAGTAAAGTAAAGTTTTTATTTTTTAGAGTGTGTGGACAAAGAAATCGTGTCTTGCTAGTTAGAGATTCGCGTAAGACCCCAACTTTTATAAATAAAGATGAATTTTCTATAAATATCATTTTTGAATATTATGGAGTTAATTTGATATAATGTTATAGTTGTGGGTAATATTTATAAATTTTACAAAGTACGCAAGTTGTTATATAATATTCGATTGGTCGGGAAATATTCGTTTTAACAGGGAATATTCGTACAACGGCACAATCATTGGTGGACCCCACAACGGAATTATTGTCGGATTGAGAAAACGACAAAAATATTTTATTAAAAATAACGGCGGAAGTTTTACCATTGATACTGTTGAACTACTAGGTAGTAAAAGTACAGTAATACGTGTGGTTGCATAGTAGCACACGGTATTAATTATTAATGCTTATGTGAGAAGTCACTCAGTTTGATTCAATTATTGTCAGTTAATAATATGAATTATTTAGCGATAATGACGTTTTGTTTTATTCGTATTATTAACGTAATAAAACAGAAATATCTTTTTATATAAAACAGAATATTTTATTAAAGTTATTCTATAAATAGAATATATTATATTTTATTTAAAAGATTTTTCTTTAAATATGGATCGTCAGATTAAAGTAATCAATCTGGACCGTTCATGGATTAGTTACTATGCATTCTATTTTTCTATAAATAGCAGCTCATTCCTTCATTATTTCTTACGAATTCACTGAACTCTAGAGAGAGAAAGTATAGAGAGAGAGAGAAGAAGAGTATTCTGCTACTTAACTACTTCCTTATTTCAGCTCTTCTTTAAAACGGTAAGGGGTGTTATTCTTTCTTATTCATGAAGAGAACTGTTATTATTTTATTATTTATTATTCTGTTGGAATAACCTGTATACGCGGTCTACCCTATACTTGATGACATTCTTCTGTTATTCTGTTGGAACATCATGTCTGTGTGTTTTACACCGGACCTGGTTCCGTTTTTATTATTATTCTGTTGGAACATCCTGTCTGTGTGTTTTACACCGGACCTGGTTCCGTCTTGTTATTATTCTGTTGGAACATCCTGTCTGTGTTTTACACCAGACCTGGTTCCATTATTTATTATTCTGTCGGAATATCCTGTCTGTGCGTTTACGCCGGACCTGGTTCCATTATTTATTATTCTGTTGGAATAACCTGTCTGTGCGGTCAATCGCATACCGGGTGATTTCTTTTGTTATTCCATTCTTTACTATACTCAGTTGGTTAAGTTTTAACTTCTATACTCCATGAAATTAGTGAAATATCCTTGATAATTGCGGTTCATCCAATATCTTTTCTTTAAAATATTCTTCTAAGCATTCTTAAATTTTACTCCACAAAGCAGTATCATGTTGACAATTTGGACGATGTTAATTCTTGGATAAATTAATTCTTGAACTTGTTTTATTGAATTCTTATATCATTGTCATCATCCTCATGTTTATAAAATGTTAAAAGTCATCGGTGACCTGTAGTGCATAGATGGACTTGGTATGATTATGACCAGGGATTATTCGGTATAATCATGACTGTAATGTTACAAATGATGTGGTAAAAGTCCTCATTGGCCCGTAGTGCGTTGATGGACAGTTGTTGGCATGATCATGACCATTAATGAATATACGAATATCCTTGGCCGTAGTGCAGGGGTGATTCGATGATGTGGATTATTTTATTAAGCTGAGTCACAGCGATCACAGTGTTGAAAAACCTTTTAAATCATAAAAGATAGTAGAGTTTATTTTCTACTTGACTCTTTTAATGGATTGCTTGTTCCGCTACAGTTAAACTTGATGTCTATTATATTTTATCAGTTTAATATTGTTGAAGGCTAATGATAATTTATTCTGTATTATCTTAGTCATAATATTTCTTACTGGGCTAGTTGAGCTCACCCTTTCTTTCACTGTTCTATTCAGGAAATGAGAACGTGGCTGGGACAAGTCGGGGAACAGAGTGATGGTCCGAATGATAGTATTAGTTAGTAGTCCTCACTATTCTATGTAATAGTGTGTTAATAAATGTAATGAGGACTCCTTTTGAGTATGAATACTCTCTAGAAGATAATATTTGTATTCAAACTCACAGTTTATGTTTTGTCGTATTGTACACGACAGTTGTATTAGTAAGTTGTATTTGTATTCTGTACTATGTATCTGACGACCCAAGATGGGTGATGTATACCTAATTTTTGGGGCGTCACAGTTGGTATCAGAGCTTAAGGATATGATCCCTGGCTAAGATGTGAGAATAGAACTAGGAGGGGAGAGACGGGAAATTCCTTCGCTAGTATGACCTACTTAAGTTTATTTGCATGGTATTTAATTGGTCGGTCATAATATAAGGATAATATATGACATATCAATTAACTTTAATTTTGTGGCAGTATCTAAAAATGGCATCTGAGAATGTTGAGAATAGCAATGAAGCACATGCGACTGTTGATTCACCACATATTAATAATCAGGATAATGTGCATCAGGAAGGTGATAATCCTCATGCAAACAACAACACTGACCAGATGATGAATGATGGAATGTTCAGAAACTTTATGCAGTTCATGCAACAGCAGGCGAGAGCGGCTCCTGTCCAAAATATAGGTGAAAACACTGAAAACTCTCGGACGGTCACCGCTAAACAGTTCAAGGAGCTAGGACCACCGGAGTTTAAGGGAGAGCCAAAACCACTTATAGCGGAAACATGGATAAAGCAGATTACCAAGATATTTGATGTCTTGGGATGCTCCGAGGAGCAAAAGGTTCCCTTTGCCGCCTTTATGTTGCGAGGAGAGGCAGATTACTGGTGGGAATCGATTAAGCGTACTCAACCTGCCGCACTGAAGATGTCTTGGGAGAAGTTCCAAGAGCTGTTCAATGACAAATACTTTCCCGAAAGTGTTCGTCACATGAAGGAGGTGGAGTTCATCAAATTGGAGCAGAATAATATGATCGTGTCGCAGTATGAGGCTAAATTTGCTGAGTTGTCCCAGTTTGCGTCCCACTTGGTTGATAATGAAGTGCGAATGATGCGAATATTTTTGCGAGGTTTGAAACCTGAGATACGTCAACATCTTATTTCTCATAAACTGTGTTTGTATTCAGATGTTGTGGATAGGGCTCAGTTAGTGGAGCGCGATAACGAGTCAACGTAACCAAAAGAGAGCAGTCGACAAAATGATAATACTAGTGACAGCAGTCATCGAAGCGGTGACAACAAGCGTGGAGGGAATCAACAGGCCAGAAATGGTAACCACTTCGGTGGTAATCAGGGCCAAAATAATAAGAATGGTCATTTCAAGAAGAGGAGATTCAACAATGATGGAAAGACGTCAGCACCAGCACCCGTTGTTAAGGAAGGAGAACGACCACCTATCATATGTTTCAAATGCGGAGGGGAGGGGCACATCAGTCCAAACTGCGCGATGCCGTCTAAAGCATGTTATAATTGTGGAAGAGAAGGTCATTTAGCTCGATTTTGTCGTTTACCAAAAACAAGTTCAGCCAAGATGGAGACACCAAAGGCCGTTCCAGAAAAGTCAAAACCAGTAGTGCAAGGGAGAGCGTTTGTTGTGACCTCCCAGAAAGCAAGGAACCCAAATGAGGTCATCACGGGTAAGCTTATCATAAACTTTAATGAAGTCTATACTTTATTTGATACCGGTTCTACCTATTCTTTTATTTCTCCTACTTGCGCTCATCGATTAAATTTGACTCCGGAGAAATTAGACTTTGATTTATCTGTTGAAACTCCATTGGGAGAAACCTTCATTACATCCACGGTTTATAAGTCTTGTTTGGTTCAAGTTGGTACCCACACATTACCTGTCGATCTGATTTCATTAAAAATACTTGCATTTGACTTGATTCTAGGGATTGATTGGTTAACTACTCATCATGCAAAAATTGATTGTTTTCGTAAGGTTATTAGCTTTCATATTCCTAATCAACCTATTATGCGAATTCAAGCAACCAAACCATTAAAATCAATCGCTGTCATTTCGAGCCATAAAGCTATTCGTTTATTGAAAAACGGATTTCAAGCTTTCTTAGCTCATGTCACGGATCTAAACAAAAATACGTCAGTTTAGAATGATATTTCTATTGTTAATAAATTTCCTGACGTATTCCCTGAAGAACTTCCTGGCCTACCCCTAGAGCGTGAAATTGAATTTTGTATCGACCTTGAACCCGGTACAAAACCCATTTTCAAAGCCCCATATCGAATGGCTCCTATTGAACTTCAGTAGTTAAAGATCTAACTGCAGGAATTGTTAGACATTGGCTTTATTCGTCCTAGTACTTCTCCTTGGGGTGCTCCTGTTCTATTCATGAAGAAGAAAGATGGAAGTATGCGACTTTGTATTGATTATCGGGAGTTGAATCATGTCACCATCAAAAATAGGTACCCAGTACCACGTATTGATGACCTGTTTGACCAGGTGCAAGGAGCACAATTCTTTCCAAAGATCGATCTTCGTTCTGGATATCATCAGCTGAAGGTTAGAACTGAGGATATTCCAAAGACGGCTTTCAGAACTCGGTACGGGCATTATGAATTCCTAGTCATGTCCTTTGGATTGACTAATGCTCCTGCTGCCTTCATGGATATGATGAACCGGGTATTCAAGGAATATTTGGATCACTTTGTAGTCATCTTTGTTGATGACATCCTTATTTATTCCAAAAGCCGTGAAGATCATGAGCAACACTTGAGGCTGGTACTCTAAAAGCTTCGTGAATACAAGTTTTATGCCAACTTGAAGAAATACGAGTTCTGGTTGGAGGAGGTAGCATTCCTTGGGCACGTAGTATCAAGTCGTGGAATATCGGTTGACCCGGCAAAGATTGAAGCTATTCAAAGCTGGGAGCAACCTAAATCAGTGACCGAAGTACGTAGCTTTCTCGGTCTAGCTGGTTATTATCGGAGATTCAAGGAAGGATTTTCTCGAATCGCTACTCCATTAACTCAGCTGACTCGGAAAGATACAGAGTTCGGTTGGAGCGAAGAATGTGAGCAGAGTTTTCAAGAACTCAAGAGGAGACTCATTTCAGCACCTGTTCTAACAATACCATCTGGCTCGGAGGGATTTGTCATCTACAGTGATGCTTCGAGCAAAGGGTTGGGATGCGTTCTCATGCAATATGGAAAAGTCATAGCCTATGCATCAAGACAACTCAAGAAATATGAGAGGAATTATCCTACTCATGATCTAGAGTTGGCAGCTGTTGTCTTTGCACTTAAAATTTGGAGGCATTACTTGTATGGGGAGAAGGTGGAGATCTTTACGGATCGTAAAAGCCTCAAATATTTCTTCACTCAACGTCTCAATTATTGATTTAATAATATAACATATTATACAGATGATACTATGACAATAATTTAAGAGATATGATACAACAATTGCTGTAGCAATAATTGAGTATAGCTGAGTGACTTCTCACGTAAGCATCAATAATCAATACCGTGTGCTACTATGCAACCACGCGTATTACTGTACTTTTACTACCGGGTAGTTCAACGGTTTTAACGGTAACACCTCAGCCGTTATTTTTATAGAAAGATAATTTTGTCGTTTTCTAACTACGACTATACTTCTGTTGTGGGGTCCACCAATGACTGTACCGTCGTACGAATATTCCCCGACAAAAAGAATATTCCCCGACCAAACGAATATTTTAAAACAACTTGCTTATTTTTGAAAATTTATAAATAATACCCACAACTATAATATTATATCAAATCCGCACCATAATTATTTCGAGAAAATCAAATATTTATTCATTAAATTTAGGGTCTCACAATCTCCCCTACTTATAGAATTTCGCCCTCGAAATTTACGTACATACTAGGTATGCCGAACAGGTGAGGATACATTGACTTTACTTCAAATTCTAACTCTTGAGGTATAACCTTTGAACATCGAATATGATCCTTCTTATCCAAGATGTTAACACGTATCTCCTCATGCGTTAAATCTTTCGCTATCTCGTCCGGTTCTAAATTAATAATGTGGTTCGGGTCGTCCACATATTTACTTAACATCGATACGTAAAAAAAATGTTCTGAACACGCAACATACTTGGCGGTAAAACGAGTCTATAGGCCACAGTTCCTACTTCATCGAGGATTTCAAATGGGCTAATTAAATCGAGAGTTGAGATTTCCTCTCTTCGTCGATTCTTGCTTCTAGAATAACGCCCTCTTGAACCTTCTTCTTCACATTTATCAGCTCTGAGTATGTAGCTTGAGCGACTTTAACTTTATCGATTAAAGTCGATTTTAATCGTATATTCGTTATCTTCACGTGGGTTCGTATATTCGCACTTGTAACCGTATACGATCTTCTACACAACGCGTCAGTTACCACGTTCGCTTTTCCACGATGTTATTGAATGGTACGATCGTAATCTTCAACAGCTCGAGCCAACGTCTTTGGCGCATAATACGTTCGTTTTAGTTGAAGAAATATTTGAGGGTTTAAGAAATGGGTTTTGTACTGGGGTCAATACAAAATTCAATTTTACGCTCTAGGGTAGGCTAAGAAGTCTTCAAGAATATGTCAAGAAATTTATTAACAATAGAAATATCGTTCAAAACTGTGACCCTCATCCAAGACTTGGATAACACGTCACATTGATGTAAGACCCCAACTTTTATAAATAAAGATGAATTTTCTATAAATATCATTTTTGAATATTATGGAGTTAACTTGATATAATGTTATAGTTGTGGGTAATATTTATAAATTTTACAAAGTAAGCAAGTTGTTATAAAATATTCGTTTGGTCGGGGAATATTCTGTTTGTCGGGAAATATTTGTACGACGGCACAATCATTAGTGGACCCTACAACAGAAGTATTGTCGTAGTTAGAAAACGACAAAAATTATCTTTCTATAAAATAACGGCTGAGGTGTTACCGTTAAAACTGTTGAACTACCCGGTAGTAAAAGTACAGTAATACGCGTGGTTGCATAGTAGCACACGGTATTGATTATTGATGCTTACGTGAAAAGTCACTCAGCTATACTCAATTATTGTTACAGTAATTGCTGCATCATATCTCTTAAATTATTGTCATAGTATCATCTGTATAATATGTTATATTATTAAATCAATAATTGAGACGTTGTGGTAAGTTTGGTTATTTTTATGGGGGGCCATATGTCATCATCTAAGAGTCTCTTCGTCAATAGTAATTACCGTCGTCAATAGTATTTACCTTGGTCAATAGTAATTACTTTCGTCAATAGTAGTTGTCCCTTCAATATTACCAAGAGTCATTTGACCCTTCGTTAAGACCAAGAGTCATTTGACCCTTCGTTAAGACCAAGAGCCACCCTCAGTTTTTCTATAAATAGAGGCCTAGGGCTTCATTATTTTTCACGAATTCATTCAAGCTATAGAGAGAGAAAGTATAGAGAGAATAAGAGAGAGAGAATAAAAGTATTCTGCTACTTCACTTTTCCAATATCCAGTTCTTTTAAGGTAGGGAATATTATTTCTTTTATATTCATGAAGAGAACTTATGTTATTCCATTCTTTATTATTCTGTTGGAATAACCAGTATACGCGGTCTACCCTATACTTGGTGACATTCTTCTATTATTCTGTTGGAACATCATGTCTGTGCGTTTACGCCGGACCTGGTTCCGTCTTTATTATTATTCTGTCGGAATATCCTGTCTGTGTGTTTACGCCGGACTTGGTTCCATTATTTATTATTCTGTCGGAATATCCTGTCTGTGCGTTTACGCCGGACCTGGTTCCATTATTTATTATGCTATTGGAATAACCTGTCTGTGCGGTCTATCGCATGCATGGTGATTTCTTTTGTTATTCCATTCTTTATTATACTCAGTTGGTTAAGTTTTGACTTCTATACTCCATGAAATTTGTGGAATATCCTTGACATTTGCGCTTCATCTAGTATCTATTCATGAAAATATTCTCCTGATCATTCTTGAATTTTACTCCACAAAGTAGTATCATGTTGACAATTTGGACGTTGTTAATTCTTGGATAAATTAATTCTTGAACTTGTTTTATTGAATTCTTATATCATTGTCATCATCCTCATGTTTATATTCTGTTGAAAGTCATCTGTGGCCTGTAGTACATAGATGGACTTGGTATGATTATGACCAGGGATTATTCGGTGTAATCATGACCGTAATATTACAAATGATGTGATAAAAGTCCTCATTGGCCCGTAGTGCATTGATGGACAGTTGTTAGCATGATCATGACCATTAATGAATATACGAATATCCTTAGCCGTAGTGCAGGGGTGATTCGATGATGTGGATTATTTTATTAAGCTGAGTCCCAGCGATCACAGTGTTGGAAAATCTTTTAAATCATAAAAGATAGTAGAGTTTATTTTCTACTTGACTCTCTTAATGGATTGCTTGTTTCGCTACAGTTAAACTTGATGTCTATTATATTTTATCAGTTTAACATTGTTGAAGGCTAATAATAATTTATTCTGTATTATCTTAGTCATAATATTTCTTACTGGGCTAGTTGAGCTCACCCTTTCTTTCACTGTTCTCTTCAGGAAATGAGAACGTAGCTGGGGCAAGTCGGGGAACGGAGTGATGGTCCGAATGATAGTATTAGTTAGTAGTCCTCACTATTCTATGTAATGGTGTGTTAATAAATGTAATGAGGACTCCTTTTGAGTATGAATACTCTCTAGAAGATAATATTTGTATTCAAACTCACAGTTTATGTTTTGTCGTATTGTACACGACAGTTGTATTAGTAAGTTGTATTTGTATTCTGTACTATGTATCTGACGACCCAAGATGGGTGACGTATACCTAATTTTGGGGGCGTCACAGTTGGTATCAGAGCTTAGGGATATGATCCCTGGCTAAGATTTGAGAATAGAACTAGGAGGGGAGAGACGGGAAATTCCTTCGCTAGTATGACCTGCCTAAGTTTATTTGCATGGTATTTAATTTGTCGGTCATAATATAAGGATACTATATGACATATCAATTAATTTTTATTTTGTGGCAGTATCTGAAATTGGTATCTGAGAATGTTGAGAATAGCAATGGAGCACAGGCGACTGTTGATTCACCACATATCAATAATCAGGATAATGTGCATCAGGAAGGTGATAATCCTCATGCAAACAACAACACTGACCAAATGATGAGTGATCAAATGTTCAGAGGCTTTATGCAATTCATGCAACAACAGGTGAAAGCGGCTCCTGTCCACAACGTAGGTGAAAATACTGGAAACTCTCAGGCGGTCACCGCTAAACAGTTTAAGGAGCTGGGACCACCGGAGTTTAAGGGAGAACCCAAACCACTTGTAGCTGAAACATGGATAAGGCAGATCACCAAGATATTTGATGTCTTGGGTTACTCTGAGGAGCAAAAGGTTCCCTTTGCCGCCTTTATGTTGCGAGGAGAGGCAGATTACTGGTGGGAATCGATAAAGCGTACTCAACCTGCCGCACTGAAGATATCCTGGGAGAAGTTCCAAGAGCTGTTTAACGACAAATACTTTCCCGAGAGTATTCGTCACATAAAGGAGGTGGAGTTCATCAAATTGGAGCAGAATAATATGACCGTGTCGCAGTACGAGGCAAAATTTGCGGAGTTATCCCGGTTTGCGTCCCACCTGGTGGATAATGAAGAAAGAATGACGCGGATGTTTTTAAGAGGTTTGAAGCCGGAGATACGTCAACATCTTGTTTCTCATAAACTGTGTTTGTATTCAGATGTTGTAAATAGGGC
Source organism: Panax notoginseng (assembly GCA_016801055.1). Classification (NCBI taxonomy): domain Eukaryota; kingdom Viridiplantae; phylum Streptophyta; class Magnoliopsida; order Apiales; family Araliaceae; genus Panax; species Panax notoginseng. Next base: position 169,808,204 of record CM029023.1, on the reverse strand, counting down.
TCAGTTGGTGGAGCGCGATAACGAGACAACGCAACCAAAAGAGAGCAGCCGGCAAAATGATAATACTAGTGAGAGCAGTCATCGAAGCGGTGACAACAAGCGTGGAGGGAATCAACAGGCCAGAAATGGTAACCACTTCGGTGGTAATCAGGGCCAAAACAATAAGAATGGGCATTTCAAGAAGAGGAGATTCAACAATGATGGAAAGACGTCAGCACCAGCACCTGTCGTTAAGGATGGAGAACGACCACCTATCATATGTTTCAAATGCGGAGGAGAGGGGCACATCAGTCCAAACTGCGCGATGTCATCCAAAGCATGTTATAATTGTGGAAGAGAAGGTCATTTAGCCCGATTTTGTCGTTTACCGAAGACAAATTCAGCTAGGATGGAGGCACCAAAGGCCGTCCCAGAAAAGTCAAAACCGGTTGTGCAAGAGAGAGCATTTGTTGTGAACTCCCAGAAAGCAAGGAACCCGAATGAGGTCATCACGGGTAAGCTTATCATAAACTCTAACGAAGTCTATACTTTATTTGACACCAGTTCTATCCATTCTTTTATTTCTCCTACTTGCGCTCATCGATTAAATTTGATTCCGGGGAAATTAGACTTTGACTTAGCTGTTGAAACTCCATTGGGAGAAACCTTCATTACATCCACGGTTTATAAGTCTTGTTTGGTTCAAGTTGGTACCCACACATTACCTGTCGATCTTATTTCATTAAAAATACTTGCATTTGACGTGATTCTAGGGATTGATTGGTTAACTACTCATCATGCAAAAATTGATTATTTTCGTAAGGTTGTTAGCTTTCATATTCCTAATCGACCTATTATGCGAATTCAAGCAACCAAACCATTAAAATCAATTGTTGTCATCTCAAGCCATAAAGCTATTCGTTTATTGAAAAACGGATGTCAAGCTTTCTTAGCGCATGTCACAAATCTAAACAAAAATACGTCAGCCTTGAATGATATTTCTGTTGTTAATAAATTTCCTGACGTATTTCTCGAAGAACTTCCTGGCCTACCCCCAGAGCGTGAAATTAAATTTTGTATCGACCTTGAACCCGGTACAAAACCCATTTCCAAAGCCCCATATCGAATGGCTCCTATTGAACTTCAGGAGTTAAAGACCCAACTGCAGGAATTATTAGACATTGGTTTTATTCGTCCTAGTACTTCTCCTTGGGGTGCTCCTGTTCTATTCATGAAGAAGAAAGATGGAAGTATGCGACTTTGTATTGATTATCGGGAGTTGAATCATGTCACCATCAAAAACAGGTATCCATTACCACGTATTGATGACCTGTTTGACCAGGTGCAAGGAGCACAATTCTTTCCAAAGATCGATCTTCGTTCTGGATATCATCAGCTGAAGGTTAGAACTGAGGATATTCCAAAGACGGCTTTCAAAACTCGGTACGGGCATTATGAATTCCTAGTCATGTCCTTTGGATTGACTAATGCTCCTGCTGCCTTCATGGATATGATGAACCGGGTATTCAAGGAATATTTAGATCACTTTGTGGTCATCTTTATTGATGACATCCTTATTTATTCCAAAAGCCGTGAAGATCATGAGCAACACTTGAGGCTGGTACTCCAAAAGCTTCGTGGATACAAGCTTTATGCCAACTTGAAGAAATGCGAGTTCTGGTTGGAGGAGGTAGCATTCCTTGGGCACGTAGTATCAAGTCGTGGAATATCGGTTGACCCGGCAAAGATTGAAGCTATTCAAAGCTGGAGCAACCTAAATCAGTGACCGAAGTACGTAGCTTTCTCGGTCTAGCTGGTTATTATCGGAGATTCAAGGAAGGATTTTCTCGAATCGCTACTCCATTAACTCAGCTGACTCGGAAAGATACAAAGTTCGGTTGGAGCGAAGAATGTGAGCAGAGTTTTCAAGAACTCAAGAGGAGACTCATTTCAGCACCTGTTCTAACAATACCATCTGGCTCGGAGGGATTTGTCATCTACAGTGATGCTTCGAGCAAAGGGTTGGGATGCGTTCTCATGCAACATGGAAAAGTCATAGCCTATGCATCAAGACAACTCAAGGAATATGAGAGGAATTATCCTACTCATGATCTAGAGTTAGCAGCTGTTGTCTTTGCACTTAAAATTTGGAGGCATTACTTGTATGGGGAGAAGGTGGAGATCTTTACGGATCATAAAAGCCTCAAATATTTATTCACTCAAAAGGAACTCAACATGCGACAACGACGTGGGCTTGAACTGTTGAAAGATTATGATCATACCATTCAATACCATCCTGGAAAAGCGAACGTGGTAGCTGACGCATTGAGTAGAAGATCATATGCGGGTACAAGTGCAATATTAACAACGCAAATGCCCATTTTGTGTGACTTGCAAAGGATGGAGATAGAGTTAAAGACTCCAGGGACCCATGTGATGCTGTCGAATATACGAGTAGAACCAACTTTAATCGATAAGGTTAAAGCTGCTCAAGCTACAGACCTGGAGTTGATGCGTATGAGGAAGAAAGTGCAAGAAGGTGCTATGCTGGAAGCAAGAATCGATGAAGAAGGAATACTTCGAGTCAACTCCAGACTTTGTGTTCCTAACAACCCTGATTTAAAGTATGAAATCATGATGGAGACGCACAACACACCGTTTGCAATCCATCTTGGAAGTACCAAAATGTATCATGATCTTCGTCATACATTTTAGTGGAGCAATATGAAGAGAGAGATAGCGTTGTTTATCTCAAGGTGTCTAACTTGTCAACGAGTCAAAGCGGAGCATCAAGTACCAAAAGGTCCATTGCAACCACTTGAAATTCCAGAATGGAAGTGGGAGCACATTACCATGGATTTCGTTACCGGTCTTCCTAAGGTTTCTCAAGGTATAGATGTGATTTGGGTCATTGTTGACAGATTGACCAAGTCTGCTCATTTCTTACCGATACGAGAAACTTATACACTTGAACGTCTTGCTCATATGTACATAAATGAGATTGTAAGACTGCATGGTATGCCAGTATCCATAGTTTATGATCGAGACCCAAGATTCACTTCACGATTTTGGGTTAGCTTGCAAAAAGCTATGGGCACGGGTTTACGATTTAGTTCAGCATATCATCCTCAGACGGACGGACAATCAGAGAGGACTATTCAAACTCTAGAAGATTTATTAAGACTCTGTGTCTTTGACTTCAAGGGAAGTTGGGACAAGTTCTTACCATTGGTGGAGTTTTCCTACAACAACAGTTATCAAGCAAGTATTGGCATGGCTCCATTCGAAGCATTGTATGGAAGAAAATGTCGTTCTCCAGTATGCTGGGATGAGGTGGGTGAAGCAACGTTGTTGGGACCGGAGTTGGTACGTATGACTACAGAAAAGATTCAAACGATCCGACAACGTATAAAAACCTCACAAGATCGACAAAAGAGTTATGCTGATCTTCATCGAAAGAACGTGGAATTTGATGTAGGAGATCATGTGTTCTTACGTGTTGCTCCATGGAAAGGAGTTACGAGATTTGGAAAGAGAGGAAAGCTCAATCCTCGATTCATCGGTCCATTTTTAATCCTCGATCGAGTAGAAACTGTGGCTTATAGACTCGCTTTACCGCCATGTATGTTTCGTGTTCATAACGTTTTTCACATATCCATGTTACGCAAATATGTGGAAGATCCGAACCACATTATTGAGTTAGAACCGGACGAAATAGCGGAGGATTTGACGTATGAAGAAGTTCCTGTTCAAATCTTGGATAAGAAGAAACATATTCTACGCTCCAAGGTTATACCTCAAGTCAAAGTTTTGTGGAGAAACCACGATGTTGAGGAAATGACCTGGGAGTTAGAATCTGAAATGAAATCAAGGTATCCTTACCTCTTCGACATACCAGGTATGCACCCTAATTTCGAGGGCGAAATTTCATAAGAAGGGGAGGTTGTAAGACCCCAACTTTTATAAATAAAGATGAATTTTCTATAAATATTATTTTTGAATATTATGGAGTTAACTTGATATAATGTTATAGTTGTGGGTAATATTTATAAATTTTGCAAAGTAAGCAAGTTGTTATAAAATATTCGTTTGGTCGGGGAATATTCTGTTTGTCGGGAAATATTTGTACGACGGCACAATCATTAGTGGACCCCACAACAGAAGTATTGTCGTAGTTAGAAAACGACAAAAATTATCTTTCTATAAAATAACGGCTGAGGTGTTACCGTTAAAACTGTTGAACTACCCGGTAGTAAAAGTACAGTAATACGCGTGGTTGCATAGTAACACACGGTATTGATTATTGATGCTTACGTGAAAAGTCACTCAGCTATACACAATTATTGTTACAGTAATTGCTGCATCATATCTCTTAAATTATTGTCATAGTATCATCTGTATAATATGTTATATTATTAAATCAATAATTGAGACGTTGTGGTAAGTTTGATTATTTTTATGGGGGGCCATATGTCATCATCTAAGAGTCTCTTCATCAATAGTAATTACCGTCGTCAATAGTATTTACATTGGTCAATAGTAATTACTTTCATCAATAGTAGTTGTCCCTTCAATATTACCAAGAGTCATTTGACCATTCGTTAAGACCAAGAGTCATTTGACCCTTCGTTAAGACCAAGAGCCACCCTCAGTTTTTCTATAAATAGAGGCATAGGGCTTCATTATTTTTCACGAATTCATTCAAGTTATAGAGAGAGAAAGTATAGAGAGAATAAGAGAGAGAGAATAAAAGTATTCTGCTACTTCACTTTTCCAATATCCAGTTCTTTTAAGGTAGGGAATATTATTTCTTTTATATTCATGAAGAGAACTTATGTTATTTCATTCTTTATTATTCTGTTGGAATAACCAGTATACGCGGTCTACCCTATACTTGGTGACATTCTTCTATTATTCTGTTGGAACATCCTGTCTGTGCGTTTACACCGGACCTGGTTCCGTCTTTATTATTATTCTGTCGGAATATCCTATCTGTGTGTTTTACACCGGACCTGGTTCCATTATTTATTATACTGTTCTTTATTATTCAGTCGGAATATCTTGTCTGTGCGTTTACGCCGGACCTGGTTCTATTATTTATTATACTGTTCTTTATTATTCTGTCGGAATATCCTGTCTGTGCGTTTACGCCGGACCTGGTTCCATTATTTATTATTCTGTCGAAATATCCTGTCTGTACGTTTACGCCGGACCTGGTTCCATTATTTATTATGCTGTTGGAATAACCTGTCTGTGCGGTCTATCGCATGCATGGTGATTTCTTTTGTTATTCCATTCTTTATTATACTCAGTTGGTTAAGTTTTGACTTCTATACTCCATGAAATTTGTGGAATATCCTTGACATTTGCGCTTCATCTAGTATCTATTCATGAAAATATTCTCCTGATCATTCTTGAATTTTACTCCACAAAGTAGTATCATGTTGACAATTTGGACGTTGTTAATTCTTGGATAAATTAATTCTTGAACTTGTTTTATTGAATTCTTATATCATTGTCATCATCCTCATGTTTATATTCTGTTGAAAGTCATCTGTGGCCTGTAGTGCATAGATGGACTTGGTATGATTATGACCAGGGATTATTCGGTGTAATCATGACCGTAATGTTACAAATGATGTGGTAAAAGTCCTCATTGGCCCGTAGTGCATTGATGGACAGTTGTTGGCATGATCATGACCATTAATGAATATACGAATATCCTTGGCCGTAGTGCAGGGGTGATTCGATGATGAGGATTATTTTATTAAGCTGAGTCCCAGCGATCACAGTGTTGGAAAATCTTTTAAATCATAAAAGATAGTAGAGTTAATTTTCTACTTGACTCTCTTAATGGATTGCTTGTTTCGCTACAGTTAAACTTGATGTCTATTATATTTTATCAGTTTAACATTGTTGAAGGCTAATGATAATTTATTCTGCATTATCTTAGTCATAATATTTCTTCATGGGCTAGTTGAGCTCACCCTTTCTTTCACTGTTCTCTTCAGGAAATGAAAACGTAGCTGGGGCAAGTCGGGGAACGGAGTGATGGTCCGAATGATAGTATTAGTTAGTAGTCCTCACTATTCTATGTAATGGTGTGTTAATAAATGTAATGAGGACTCCTTTTAAGTATGAATACTCTCTAGAAGATAATATTTGTATTCAAACTCACAGTTTATGTTTTGTCGTATTGTACACGACAGTTGTATTAGTAAGTTGTATTTGTATTCTGTACTATGTATCGGACGACCCAAGATGGGTGACGTATACCTAATTTTAGGGGCGTCACAATTGATACCTATCAACTTGCCATCGTCATTTACAACGTCTCCTACGAAAAGTCTAGCTTCGGTGCATTCCACACCAGGAAATCAACAACGAAAGGAACGGGGATTTTTACTTATGGCTTGATATGACAATGATTGACATTAGTGATTTGGTTACTTGAATTCGCATAATAGGTTGGTTAGGAATATGAAAGCTAACAATCTTACGAAAAGCATGATGAGCAGTTAACCTATCGTTTCCAAAAATCACATCAATGCAAGTATTTTCAAAGAGATACGATCAACAGGTAACGTGAAAGTGTTGATTTGAACAAGATTTATAAATAGTGGAGGTAACAAAGGTTTCTCTCCCAACGGAATTTCAACAGATAAATCAAAGTTTAACTTCTCCGGAGTTAAGTTCAAACATTGAACACAACTAGGTGAAATAAAAGAGTGAGTAGGACCGGTATCTAACACGGTATAGACTTCGCAAGAGTTTATGACTAACATACCCGTGATAATTTTATTCAGGTCCCTCGTCACGAAAAAAACGCTCTCTCTTAAACTACTGGCTTTGGCTTTTCTGGGACGGTCTTTGGTGTCTCCATCCTATCTGAACTTGTCTTCGGTGAACGACAAAATTGGGCTAAGTGACCTTCTCTTCCACAATTATAGCATGCTTTGGATGGCATCGCGCAGTTTGGACTGATGTGTCCCTCCCCTCCACATTTGAAGCATATGATAGGTGGTCGTTCTCCTTCCTTAACAACAGGTGCTGGTGCTGACGTCTTTCCATCATTGTTGAATCTCCTCTTCTTGAAATGCCCATTCTTATTGTTTTGGCCCTGATTACCACCGAAGTGGTTACCATTTCTGGCCTGTTGATTCTTTCCACGCTTGTTGTCACCGCTTCGATGACTGCTCTCACTGGTATTATCATTTTGCCGGCTGCTCTCTTTTGGTTGCGTTGTCTCGTTATCGCGCTCCACCAACTGAGCCCTATTTACAACATCTGAATACAAACACAGTTTATGAGAAACAAGATGTTGACGTATCTCCGGCTTCAAACCTCTTAAAAACATCCGCGTCACTCTTTCTTCATTATCCACCAGGTGGGACGCAAACCGGGATAACTCCGCAAATTTTGCCTCGTACTGCGACACGGTCATATTATTCTGCTCCAATTTGATGAACTCCACCTCCTTTATGTGACGAATACTCTCGGGAAAGTATTTGTCGTTAAACAGCTCTTGGAACTTCTCCCAGAATATCTTCAGTGCGGCAGGTTGAGTACGCTTAATCGATTCCCACCAGTAATCTGCCTCTCCTCGCAACATAAAGGCGGCAAAGGGAACCTTTTGCTCCTCGGAGCATCCCAAGACATCAAATATCTTGGTAATCTGCTTTATCCATGTTTCCGCTATAAGTGGTTTTGGCTCTCCCTTAAACCCTGGTGGTCCCAGCTCCTTGAACTGTTTAGCGGTGACCGTCCAAGAGTTTTCAATGTTTCCACCTATATTTTAGACAGGAGCCGCTCTCGCCTGCTGTTGCATGAACTGCATAAAGTTTCTGAACATTCCATCATTCATCATCTGGTCAGTGTTGTTGTTTGCATGAGGATTGTCACCTTCCTGATGCACATTATCCTGATTATTGATATGTAGTGAATACACAGTCGCCTGTGCTCCATTGCAATTCTCAACATTCTCAGATGTCATTTTCAGATACTGCCACAAAATAAAAGTTAATTGATATGTCATATATTATCCTTATATTATGACCGACCAATTAAATACCATGCAAATAAACTTAGGTAGGTCATACTAGCGAAGGAATTCCCCGTCTCTCCCCTCCTAGTTCTATTCTCACATCCTAGCCAGGGATCATATCCCTAAGCTCTGATACCAACTGTGACGCCCCCAAAATTAGGTATACATCACCCATCTTGGGTCATCAAATACATAGTACAGAATACAAATACAACTTACTAATACAACTGTCATGTATAATACGACAAAACATAAACTGTGAGTTTGAATACAAATATTATCTTCTAGAGAGTATTCATACTCAAAAGGAGTCCTCATTACATTTATTAACACACTATTACATAGAATAGTGAGAACTACTAACTAATACTATCATTCGAACCATCACTCCGTTCCCCGATTTGCCCCAGCTACGTTCTCATTTCCCAAAGAGAACAGTGAAAAAAAAGGTGAGCTCAACTAGCCCAGTAAGAAATATTATAACTAAGATAATGCAGAATAAATTATCATTAGCCTTCAACAATATTAAACTGATAAAATATAATAGACATCAAGTTTAACTGCAGCGGAACAAGCAATCCATTAAAAGAGTCAAGTAGAAAATAAACTCTACTATCTTTTATGATTCAAAAGGTTTTTCAACACTGTGATCGCTGGGACTCAGCTTAATAATATAATCCACATCATCGAATCACCCCTGCACTACGGCCAAGGATATTCGTGTATTCATTAATGGTCATGATCATGCCAATAACTGTACATCAATGCACTACGGGCCAATGAGGACTTTTACCACATCATTTGTAACATTACGGTCATGATTACACCGAATAATCCCTGGTCATAATCATACCAAGTCCATCTATGCACTACAGGCCACAGATGACTTTCAACAGAATATAAACATGAGGATGATGACAATGATATAAGAATTCAATAAAACAAGTTCAAGAATTAATTTATCCAGGAATTAATAACGTCCAAATTGTCAACATGATACTGCTTTGTGGAGTAAACTTCAAGACTGATCAGGAGAATATTTTCATGAATAGATACTAGATGAAGCTCAAATGTCAAGGATATTCCACTAATTTCATGGAGTATAGAAGTCAAAGTTTTAATCAACTGAGTATAATAAAGAATGGAATAACAAAAGAAATCACCATGCATGCGATAGACCGCACAGACAGGTTATTCTTAACAAAATAATAATAATAGAACCAGGTCCGGCGTAAACGCACAGATAGGATATTCCGACAGAATAATAAATAATGGAACCAGGTCCGGCGTAAACGCACAGACAGGATATTTCGACAGAATAATAAAGAACAGTATAATAAATAATGGAACCAGGTCCGGTGTAAAACACACAGACAGGATATTCCGACAGAATAATAATAAAGACGGAACCAGGTCCGGTGTAAAACACACAGACAGGATGTTCCAACAGAATAATAGGAGAATGTCACCAAGTATAGGGTAGACCGCGTATACAGGTTATTCCAACAGAATAATAAAGAATGGAATAACAGGAGTTCTCTTCATGAATATAAAAGAAATAATATTCCATACCTTAAAAGAACGGGATATTAGAAAAGTGAAGTAGCAGAATACTTTTATTCTCTCTCTCTTATTCTCTCTATACTTTCTCTCTCTATAGCTTGAATGAATTCGTGAAAAATAATGAAGCCCTAGGCCTCTATTTATAGAAAAACTGAGGGTGGCTCTTGGTCTGAACGAAGGGTCAAATGACTCTTGGTCTTAACGAAGGGTCAAATGACTCTTGGTAATATTGAAGGGACAACTACTATTGATGAAGGTAATTACTATTGATCAAGGTAAATACTATTGACCAAGGTAAATACTATTGACGAAGGTAATTACTATTGACCAAGGTAAATACTATTGACCAAGGTAAATACTATTGACGACGGTAATTACTATTGACGAAGAGACTCTTAGATGATGACATATGGCCCCCCATAAAAATAACCAAACTTACCACAACGTCTCAATTATTGATTTAATAATATAACATATTATACAGATGATACTATGACAATAATTTAAGAGATATGATGCAGCAATTACTGTAGCAATAATTGAGTATAGCTGAGTGACTTCTCACGTAAGTATCAATAATCAATACCGTGTGCTACTATGCAACCACGCGTATTACTGTACTTTTACTACCGGGTAGTTCAACAGTTTTAACGGTAACACCTCAGCCGTTATTTTTATAGAAAGATAATTTTGTCGTTTTCTAACTACGACTATACTTCTGTTGTGGGGTCCACCAATGATTGTGCCGTCGTACGAATATTCCCCGACTAAACGAATATTTTATATTATAAATAATACCCACAACTATAATATTATATCAAATCCACACCATAATTATTTTGAGAAAATTAAATATTTATTCATAAAATCTGGGGTCTCACATAACCTGTCTGTGCGGTCATGCCGGGTGATTTCTTTTGTTATTTCATTCTTTACTATACTCAGTTGGTTAAGTTTTAACTTCTATACTCCATGAAATTAGTGGAATATCCTTGATAATTGCGGTTCATCCAGTATCTTTTCATGAAAATATTCTTCTAAGCATTCTTAAATTTTACTCCACAAAGCAGTATCATGTTGACAATTTGGACGTTGTTAATTCTTGGATAAATTAATTCTTGAACTTGTTTTATTGAATTCTTATATCATTGTCATCATCCTCATGTTTATAAAATGTTAAAAGTCATCTGTGGCCTGTAATGCATAGATGGACTTGGTATGATTATGACCAGGGATTATTCGGTATAATCATCACCATAATGTTACAAATGATGTGGTAAAAGTCTTCATTGGCCCGTAGTGCATTGATGGACAGTTGTTGGCATAATCATGACCATTAATGAATACACGAATATCCTTGGCCATAGTGCAGGGGTGATTCGATGATGTGGATTATTTTATTAAGCTGAGTCCCAACGATCACATTGTTGAAAAACCTTTTAAATCATAAAAGATAGTAGAGTTTATTTTCTACTTGACTCTTTTAATGGATTGCTTGTTCCGCTACAGTTAAACTTGATGTCTATTATATTTTATCAGTTTAACATTGTTGAAGGCTAATGATAATTTATTCTGCATTATCTTAGTCATAATATTTCTTACTGGGCTAGTTGAGCTCACCATTTCTTTCACTGTTCTCTTCAGAAAATGAGAACGTAGCTGGGGCAAGTCGGGGAACAGAGTGATGGTCTGAATGATAGTATTAGTTAGTAGTCATCACTATTCTATGTAATAGTGTGTTAATAAATGTAATGAGGACTCCTTTTGAGTATGAATACTCTCTAGAAGATAATATTTGTATTCAAACTCACAGTTTATGTTTTGTCGTATTGTACACGACAGTTGTATTAGTAAGTTGTATTTGTATTCTGTACTATGTATCTGACGACCCAAGATGGGTGATGTATACCTAATTTTGGGGGCGTCACAATTCGTGTTGGCTGAGGAGAAAAATTCATAAAGAGCATATATTGATTGATTGATTGAAGATGGGAGAAAAACAGGTGGGCGATTACTCCAATGACACGTGGCAGAACTCCTAGAATTCAGAAACCTTGCTAGGGTAGCGGGGATTCACAGAGCCTTAGCTTCTTGAGTGCTTCGGGTTGAGAGAGAATGGTCATAAACCCTTAAAATTCGAAAACTTTGTTAGGGTAGCAGGGATTCCAAGAGATTCAAGATTCCAAGTCCAGCAAGAGGTCTCAACTCCAAAGTCTAAAGTCCAGACCAAGTCACCTCCTTCCTAGAATGGAAGAGGTATTTATAGAGTTTTCTAGGACTTAAAAAGTCACATGTCAGGCACATGTATTCAAAAAAAAAATTCAAAAATACCCTTTAGTCATTAGAATAATGTTCATATCGTCATGTCCTTCTAGCCACCAATTCAATCCCTCAATCAATTTTTAAAATGAGCCGTTTCGGCGAGCATTCTGCCCCGAGACTCGTGGAGGCTTCCCTCGGTTCTAGTACATTTATTTCTTGTTTTTTCGTCTTCATTCAATTATGTCATGCGAACCTTAATTTGCACATTTAATAATGAGGTCGCAGAACCCTAATTATGTATTTAATTTAATTAAATCATGTAAACCCTAATTTGTACTTAGACCCACGTAGTGTAAACGACAACAAGCAAGTATCATTAATTTATATTATGAATTTGAATGATGAATATCAATTCATGAATTACGTAGATTATATTTCAAGACTACGTAGTCTGTATTAATTTTAAAAAACTTTCAACCAAACAAGTAATAACATAATCATGCAAGGCTCATTTTTTTCATTAATCAAAAATTGGTTTAGATTGATTTTTTTAGTCAAATTAATTAATTTTATAATTAAAAATTAAGCATATTTATTTATTTATACTTTTAAACTCAAAAAATTGAAAATAATAATAAATTTATTTAGTTTCTTATGATTATAGTTATTGCACCTCTATTTTTTTATTATAAAAAGTTGTATATAAATTTTGATTATAAAAATAATTAATTTAACTTAAAAATTAAATTAAATGTTTTTAAGAGAGAGAGAATATAAAATGAAATGATGTAAATTTTGACGTGGTGATTAGATTTTAGGGTTTGCAATTAAATCAATGGGAGGGAGGCGGAGAATTCGGATTCTCTTTATTTCGAATGAAATGGAGAAATGAAGAGTCTAAATTTTATTATCTAAGTTTAAAATATGTTAAAATGTGATATTATAATGATAGGAGAGAAAGATGTTAATAAAAAATAGAGTCTGTAGTATTTTATTTAAAATAGATAGGATCTTAGTCCAGAGTCCGGAGAGGATAGGCGTGTGTGGGTTATTATGTCCACGAGTGACAGTTCACTGTTCACATGCCCTTGTCTGAATAATATAATATAGATAAAGAGATGGGGTTTGACATGTAGGGGGGAGAGGGGAAGAGACTGGTGCACGAGTCTTTAATGGAGCGGGGTTTAGGTTATGTTGGTAGATAGAGACTAAAGTTGGTGTGTAATGTACTCTCAAGTCAGAAAAAGAGAGCAACCTTGTCTACTACTAATTCCACTCCCAGTACCCTTAGCGTATATATCATATATGTATATGTATATATACTATTATTCTTCTAACCTGTCCTTCGTCCTTAACTAAATTCTCCTTATTTTCTGTATATAATTTGCTGCTAGCTCAATACCCACCCACCGTTTGCCTTGCAGTTTCTGATCGAACCAATAGAGCTTCAGTTTTACGTGGTTCAAGTATAAGTAGTACTCAATATATGTCAATTGGATTTTAGTTCCATGGTTAAATTTTAAACTAGGAAATTATATTGTTATAGGACATATATACATACTCCATTTGAAAGTTAACAAATACTATATTTTTCAATTCAAAATTAAGATAAATGATAAAAAATTATAAAACATGTAATTAATGAGTATTATTTTTAAGATAGTTAATTTACAATAGTCATTATTATATTGTATTGACTTGACTAATTAGACCTTAAACTAGCAGCTAGATTTTGAATATTTAATTTTCCTTACAATTTTTTTGGTACATTCAAAGTCATTCCCGAAATTTACTACTACAAATAAGCCCATCAAAGTTTGCAAACAAATTTAACCAAAATAAAATTCATTTTATGAATCTTATCTGCCGCAAGTTTGATGTACAATTTAAATTAAGTTATATACGGACTATTATTTAAATGTGCCTTAGTTGTTTCTAATATATCTAAAATTCGAAAATATAAAATTGTCCCTGTGCCTTAAGCATGTCGTCTAATGCCTACATTTCAGAATATTGAATAAGCCTTAAAAGTCATAGTTTTAGAAAGTGAGTATATTGTATCTTAATTTTATTTACTTTACTCTTAACTTTTTTATTTATATCTTTTTTTTTATAATAAAAAATATATTTTTAAGAACTAATGTTAGTTTAGAAAAAATATATAAAAACTATATTTTTAAAAATCAAAGTATCAAGTTTCATAAAATAAACAAAGAATAAAAAAAAATTAAATAAGAATTTTAGTTGATTACTTAGATATAAATGTATCATTCAATTGGAATAACACATATACAATATTATGTTACAATTATACAAATCTACAATTATAATAAATTTAAGGGATAAATCAATTTTTGGTATCTGTACTGGGACACGATTTATAATTTGGTACCCAAAGTGAAAAAAATTACAAACTGGTGATTGTACTCGAAAAATATTACACTCCGTTAAACATTAGTGACACGACTTACAATTTGGTACCCGAAGTGAAAAAAGTTACAAACTAGTTATTGAACTCGAAAAATGTTACACTCCGTTAAACAGTAGGGTTTCATCTTAATTTATTCTGTTTGAAAATTAGGGTTCTCTTCTTCTGTCATTCTTCTTCTCTCATTCTCGATTCTCCATTGATTACTGGTTCCCATTTATTTATTAAAGGGTTTTCAGTGTTTAATTGAAAGGATGAGCTCGTCTTGGAGTGGAATCGTAAATGAAATCAAGGAAGAAGATTATAGTTCATGTAACAAAAATGAATGGATTACACCAGAGTTCTCAAGTCGTTGCCACTGTAGAGCAATGGTGCGAATGTGGAATGCAAGAAAAGATGAAACAAAATATCGAGGATCTTCTTCGCGTCGACTTCGCTTCTCTCTCTGTATGTTTGTCTCTCCTGTTGGATCAATTTTAACGATTATTTAAAAATTGGAAGTACAAGCACCAGATTACAAATTTTTTTGAGTACAATCACCAGTTTGTAATTAATTTTTTTCACTTTGGGTACCAAATTGTAAGTCGTGTCCCTAATGTTTAACGGAGTGTAATATTTTTCGAGTACAATCACCAATTTATAATTTTTTTCACTCCGAGTACTAAATTATAAATCGTATCCCAATACAATTACCAATAATTGATTTATCCCATAAATTTAATAATAAAATTAATTTACAATAAAAAACGATTTCATAAATAACTTGATAAATAAGCCTTGTAAAATTTTTAAACCTTGGAGCCGTGGCCCCTCCAGTCTACTACTTACGCTTCGATCTCATGTTAAATCAAAGACAAAAATATATGAACTATATATTACCTATATATATATGTTCTCTCTTTTCTCACATAATTTATAGTAATAATTTTAAGCTCGTTCATTCTTACTAATTAACCTCTTAAATTTTTATTTTATTTTCTACTCTTTTTTTTGGGTTGGTACACGTGGCATGTGACAACTATGAACTTTCATATTGTGAACTCACTAACAATATTACACGTGTTGATAATTTTGGCACATTAAATTATAATGAGGACATACCATGTTCTAATACACACTCCCTCCGTCCCTATTTAAATTGACCTTTTAAAAATAGACATAAAAATTAAGATAATAATTAAAAAGTATTAAATATAATATTCAATTATCTATAATATCCTTAAATTGTTAATTTATCATAGTACAAGAGTTTAAAGTATCAAAAAAATAGGTATAATAATAAGGGATAATTTTGAAAAAATTATCATTAATTTTTTTAAATTTGAATAAATGTTAATTAATTAAAGACAAATTAAAAATTCTAAAACGTATTTAAATAGGGACGGACATATAACTGGTGTTTAAAATTAAAGGAGAACTACTTTTAATATGTATAACGGTTCTTTACTGGTTTTGAAGCCATAGGATACAGCCATGAAAGGAGGAGTTATATGTGCATTTATGTGGATATATATAGGTATAGCCCATGGCCTACCCGTGGGGATGTATGGGAGGCAGGTCCATCAGCGACTGTATCTGAAATTTGATCTGATTGATAGTCCGGAATTAACAAATAAATGAAGGAAAAGCATATTTCTTAGGCAGGCTCAGGCTAAGGCTAAGGCTGCTGCTGCCTGGGGATATATATATATATATATATATATATATATATATATATATGAGATCGATATGAGATAATGATGATGTTGATTCAGAAATCCGAAACAAATAAAACAAAATCGCTTTCTATCTGTAAAAATGTTGGAACCCCGTACATTAACCATATCCCAATCAATTCCTTTTTGGCAGATCTTCAGGATTCGGCATTTACGTACCCAAATGAGAAAGAGACCAACCTCTATGCATGTTTATAATATTTGTCTTTTACCAAAATACCTTACTTTAATTTTAGTCCGTCCTACTTCATTTATAAAATTGTAAAATTTAATTTGTGATGTGAATATATATATATATATATATATATATATATATATAGGGAGAGGATCAAGAGTAGAATTCTTAAGTAATAGAACTCCCTTAAATAATATAATTATATCAAAACGACGTAATTTTGATAAGACGCGATGGTATTTTTATAAATACCATGCCACCGCGTATTTATAAAAATGTCACCGCGTCTTATCAAAACTACGTCGTTTTGATACAATTCTATTATTTAAGGGAGTTCTACTACTTAAAGTTCTACTCTTGATCCTTTCTGTATATATATATATATATATATATATATATATATATATATATATATATATATATATTTAACCTTCAAAATAATTTTTTTTAAATGTAAGATATTAACTATTATTAAATAATCAATTTTAAAATTTCATAATGTGATTAAAAAATAAAATAAGACTATTCTTTTAGGGGGTATATTCAATTAAAATTTTTAAAGATTTTTTTTAAGTGACAGACTTTTGTTGAATTTGTGAAATTTTAATAATTTTCACAGAATTTTTTAAAATGACTTTTATAGACTCCATGAAATATGTAACATACTTTTATAAATTTTTTATCAAGACTGTGATAGACTTTTGTATACTTCTAATATATCTTGCAACTTATATTAATTGTTAATTAACCCATGTGTACAACCTCTCTCTCTTTTTTTATGAACTAGAGTAAATCTCATTATATTATTGTGGCATGAGATTTTATATATGTTGAAAGCGTTCACATTATTCTACTCATTTTATGATACATTTGGATACTCGGATACTAATAAAACTTTAGAAACTACAGCCGCAATACAAAAATTAAGCTTACTTTTCATTGAGCTATATATACTTTATGCATATGCGTACGCTTTTTATTAATAATTGATTATTTTTTATTATTAATTGCTTTACTAATATATATATATATATATATATATATTGATTGTGTGATTGTATGATTCTGTCAACTCAATTTTTTATCTTAACTGCTGCTAATTTTGTTTGATTGTTTGGACCTTTTTTATGTGCCTAACATATATCAAAGCAGTGTATTTTTTCTTTTTTTATAAGAAAAAGATAGCAATTCTGTCAATTTTTCATGCAGGAATACAACCACATGTTACATTATTTCACTATGATACACCAAAGACACTTGAAGACGAATATAGAGGATGTCTCAAAAATTAACAGTGATTTCCTTCGTTTAAAATGACAGAAAATTAAAAAAAATATACACATACTGTAAGACCCCAAATTATTAATAAATGAAATTTAATTTCCTCTATTTATTATTCTGAAATAGTAAGGGTTGATTTGATTAATGTGGTTAGTTATGGGTAAAATGCGCAAATATTTCAAATAAGCAAGTGGTCCTAAAATATTCATTGTTGTCGGGGAATATTTGTTTGGTCGTGGAATATTCTTGTTGTCGGGGAATATTCGTACGACGGCGCAGCCTTGTGTGGGCCCCATAACGGAAAGCGATTGGATGAAGAAAACGACAAAAACAAGTTGTTTATAAATAACGGCGTAGTTGTTACTGTTAATACTGTTGGAATACCCGGTGGTTAAAACACAGTAATACGCGTTGTTGCACAGTAGCACAATGTATTGCACCAATTATTGATTCTTACGTAAGAAGGCACTACTCAATAATTGTTACAGTAATTACTGTTCAATATTATATTTTATTGATTCAATAATTGCTGCGTTGATATTTTATATTACTGTTATTTTAATAATTGTCACTACACAGTATTTTCTATTATCGGAGCAATAATTCATATTATCTGAATAATATTATTAGATAACATTATTGGCAATGTCTAGAAAGTTCTGTCTAAGGAGAGGTTTGGTCATCTAATTGCGCGCCAGTAAGGAGATATCCTTATTGGAAAGCCCCCTCTTTCCTCGGAACGGCCTGGTTGCCAGTACTGTGATTCTGTAATATTATTTGTGTATAATTAATTATTGATTTATATGATGAGGAAAATATTGATTTTATGTGGATATAGATGGAGAAAATTTTTAATGTGACAATTGTTGAAAATTAATATTTTATCTTTTTCTAATAAAATAATTTATTTAAATATATTATTTTAATAATATATTGATGGTGATATTTTTACAATGAATGTGGAATATATGAGTATATGAAGAGGAAGAGTATTTTTGTGGCATTAAATGATTAACACATGTTTTGTGTGTTGGTGGACACAATTCTTGACCGAAAATTTATTATTGACTGTAAAATCGTCCGTTTGTGGATTTCGGTCAATTTCTGTTTGGAATTTAGAAAAACTTTCTTCTGCAAAGTTGTAGAGAATTGAATTTCCTATAAAAACACGCGAGATTCGAATTTTCTGATAAAAGAGTTATTTATTATGAATTATTGAAGTTTCGAAATTCCGAAATAATTGATTTTTGGAAGTTTTAATTATTTTTTTCAAAGAAAACATTTTTTGTTTGTTTTGTGGGCTACAACATGTGCATAATGAGCTGAGTTCAGATGGTCTTGAGGTGGACTTGAAAATTATATGTATATATTAATATTATATTAAATTTTCTGCTTTGGTGTTCTAAGTATTTTCCTATAAATAGGGTGCTTAGGTTAGAATTGAAAATCACACCAGAAACACAAGTTTCTCTCTATTTCTCTCTCTATATCGAGCGTATTCTTGTAAGTATTTGATACTTTGAGTGTTGCTAAACGGTGCAAGTTCAAGTCATAACATATATCCGGTGTTTCAACTAGAAGTACTGTTTTTGTTAAAGTAAGGGATGTTATTTCTTCTTAAATGATATTATTTTCTTCAATATCATTATGCCGAAGTATTGATCTGAACTTTTTATCAAATTTGGAACTTTTCATGTCGGGGTTACTATTCACGAGTTACTATTCACGAGTTACTATTCACCGAAAAATGAAATTTTTTTCTTTTCGTCCAAAATATCTATTCTGGATACTAGTTTTGATTGTATCCATGTTTTGATCATTCTTGAATTTTACTCCACTATGATTATTTATGAGGTATTTTTGGACATGGAATAGCTGAAATACGAATCCTTAATATTTATTATTTTGTTTCACTGGATTCGTTTCCTTAAAAATATTTTTCATCATCCTCAGTCCTAAATGATGATATAAATGAATATCTTTGGCATGTAGTGCAAAGATTAATGATTTCTGATGAATATCTTTGGCCCGTAGTGCAAAGATGAACAGGTGTTGAGGTGAACATGACCAACTGATGAATATCTTTGGCCTGTAGTGCAAAGATGACTATTTGATTCAAGATATTTATTGATTGATATTACAAGGATAAAATGTTGATGATGAGCTTTTAAATTCATAGATAATCGTAGATTTCATTCTCTATGTAACTTTTCTATAAATTATTATTTTCCGCTGCGAATATTGATTTAAAACTTGTTGTATATTATATTCTATTAAATTTTTCCCTGTTGAAGACTAACGATAATTTGTTGTATATTATCTTAGTCATAATATTCTTTACTGGGCTAGTTGAGCTCACCCTTTTCCTTGTTGTTCCATTTTCTTCTCAGGAGGCGAGAATGTAGCAAGTACTAGTTGGGGTATGGAATGAAGGTTCTAGGAAGTTGTTCTAGTAGTCCTCACCATTTTATTTAAAATATTGTACCAATAATTGTAATGAGGACTTATTTGAGTGTGAATATTGTCTAGATGACAATATTTGTATTTACACTCACAGTTTTTAAGACTTTTTAAAATCTATGACTTTTTGAATAGGGGTGTAAGTTGAACCAAGTAGTTCGGTACTCGATTCGAGATCGGCTCGAAAATATGATCCAAAGCTCGAATTCGAAGTTGATCCGAGTCGAATATGATCCATACTCGTTTTCTGTTTAATGATACACGAGTCGAATTCGAGCAAACTAGTGTTTGCTCAGATTAGGGTTCGAGTATTTCATTATTTCTCGAACCAGACTCGATACCTGCTCGATGGATCATAGTCGAGTATTGGTTTGATCCATTCTATTAAGCTAAATATGTGATATTTGTATCAATCTTTATAATTTATAAAGTGTAGTATAAAGTTGTGTAAACTTGTACTTGAATAAATCAATGAATTGAATGTCAATTTTTATTACATTTTTTATAATTTCAATACATAAATAAAAGTGAAAAAGTTTTATATATAAATATTAGTTAAGTAACCAATTTAGTACGCAGTGGTTCAGTTTTAAGTGAAATGGTTCATATTCGAAATTCAATTTGAAGGCTCATGAGTAACTCGCTTTGTAAACGAGTCGAGTACTTACGAGCCGAGTAGGTCCGAGTAATGATCCGAGTCGAATCTGGTGCAAAAATATAAATCTCTTATCGAATTCGAGTCGAATTCGAGATCAATTTTTTCGAGTCGAGCCGAATCTGAGCATGAAGGTGTTCGCTGAGATTCGACTCGTTTACACCCTTATTTTTGAATACTAAAATAATTTTATAAACTTTATAAAGATCTT